>OY992881.1:6864077-7309077 GCA_963921405.1 Cepaea hortensis
ACTATTGTATATTGTGCATGTACTATATTTCATCACATATTAAAAATATTTTTGTATAAAACAGTATAAAAAAAATGTAAAATTACCATGTCTACGTTACACGAATGTATTGAATTGGGACTAAAATTAAATCTAACCGGAGACGAGTTAACAAAGTGGAGTGAGGCAAAATATGCAGAGCATGTCCAAAGAGAGGGCAGAGCTGCTGAAAGGGAACTAAGAAAGGCTGAGTTAGATGCGAAAAGCAAACAGGCAGAGTTAGAGGCTAAGAAAGCAGAAACAGACATTGAGCTAAGAAAGGCAGAGTTAGATGCTAAAAACAAACAGGCAGAGTTAGATGCTAAGAATAAACAAGCAGAAACAGAAGCTGAAATAAGAAAAGCTGAAATCAGCGCACAAAGTAAAAGAGAAGAACTGGAATTACAGTTGAAACTTAAGCAACTAGAAATAGAAACTTCTACTGATAGAGAATCTAGAAAACTAGAAATGAAAGAGAAGGAAAACCAATATAAGAAGTATCAAGGAATCGTGAAAAATTTCGCTACTGGGAACTGTATCTCAGCATTTACTCAGAATTTTGAAACGTTAATGGAACACTATCAGGTAACAGTGACAGATTGGAACATAATCTATATGAGAAGTCTATCTGGGGAACCATTAAAAGTAATAGAAACCATCCCTAAAGAATTAAGAAAAGACTATCACTACATTAAAGCCAAAATCATGGCACATTTTCTATTAGATGAAGCAGGGTATAGGGAACAGTTTGCTAAATTATCTCCAAAAGCAACACAAACTTTCTCTGATTATACTTCACCAGTACAGGACGTTTTCAGTAAATGGTTATCGTCAGCAAAGATTGATAACAATTTTGATAGGTTGAAAGATCTGATATTAAGATATAAAATCATATCGTCTCTATAACCACCTTTTTCAAAATTTTTGCAAGAATGTGAATGTGAGAGTGTCTACAAGATAGAGAAACGTGGATCGGCTTATTTTACAGCCAATAAAGATTGTTTTGTAAATGGTTTCAAAGACACAGAGTTTGTAGCAGCCGCTACATATGAGAAATTCAAACCATCAGGTTACAACAAACAAAGACCATTTAAACCATCTAACACCTACCGTTGTAAATATTGTAGCTATAATCATGGTGAAAGTGAAATGTGTGATAAACATCCAGGTTACCTTACTTATTTACAAAAGCACATAGATAAGCAAGAGAGGGAAAGAAAGAACTATAGATGACTAACTAAATGTTATCTTTGTAAAGCGTACGGCCACTGGCATCATGCTTGTAAAGGAAAGCAAATAACAAGGAAAACCAACGCGGCGATGTGCGATAGTTCATCCTCTGAGGAAGAACAAGAGGAAAATCAACATCCTGCCAATGCTGCCGAAACTATTGATGCATTCCATCTAGAGAAATGCACTACCTGCAACCGCTTCTATGAAGATGGCGTTTTAACATGCGCCCACTCGATACCAATAGCGAATAAGGAAGCCAATCTAGTAATAGATTCAAAAGGGAAGTTAAACATCCATCAGGGCTATGTTAATGGCAAAGCAGCTAGTGTTTTGAGAGATAGTGGTAGTACCCTTATCGGTTTAAGGAAAGACTTTATACAACCTGCAGATTATACAGGTAAACATCTAACATGCAGAACTTTCTCAGGAAATATTGAGAAATACCCACTTGCATGGGCATACATTCAAACACCATTTTTGACAGGCAAGGTAAAATGCGCAGCATTTTGTAATCCATGTTGTGATGTAATTATTGGAAACCTACCTGAAGTTAATGAGATGCCACATGACCTTGTAACATCTTGCTGTGAAAATATTTATCAAATAATGCAGTAACTACATCAGCTGCACAATTACAATCTCAAACGAACCAAACTGAGACATTACAGCTATTAAATTCTGTTATAACACCTCTCCCAGATATGAGAGAAAACCTCACAAAGGCACAAAAATATTTGAAGCCTGCAGACCAAAAGCCAAAACAGAGTCAAGAAACATCGAAAGTAAACAGCACGATACAATTAACAGAAAGCAGACAGCAACAAAAACAAACAAATCGAATCAAAAGACTGTAATGTTTGCCCTAATACTTCTGTACTGTTTAAGTACAATATCATTATCATGCCTTACTGCATATTCATTGGTTTATTGTAATTGTATACCCACCTATCGAGAAGTACCTCACTCTAGCACTGGGTTTTCACCTTTCGAGTTAGTATATGGAGCCAAACCACGTGGCCCATTAGCAATTTATAAGAGTTTGTTGACTGAATTCAATGATGAACAAAAACCATTGTCACCATACCAGCATGTTACAACATTACGTGACAGAATGATGAAATCATGTATATTAGCCAAAGAATCACTAAGACAATCTGGTGCCATCTACAGGGAGTATGCCAACAGGAAAAACAGAACAATAACATTGACACCAGGACAGGACGTACTACTTCTCTTACCCAGCGACAGAAATCTGCTAGCAGACTCTTGGCAAGGACCTTTTAAAATTCGAAGACAGGTTTCAACAGTAGACTAAGAAGTGGCAATAAAGAACAAAAACAAAATATTCCACATTAACATGTCGAAACCCTACTACAACAGAGACGAAGACCAAGACCAGACAGCAGCAAACACAACAGTAGTGGACCACACAGACTTAGAATATACAGACGAAATACCTGTCCCATCACTTAATACGACAGACACACTGCAAGAAATTAAACTATCTCCTAATCTCTCTCAGACTGAGACAGACAACTGCAGACAACTGTTACAAGACTATAGAACCATTTTCTTCAACCATCCAGGACAGACGGATCTAGTAGAACACCGGATCATACTGACAACTCAAGTACCAATAAAGTGCAGACCTCATTCAATACCAATACATTACAAAGACAAATTACACCAAGAAATCTTAGACCTAGAAAAGAACCAAATCATTAGAAGATCACAATCACAATATTGTTCTCCTGTCGTGATTGTAAAGAAAAAGGACAATTCAATATGTCTATGCGTTGATTATCGAAAACTCAACGCAATAACGCAATTAGATTCAGAACCCATGGCTAACTGCGAGGACACACTGACAGAGATAACAGATGCCAAATACTGTACAAAACTGGACATGACAAAAGGGTACTGGCAAATACCCATGACCGAAGACGCTATACACTTGACAGCATTTGCAACACCTTGGGGACTATACGAATTGTGTAAACACCCATTTGGACTAGTCAATGCCCCAGCGACATTTGTAAGAATGACATGACTGTTACTGGCAGACATACCCAACATTCTCCCATACATGGACGACATCTGTGTACACACCAAGACAATGACAGAACACCTAGTGACGCTACGACAAACTTTTGAACGCATCAGGCAACATGGCCTGACAGTAAAGCCAGCAAAAGTATAAATTGCCTACCACGAAAATACTTTTTTAGGTTACAAAATTTGTAACGGATATATCACCACTGATGACAATATTGTTTCTCGAATTCTAAAACTGTCACTTCATACAACCAACAAGGAAGTAAGAAGCATGTTAGGATTGTTAAATTATTACAGAAGATTCATACCGAACTTCTCAAGTTTAACAGAAAGTTTCACAAATCTGTTAACAAAATACCAACCTAATAAAATTGTAAACAGAGAAGGCATGAGACCTGCCTTTACAAAAGTATTGTCATATTTTTCTTCTAATCATATGCTAAAATTGCCAAATCTACACATTCCTTTCAGATTGAGAACTGACGCGAGCACCATAGGTATCGCGGGCGTTTTATTGCAATCCTACGATGACATCTTACATCCAATCTATTATGTAAGTCGGAAGCTATCACCAAGAGAACGTAGATGGTCTACACCAGAGTTGGAAGGTCTCGCTTTGATTTATTCGATTTCTAAGTTATCTAAATATTTGCTAGGTGAACATTCCATTGTGGAGACAGATAACAATCCATTAACTGTCATTACTAGAGGGACACCGACGAACCACAGGATAGCTAGATGGGCTTTGTTACTCCACAACTACAGCTTCGACATAAGACACATCAACGGGACAGAAAATACAATTGCCGACCTGCTCTCCAGATGTCCCCTCGAGACGTCGAACGACAGTTTAACTACGTCTGAGCGCAAAGACTGAGGTGGTTACCTATGGCGCTCAGACAACTATCACAGTCCAGCGAAATTATCTATGTAAACAAATAACGCTGTGAATAGTTACTTCTGTGATAAGGACTGAGTCCTGCAATTTATTTGAAATACATTTTTAACTAGTGAATGTGATGAACAAATGAACGATCGAAATGTGTAAGGATATTACTTTTAAACCTTTAGTATCATTCCTACGAACAGTGTTACAAAGACAGTACTACACAGCTGTATAGACTTACCGTATTCCAGCTCTCGGTAACATCCAGTAGTAGCAAAGCTTATGTATAACAGTGATATAAGCACAGGAAACTGTTCGAATATTTTAACTTTATAACTGTGTTAAATAGACGACAGTAGAGGATTTAAACTCATCCAGAATATTGTAATCTAAACGTGTATAATAACAGTGTAATCCAAACGTGTACAAGAACAGTGTTTATTATTCCAACGTGTGAACACATTACTGTGTACTTCCACTTCCTTTTTCTAAATATTTTCTAAATTTATGAAAAATAGCAGACTATACCACAAATAGTCATGAATTAAAGACAGAGTGAATGATTTTGTGACACTAATATTTGCATATGATAAATAGTATGAAAGGATTTATATATTTGTGATCTAAGAATCATTGATTGATTAATTTTTTCTCAATGGTGCCAAGTATGCCACTATTAAAAAGAAATATCAAACTATGACGCTTAGAATAGAAATAACAAATGTACTTTATTTTTTTGAAAGAATTTCAAAATTACCTCCCATAACGTTTCACCATTACACCTAAGGGGAAACAATTTGACAGGTGGAAAATGTAAGCATGCATATATTATCTTTGTCATGGTAGCCAAAATGACTACACATCATCAGGTGACGTCAACTATGCGTGGAGTATAGTTACTAAGGTTGAGGGGCCAGGATTGGATTATCCGAACATATTGGTCGGTTTCTAATTCTGAATTTCTTATAAGGAAGATGATTTAGGGCCTGACATGTTCTTTTTGTGATTTTTTTCTTTTGTCGTGAGGTAGTGCGTTGCTTGAAAGATAGTGTTAGTCGCTGATAACTACCGGACTGGCTTAAGTCCATTAACAACCAAGGTACTGATCCAACTAGGAGACAATACTGATGAAAGTAGCCTCAGGGCAACACTGAGGGAAATATTTATCATGCATTATTACCAAGTCAATGTCAACCCAGAAATATATCAGAGAGTCATCTAACAATATAAAAAATTAGTCGATTCTGACTTAGAAAGATATTATTAACTTGTACCAAGTATAAACACCCAGAATGAAAGGATACTCCTTTCATAAGAGGGGGCGGTGGAGAATGTCAGAATCTCCCTCGCCATCGCCTGGCAGCGACGAACTAGTACGACCGTGAACTCAACTAGCATCTACTACGCAGTGTATGGCAAGTGGTCAGCGTGCCTCACGAAGCGCACGAGAACTAAAAGCAGGGCCAACAAGAAACCATCGCTGGTAGCGCAGACTGCCGATGACTTCGAGACTGGACGGACATGGAAGAAAGTGGTGCATGTATTTGATGTATTATTCTATGCTTGATGTACGAAAGCTTGTATGCTCTGTAGAGACTGAGTGAGTGTACTATTCTATGCATTGATGAACTTGTATGTTGTAAATATGCATCTGTAAAGGACATTGTCGCTAATTGCGAGCGCAGCATGATATGAAGAGTGTGATTAAAATGTTACAGTTATGTTACCGTGTGTTTCGTACAATCATTCGTAGAGTATGATTGTTTCACTCCCTTTCAGAAAACACGATCCATTGTCAGTAATTAGTAAGACCCTGACAAGAACCAGTAACGGAACTCCTTTGTTTTTCCATGTTTGTATTTACCTTTGCTAGCCACCGAAGAGTAGTAGCCACTCACTATTGGGATTTGCCGCACTGATACCTTCAACCAGCAATTACAGAACCCATCTGGATAGTTCTTGCTTCACCAGTTATAGCATTATGGCTAACACCGCTCTTGGTGGAATAACTGTTTTGATGCAAACCCCCTTTTCTCTCAAGACTTCCGCAAGTGGAAGTAATCCAGAATACCAATGCCAACTTCATCATTCTATAGATAGATATATCTGGAACAATCATGGACAGTTACCTATGTCTGTCTGTTATGTTCCCTCCCCGAAATTGGATTACAACACGATAGTTCCAGCATTACCATTACCTATGATGTTCAGCCGGTGTAATCTTTGCCAGTGATATATATATATATATATATATATATATATATATATATATATATATATATATATATATATATATATATACATCACTGGCAAAGATTACACCGGCTGAACATCATAGGTAATGGTAATGCTGGAACTATCGTGTTATACGTCGAACTATATATATATATATATATATATATATTCTTCTTCTTCAGCGTTCCGAGCCATTGAGGTTCTTTGCTGCAGATACAATCCTTCTCCATTCGTCTCTCTGGTGGACCTTCTCTTGCCAGTCGTTGATTCCAAGTGCTTGTAGGTCTGTATATGTATTATCTCTCCACCGTCTTCTTGGTCTACCTCGGGGTCGACTGTCATTTATTTCCTGAGTGTAAGCGAGTTTTGTTTCCCTATTATCTCCCATTCTTTCTATATGCCCCAGCCATTGTAGTCTATTAGCCTTTATGATACCAGTGATTAGCGGGGACTTAAACAGATCATAAATGTCTTTGTTACTTCTTCTTTTCCACTCTCCACTTTGTGTATCCCTAATGGGTCCAAAAATGTGTCTTAAAATTTTGTTCTCAAAGGTTTGTAACAAGGCTTCGTCTCCTTTCGTTTTACTCCAGGTTTCAGAGCCATACAGCACAATTGGTCTGATCAGTGTTTTGTATATTGTGATTTTGGTGTTACTAGATAGAACATTTGATTTTAGTAGATGTTGTAGTGCATAGTATATCGTATTTCCAGAGTTGATTCTAGTTTGTATTTCTTCCCTTATGAGGTTGGAGCAGTTAAAGATTGTACCCAGGTATTTGTATGTTTCCGTTCTTTTAATGGTCATATTATCTATTTGTATGTGGCCAGAGTTTTTAGCCATTCCGTCTCTTGAAATTACCATATATTCTGTCTTATCTTGGTTGATAACCAGCCCCATCTGTTGGGCTTTTTCCTTTAAGTGAGTCAATATTTCCAAATATATATATATTCGTCTGTGAGATCCATCAAGCGTATGATTAACTCATCCCATTATCATCGATGGAAAGCTTTAGTGGAGTTTAGTAGAGAGACTGTATAGAAACATCTTCATATGTGTCGTATCGTGGAGTAAATACAGTTGTTTATCCAGCCCCAGTGTGGGATGATCGTACATTATCCTTGACTCACAGGATTTACTTATCCAAGGACTTAGTTAGGAGAATGACACAATCAGCAACCAGATCCTAGATTAATGGACTACCTTTTTATAATTAGAGAATATGTATTAGTGTACATGTACTATGTGGGTTTTGATGACCAGAAGTAAATGTATGCAACAGATCTTTGTTCTCGAGGTAAAACCATTCCAGATGTTGATATTGATTTTCTTTCAGGTGGTAAGTTAGACGAAAGCAGTTGTTGAGTTTTCGTCATCAAAGAGGGTATTGCACTGATTTGATATTTATTATGGTTATTATGTTTTTGTAGATTGTAGTCATGCAGAGTTAGAATTCCCACAACCCACTGTTTGCATCCACATTAAAAGTTATAGTTAGAACCAGCAGTGTTTTACTGTCTTGTGACTAGTGTTACAACGTGGTGTTTAATGTTGTTGATATATGTCACTGTTATACAAATTATAGAGATCTGCTGTGTGAGGTCGACAACACATAGACCAATATGTCTTAAATTGAGACGTCATCGCATCAACTGAGATGTCTCTGGTTACATGACCAGCGTTCTACATTTCTCCAGGAGATTAGTCTTATCAGTATAGGTTGGACTAGTGTCTATTTCTGCTTAGTCCCCTCCTTATGAAAATGAGAGCCCTGGCTAGTTCCTGGAGAATATCATCTTAGGAAGAGAACTCGACTACTTTTACTGGAACCCAAGCCTTAATATTTCCCTAGACACAACATTCATATATTCTATATTTATATCTCACACCACCCCCGTCACGTGTACGAAATGGTCCTCGGTAATGAGGAGCACAACCTATACTACAATTGATCTGCCCACATGTCCTTCAAACCTAGAGTCTTGTATTCCCTAAGACCACTTTCCACATCAGTGAGGGCTCTCACGAACGAGTCGCATGCGATCATCTGCACATGTTGTGACATGAGATATATTTGAGAAACAGGTCTACATCTTTCTGACACATTTAGGCAACACCACTCTGATACCAACATTGGTGCCCAGAAACCGGTATCCATGCACTTCAACAATTCTGACCACTGTGGCGTGGCTGACATACAGGTCACGGCGATCAAATCATGCGCATCCCACGAACGGGATGGCAAGACATTGGAAAACCGTCTCATCTTCCAATTGGGTTCACTCTCCCCTCACGGCCTCAATGTCCAACAGTTTTATTTAACTTCCATACCCCACCCTACCCCTCCCATCTCCACAGTTGTATAGTCCACTATAAAAGTTGATTGCATGTCCTTCACAGGAAGTCGCAGTCAATCCCAGTATTATTTTTGCTGTTTGTGATTTCTTGACAAGTTTGCGTTCAGTGGTCTGTTATCGCTTTCTGAGCAACAGGTACTCACACTATTTTATGAGAGCCAACGCGGAGTGGTCTACATCCGAGTCGCCCGCGGCTGTGTTTGGAGCATGGGATGCGGAATTGCCAACTGCGTCCGCGACACCGTCACAGAGACGGCTATAGTGCTCTTTTTTCTTTTTTTTTTTTTTTTTTTTTTTTTTTTTTTGCGTATCCTTTTACAGGACTTAGCTGTCAACAGCAGCATCTTTCAGCTGTCTGTTGATCTCTTGGCAAGATTACGCTCAGTAGTTTGCCATTGCTTTCTGAGCGGCCGGCTCAGTATCCGCAAGTCACGAGCGGGGGTCGAACCACCTCAGTTCTCGCTCCGCTGCGAGACTCTGCGTGATAAACGGGATTACAGAGAGAAAGTGTTGTAACCCCACAGCCAGAGAGACCGGCTATAGTGCTCTACCAATCCTAATTTCACCTTTCACTCACATGGGCATCTCCCTATCCCCCTAACGGGTGAACCGCTCAGGGGGGTTTAGCCAATCATTGAGCTTCTGGCGGTACTGACCGTTAGTCCTTTGACCAGCTTAACCACACATCCGGTTAATTCATCCACCTACAGCCGCTCAAGACGTATTCAGCTAAGTAACCTTAATATTTTCATGTAGTATTTTGTGTAGTTGTGTGTCTGTTTGCGTGTGTTTGTTCTGTGCTGACGAAGGCTTTAGCTGCAACGTCCATTTTGTTTCTTGTAATCCTGTTCTAGTAAAGCTCACAATCTACTTCTCGTTTTTTGGTGATTCATTCATTACAATTGATGAGAATAATAGCCATAAACTTGAAGTAATACAAAGAAAATAGTAAAGAAAAAAATACTACGCAAAATACCAAAAAGAAAACCTGAGGAGATTCATAAAAATAATGCAATCTTGGTCTTCCCTGTTAATAAAACAGAAGAAAACACAGGCAGTCTTCCGCTGCACTCGCTGGACACAGACAGAACAATTATGACTAACCCACGTGTATATTAGGAATGCAAAGTAGACATTAACACCTAATATAAGACAAAGACCGCACTACGTGGCGAAACCGTTACGGACGCGATTCGTAATCCCGTAATCCCGTTCGAAACACAACTGCGCGCGTTTTGGCAGCAGACTGCGTTGCGTTGGCTTTGCGGTGGTATCGGTGAAGGTCGTTCGGATAGCGATGGCAAACTACTGAACGTAAACTTGCCGAGAAATCACAACGGCAGAAATGACATTAAACACCTAATATAAGACAAAGACATTAAACACCTAATATAAGACAAAGACATTAAACACATAATATAAGACAAAGACATTAACCACCTAATATAAGACAAAGACATTAAACACATAATATAAGACAAAGACATTAAACACATAATATAAGACAAAGACATTAAACACATAATATAAGACAAAGACATTAAACACATAATATAAGACAAAGATATTAAACACATAATATAAGACAAAGACATTAAACACCTAATATAAGACAAAGACATTAAACAAATAAGACAAAGACATTAAACAGCTAATATAAGACAAAGACATTAACCACCTAATATAAGACAAAGACATTAAACACATAATATAAGAAAGACATTAAACACATAATATAAGACAAAGACATTAAACACCTAATATAAGACAAAGACATTAAACAAATAAGACAAAGACAATAAACACCTAATATAAGACACAGACATAAAACACCTAATATAGAACAAAGACATTAAACATCTAATATAAGACACAGACATTAAACATCTAATATAAGACAAAGACATTAAACACCTAATATAAGACAAAGACATTAAATACCTAATATAAGACAAAGACATTAAAAACCTAATAGTTAACAAAGACATTAAACACCTAATATAAGACAAAGACATTAAACACCTAATATAGGAAAAAGACATTAAACACCTAATATAGGAGAAAGACATTAAACACCTAATATAGGACAAAGACATTAAACATCTAATATAAGACAAAGACATTAAACACCTAATATAAGACAAAGACATTAACATCTAATATAAGACAAAGACATTAAACACCTAATATAGGACAAAGACATAAAACACCTAATATAAGACAACGACATTAAGCATCTAATATAAGACAAAGACATTAAACACCTAATATAGAACAAAGACATTAAACACCTAATATAGGAGAAAGACATTAAACATCTAATATAAGACAAAGACATTAAACATCTAATATAAGACAAAGACATAAAACACCTAATATAAGACAAAGACATTAAACATCTAATATAAGACAAAGACATTAAACACCTAATATAGAACAAAGACATTAAACACCTAATATAGGACAACGACATTACACACCTAATAGTTAACAAAGACATTAAACACCTAATATAAGACAAAGACATTAAACACCTAATATAGGACAAAGACATTAAACACCTAATATAGGACAAAGACATTAAACACCTAATATAGGACAAAGACATTAAACACCTAATATAGGACAAAGACATTACACACCTAATAGTTAACAAAGACATTAAACACCTAATATAAGACAAAGACATTAAACACCTAATATAAGACAAAGACATTAAACACCTAATATAAGACAACGACATTGAACACCTAATAGTTAACAAAAACATTAAACACCTAATAGTTAGCAAAGACATTAAACACCTAATAGTTAACAAAGACATCAAACACCTAATAGTTAACAAAGACATTAAACATCTAATATAAGACAAAGACATTAAACACCTAATATAAGACACAGACATTAAACACCTAATATAAGACAAAGACATTAAACATCTAATATAAGACAAAGACATTAAACACCTAATAGTTAACAAAGACATTAAACATCTAATATAAGACACAGACATTAAACATCTAATATAAGACAAAGAGATTGAACATCTAATATAAGACAAAGACATTAAACACCTAATATAAGACAAAGACATTAAACACCTAATATAAGACAAAGACATTAAACATCTAATATAATTCACAGACATTAAACACCTAATAGGTAGCAAAGACATTAAACATCTAATATAAGACACAGACATTAAACATCTAATATAAGACAAAGACATTAAACATCTAATATAAGACACAGACATTAAACACCTAATATAAGACAAAGACATTAAACATCTAATATAAGACAAAGACATTGAACATCTAATATAAGACAAAGACATTAAACACATAATATTAGACAAAGACATTAAACACCTAATATAAGACAAAGACATTAAACACCTAATATAAGACAAAGACATTAAACAAATAAGACAAAGACATTAAACACCTAATATAAGACAAAGACGTTAAACAAATAAGACAAAGACATTAAACACCTAATATAAGACAAAGACATTAAACAAATAAGACAAAGACATTAAATACCTAATATAAGACAAAGACATTAAATACCTAATATAAGATAAAGACATTAAATATCTAATATAAGACACAGACATTAAACACCTAACATAAGACAACGACATTAAACACCTAATATTTTTTTTTTTTTTTTTTAGCATATCCTTTTACAGGACTTAGCTGTCAACACCAGCATCTTTCAGCTGTATGTTGATCTCTTGGCAAGATTACGCTCAGTAGTTTGCCATTGCTTTCTGAGCGGCCGGCTCAGTATCCCGCAAGTCACGAGCGGGGGTCGAACCGCCTCAGCTCTCGCTCCACTACGAGACTCTGCGTGATAAACGGGATTACAGAGAGAAAGTGTTGTAACCCCACAGCCAGAGATACCGGCAACACCTAATATAGGACAAAGATATTAAGCACCTAATAGTTAACAAAGACATTAAACACCTAATAGTTAACAAAGACATTCAACACCTAATAGTTAGCAAAGACATTAAACACCTAATAGTTAACAAAGACATCAAACACCTAATAGTTAACAAAGACATTAAACATCTAATATAAGACAAAGACATTAAACACCTAATATAAGACAAAGACATTAAACACCTAATAGTTAACAAAGACATTAAACATCTAATATAAAACGCAGACATTAAACACCTAATATAAGACAAAGACATTAAACATCTAATATAAGAAAAAGACATTAAACATCTAATATAAGACACATACATTAAACACCTAATATAAGACAAAGACATTAAACATCTAATATAAGACAAAGACATTAAACACCTAATAGTTAAAAAAGACATTAAACATTTAATATAAGACACAGACATTAAACATCTAATATAAGACAAAGAGATTGAACATCTAATATAAGACAAAGACATTAAACACCTAATATAAGACACAGACATTAAACACCTAATATAAGACAAAGCCATTAAACAAATAAGACAAAGACATTAAACACCTAATATAAGACAAAGACATTAAACACCTAATATAAGACAAAGACATTACATATCTAATATAAGACAAAGACATTGAACATCTAATATAAGACAAAGCCATTAAACAAATAAGACAAAGACATTAAACACCTAATATAAGACACAGACATTAAACACCTAACATAAGACAACGACATTAAACACCTAATATAGGACAAAGATATTAAGCACCTAATAGTAAACAAAGACATTAAACACCTAATAGTTAACAAAGACATTCAACACCTAATAGTTAGCAAAGACATTAAACACCTAATAGTTAACAAAGACATCAAACACCTAATAGTTAACAAAGACATTAAACATCTAATATAAGACAAAGACATTAAACACCTAATATAAGACAAAGACATTAAACACCTAATAGTTAACAAAGACATTAAACATCTAATATAAAACACAGACATTAAACACCTAATATAAGACAAAGACATTAAACATCTAATATAAGAAAAAGACATTAAACATCTAATATAAGACACATACATTAAACACCTAATATAAGACAAAGACATTAAACATCTAATATAAGACAAAGACATTAAACACCTAATAGTTAAAAAGACATTAAACATTTAATATAAGACACAGACATTAAACATCTAATATAAGACAAAGAGATTGAACATCTAATATAAGACAAAGACATTAAACACCCAATATAAGACAAAGACATTAAACACCTAATATAAGACAAAGACATTAAACACCTAATATAATACTCAGACATTAAACACCTAATAGTTAACAAAGACATTAAACATATAATATAAGACACAGACATTAAACATCTAATATAAGACAAAGACATTAAACATCTAATATAAGACACAGACATTAAACACCTAATATAAGACAAAGACATTAAACATCTAATATAAGACAAAGACATTGAACACCTAATATAAGACAAAGACATTAAACATCTAATATAAGACAAAGACATTGAACATCTAATATAAGACAAAGACATTAAACACATAATATTAGACAAAGACATTAAACACCTAATATAAGACAAAGACATTAAACACCTAATATAAGACAAAGACATTAAACAAATAAGACAAAGACATTAAACACCTAATATAAGACAAAGACGTTAAACAAATAAGACAAAGACATTAAACACCTAATATAAGACAATGACATTAAACAAATAAGACAAAGACATTAAACACCTAATATAAGACAAAGACATTAAACAAATAAGACAAAGACATTAAACAAATAAGACAAAGACATTAAACACCTAATATAAGACACATACATTAAACACCTAATATAAGACACAGACATTAAACACCTAACATAAGACAACGACATTAAACACCTAATATAGGACAAAGATATTAAGCACCTAATAGTTAACAAAGACATTAAACACCTAATAGTTAACAAAGACATTAAACATCTAATATAAAACAAAGACATTAAACATCTAATATAAGACAAAGACATTAAACACCTAATATAAGACAAAGACAATAAACACCTAATATAAGACAAAGACATTAAACACCTAATATAAGACAAAGACATTAAACACCTAATATAAGACAAAGACATTAAACAAATAAGACAAAGACATTAAACACCTAATATAAGACAAACACATTAAACAAATAAGACAAAGCCATTAAACACCTAATATAAGACAAAGACATTAAACATCTAATATAAGACAAAGACATTTAACACCTAATATAAGACAATATTAAACACTTAATATAGGACAACGACATTAAACACCTAATAGTTAACAAATACATTAAACATCTAATATAAGACAAAGACATTAAACACCTAATATAGGACAAAGACATTGAACACCTAATATAAGACAAAGATATTAAACATCTAATATAAGACAAAGACGTTAAACAAATAAGACAAAGACATTAAACACCTAATATAAGACAAAGACATTAAACACCTAATAGTTAACATAAACATTAAACATCTAATATAGGACAAAGACATTAAACACCTAATATAAGACAATGACATTAAACACCTAATAGTTATCAAAGACATTAGACACCTAATAGTTAACAAAGACATTAAACACCTAATAATTAACAAAGACATTAAACACCTAATAGTTAACAAAGACATTAAACACCTAATAGTTAACAAAGACATTAAACACCTAATATAAGATAAAGGCATTAAACATCTAATATAAGACAACGACATTAAACATCTAATTTAAGACAAAGACATTAAACTCATAATATAAGACAATGACATTAAACACCTAATATACGACAATGACATTAAACACCTAATATAAGACAAAGACATTAAACACCTAATATAAGACAAAGACATTAAAAATGAAAGGCACACCAAGAAAAATGATACTGGACGGACTGTGACGGTGGCATGGACGATATCTTCAGCAGAGTAGATCCAGAACACCAAGGAACGAGATCTGTGGAGATACATCAACACCCACGCCAGCTGGCAGGGCACATGGTGATGATGATGATGAAGGCGATAATGCACACATGAGAAGATGTAGATCGAACTAATCTTATAATCAACAAGATTAATTGAGATGTTTTACTTGCTCATGTTCGGTATGGCCTAAGTATACCCTACACCTGTGATATTCTATGAAAGTGAAACTTGCATGTGTTAACTTCACTTCTGGTGTCATTGTTATTGATGTAGATGTGTAAAGCTTGTTTGGCAACACTGAGTAGAGGAGATAAGGTCCATTTATCCGACGAGATCGACTCTAGAGTGAAGACACACAGACTTTAGGCATCTTCATGTGGAGCTAATCTCCCGCTGCTTTCTAAAGTCGATATGTCCCCCGATGCATTATCCTGTAACATTGAGATTCATTGTCTGTCTCAGAGACTCGAACGACGCTGAGTTTTATTGTTTTGCCTCTTGGTACATGTTACCGAATATATAAAGAGTATATAAATATATATATAAACTGTGTGATATTTCTGTTGTTTACGGTCAATCTCTTCCAGCTCACACTTTGTCTCACCAAATACCAACTAAGACACGAATATGTAGACACAAGAAATTCCCTCAACTTACCATTGAAGCGATGGTTGAAGGCGACGTACACACTGGAATTTCCTTCAAATTATCCATGAAGCGATGGTTGTGGGAGACGAACATATAGAATCTCCATCAACTTACTCCTGAAGCGATGGTTGTGGGAGACGTACATATAGAATCTCCATCAACTTACTCCTGAAGCTATGGTTGTGGGAGACGTACACACTAGAGTCTTCTTCAACTTATCGCTTAAGCGATGGTTGATAGAGAGAGAGACGTACACACTAGAATCTCCTTCAACTTACTCCTGAAGCGATGGTTGAGGGAGAAGTAGACAAAGAAGTTGGCAGACGCGTTGACAGCATAGAGCAGAAATATGACGTAGATACTGGCCATATACAGCTGACTGTAGGCGCCAGCATACGAGAATCCAGGTACGAACTGCTTAACGTAAATAAAGAGAACTGTTGGTGTGTTGCAAACGATGAATATACCAGATATACAACACACTACAACCACAAGTCTCTTGTACTTTCCAGAAGATGTGGACTGGTTGCTTTGATGGTCAGATGAATGATGTGTGGACTTTTTCTGAAAGTTTGAAGATCGCTTTAGACCAATCACCATGACAACGGTGTTAATGACGACTGCCAGCTCACAGAAAGAGGGCAGTACAACTGTGTTGATTATATTATGGCCCGTCTCAATTGCCATTCTGTCTTTGGAGAGGACAACAGTCAGTGTGCTAATGTTAAATCTGATGTTATAAGTCCAGCGTAAGGTCAATGTGGAGAAGAGAATTGTGTAACTAAACGCATTTAGTATCCACACAGTTGCCAGAGCTGCTAAAGTTCTTTTCACGGAGAAGAGAGACTGCACGTGGAGCGGCATGATGATACACAGACATCGTTCCAAGGACACCAGGACTGTGGTCAGGCTGGAGATATCCGAGAACATGGCCAGTGTCCAGGCGACAATATAATACTGGACAGAGACATAGTCGAAGCTACTTGTGGGCAGTACTATCTGGAAGATGTTGAAAAGGTCAAATACCAAGCATGCCACCAGAACCAGAAGGTCAGTGATGGACAAGGACGTTGTTGGTTCTCCAGTCCTGCAGCAGAAATACTGTGATGTTGGCCAGGTTACAGACAACACCAGCAGAACTCAGGACTATGTTTACTGGGGTGATGATGTCCATTGCTAGCGTGTATAGAGGTCTTCCACTCTATCCTGTCCCTGTACAACAGAAGAGAGGTATTTACAATGCTGTTACTTGACAGTAACCAGACAGTTCACAGACAAATGCTGTCATTATCCTTCAGAAAAACTAGCGAGCATCTGCCTTTCAAGAGAGAGAGGAGAGAGGGAGAGAGAGAGAGAGAGAGAGAGAGAGAGAGAGAGAGAGAGAGAGAGAGAGAGAGAGAAAGAGAGAGAGAGAACGAACGAACGAACGAAGGAACAAACGGACTTTATTTTCAAAGGGTAACAAATTGAGCACGCAGGCCCGTCTTACATTCGGCCTTTCCAATCACTCATCTTTCGTTCACCAGCGCATAGTACATTCACATAGGAAAAAAACATTGTCAAATGAATGTTGTAAACATAAACAATGCATGTTACCATTTTATGAGACAAATCCCCCACACACACATCCACCACCCAATCACACACATACCCCCAGGCAAATACATTCCCCCATCCATCCACCCATCCCCCACCCACACATCCCACACACACCCCCACATACAACATCTCCCCACCCACACACACACACACATCTCCCACCACCACACATCCCCCACACACATATTCCCCACTCACCCACACACAAACCCAAGCACACATACATGCACTCACCCACCCATCACCTACCCACACATCCCCCACCTTCACACATCTCCCCACCCACACATCCTCCACCCATCCCATAACCTAATACACTCACCCACCCACATATCCTCCACCCCCACCCACACCCCCAACCACTCAGCCAAACACACATCCCCCAACCACACATCCCACACCCACACAGACATATTCCCGCCAACTCACACATTCCACACCCACCCACACATCCCCCTTACAAGAGAAAGAGAGAGAGAGAGAGAGAGAGAGAGAGAGAGAGAGAGAGAGAGAGAGAGAAACAGACAGAGAAAGAGAAAATTAGAAGCACATGCACATACATAAATGACATTCTTTGCACCTGTCTGCCAGAACTATGTAGATCATCATCATTTGATCACACTTGGACTGTCTACACCTTGATTAAACTGAAGCACACAAAGAGCAGGAATAAAAAACCCTTCCATCACCCTGTTTATTTCTATAGGTACTTCCCCCCCTCCCTGTCATATCATCAGAAAATATATCACAACCCTGACCATTGACTTCTTCATTGCAACAATCTGGGAACAAAATGTCCTGTCAATAACTTGCGAGGGAGCTTCAAATGAAAACCTTAATTGTGTGTGCGTGCGTACGTGCGTGCGTGCGTGTGTGTGTGTGTGTGTGTGTGTGTGTGTTTGTGTGTGTGTGTGCGCGCGCGCGCGCGCGTGTGTGTGCGTGTGTGTGTGACTATATTCTGAGAAAAAAACGTCAAGTTTAAATGTATCATTTTTCGATGTAGTCAACACTGCGTTCGATGCAAGCCTCCTACCCCCTACTCCGCTCATACACTTGATGGACTGACAGGCATGCATCGCCATACTGGACCTGCCAATGAATTTCTATAGATTTCACCCCTTCACTGATTAAAAAAACAACAACGGATAACGGACTGTCTGTCTCATAACATTATATGTTACTGGGTCTGAGATAGATAAGTTGGCAGCTCATCTCAAGCATCTCATTTGGCAAGTGTTGATTTTGCGTACGTGTAAGTGAATGACCTCTTCATGAACCCTGAGGCGTATGTGGTATCTGGCCCTAGCCCCATTGCGCTCACCTGGCTCCTGTGGTTAATGTCTCACCTGTAGCCTTCACATCCCAGGTGTGTCCAGGTACCAGTTTAGGCTAGGACGACCTGCGAACCCAGGTCAATTTAAAACAAACCCACGTGGCTGAGGGTTGAAACACAAGGCCACCAAGCTGACAGGCCGGCGTGCTAACCACTGCACTACGGCAGAGAAGCAGGATCCGTCACTGATAGTCCAGCTGTTCGTATCAGTCTTGGATGTTCGGTTGGAAGAATAATTGCTATTATATAACGACGCCTGCGTGTATTATGCGTAGACCTGTGATCAAGAGAACGCAGTAGGTTATTTCTGACCTACCATTTGTCTGAACAGATCTACAATTGTGGCTGTGTGACATGTGTTAATTAGATGATGTCACGGGAAGACAGCCATTACTGGAGCCAAGGCAGCGATTTGTTCATGTAATAACAGTGATAGACGCTGAGTTAACTGAGCTGTTGACATAAAATATAATTGTACCAGGAACGACTTGGCTGAATGCATGTGTTTAGCAATAATGCGACGATCAGTAAGAAAACATCGTCATTAGTAAAGAGATGCCAAGAATTCACATCGATATACTGGGAATTAAGACCAAAGTGGGCGGAACCTTTTCGCTTCGTGACACAAATAAGAAATTTATTTATATATTAAGAGAAAGAAACGAGTTTACCTAGTCAGGTTGGTTTTCTCTTTAAGAAAAAGTTTCATCTGCACTCTTGTCGGATACAGTCCTGCCAGTCGTGGACTTCCCACCGTCGTACAGAAAGCAATGACGAGGACCGTGAAAATAAGACGGGTAGATGCAACAACACTTTCGTCGCTCAAGGATGAAATTCTGGTATCGTATAGTAGATTGCAAGAGAAATTAGAAAAGGTGAAAGAAAGAGACACCATGATAATTATGGTGGAAATCACTGTGAAAATTGGTATTGGAAGAACAGAAGAAGAAAAGGTGAAAAAGTCCGTTCAGTATAGGAAATGGAAATAATAAAAGGGAGAACCTCATGGAATATTGTCTGGAAAACAACCTTTCACTCTTTAACACAGTATTTAGACCAGATCAAAGGAGGGTGATGCAGGAAGCAGACTGATGACATCCTAATACAATACAGATGGAAGATAGATAAAACATGCACTCAGACACTGCAGCTGGCAGACTGCGACACAGTTCGTCAACGACTTGTGGCAGATATCACCGTAGAATTGAAACAAGTCATCACAAGAGCACGACTAACACTGTATGATGTCAATGATGCAGCACATGGCGACAACTTTGAATTGGACAACACATCTGATGTGTTGAAAACAATGAAAGAAGATACGAGGATCTATCCACACAAGTGAGACACTGATGTGTTGAAGACAATGAAAGAAGACACGAGGATCTAGTCATACAAGCGAGACACTGAAGTATTGAAGACAATGAAAGAAGACACGAGGATCTAGTCACACAATCTAGAGACACTGAAGTGTTGAAGACAATGAAAGAAGACACGAGGATCTATCCACACAAGTGAGACACTGAAGTGTTGAAGACAATAAAAGAAGACACGAGGATCTAGCCACACAAGCGAGACACTGAAGTAATGAAGACAATGAAAGAAGACACGATGATCTAGCCACACAAGTGAGACACTAAAGTGTTGAAGACAATGAAAGAAGACACGAGGATCTAGCCACACAAGCGAGACACTTGTCAGGGTCTTACTTTATACTAACAGTGGCTCGTGTTCTCTAACAGGAGTGAAACAATCATACACAAAGAATGATTGTACTCAGACACGCGGCAACATAACTGAAACACTATAATCACATAAACCACTCTCCTCAACAGCATTCATATAATGCTGCGCTCACAATTAGCGACAATGCCATTACAAATACATATATGCAATACACAAGTTCATAGATGAATGGAAAAAAGCACTCACTCAGTCCCCAACATAATCTACTAAACATACAGGCGTTCTCACAACGAGCATAGAATAATACACGAATACACGCAACACTTTCTCTCATGTCCGTCCTGTCTCGAAGTCCTGAATCATTCTGAGCTAACGCCGATGTTTCTCGTTAGCCCTTGGCTTCTAGTCCCCGTGCGCTTCTTGCGTCACGCTGACCACTGGGCATCAACTGCGTAGTAACTGCCCGTCGGGTTCATCGTCGTGCTTGTCCGTCACCTACAGGCGATGGAGATTCTGACACTCTCCGCCGCCACCTCTTATTAAAGGAATATCCTTTCCTTCAGTGCTGCCATGAGGCTACTCACATCAAGTATTGTCCAATAGTTGGATTAGTGCCTTGGTTGAGAACGGACTTAAGTCAGACCGGTAGTTAACAGCGACTAACGCTATCTTTCAAGCAACGCCCTTCCTCACAACAAAAGAAAAAAAAAAACAACACAAAAAGAACATGTTAGGCCCTAAATCATCTCCCTTATGAGACGATTTCAGAATTAGAAACCCACCGATATGGTCGGATAATTCAATCCTGGTCCGCCAACCTTAGTAACTATTTTCCACCTATAGTTGACGTCACCTGGTGACCTGTAGTCATTCTGGCTACTATGAAAAAGACAATATATGCATGCTTACATTTTTCACATGTCAGATTGTTTCCTTTTAGGTACAATCATCAAACGTTATGGGAGGTAATTTTCAAATTCTTTCAAAACACTAAAGTACATTTGTTATTTTCATTCTAAGCGTCATAGTTTGATATCTATTTTCAATGGTGGCATACTTGGCACCATTGAGAAAACATTAATCAATCAATGATTCTTAGATCACAAATATATAAATCCTTTCATTCCATTTATCATATGTAAATTTTAGTGTCACAAAAATGATTCACGCAGTCATTCATTCGTGACTATTTGTGGTATAGTTCGCTATTTTTGATAAATTAGAATATAATTAGAAAAGGAAGCGGAAGTACATAACTAATGTGTTCACACGTTGTAGTAATACACACTGTTCTTGTAAGTACACGTTTGGATTACACTGTTCCGGATGCTATGAATTACTCTGCTGTCGTCTATCTAACACAGTCTGTTACGAAGTTAAAATGTTCGAACAATTCACTGCGCTTATATCACTAGTATATATAAGCGCTGGTACTATTGGATGTTACCGAAAGCTGGAATACGGTAAGTCTATACAGATATGTAGTACTGTTCTGTTAACACTGTTCGTGAGAATGATAATAACGGTTTAAAATCACCGTCCTTTCACATTCTGGTCGTTCATTTATTCGGCACATTCACTAGTTAAAAATGTATTTCGAATAAATCAAAGGACTTAGTCCCTGTCACAGTAAGTAACTTTTAACAGCGTTATTTGTATAACTGAATATTGTTTGCTGGACTGTGATACTTGTCTGAGCGCCGTAGGTAACAGCATTAGTTATTGCGCTCAGGCGTCGTTAAACTGTCGCTGGACGTATCGAGAGGACATCTTGAGAGTAGGTCTGCAATGGTATTATCTGTCCCGCTGATGTGTCGTATTTCGAAACTGTAGTTCTGTAGTAGTAACGCCCATCTGGCGATTCTGTGGTTTGTCGGTGTTCCTTTTGTTATGACGGTTAATGGGTTATTATCTGTCTCAATGATGAAATGTTTACCTAGCAAATACTTAGATAATTTAGAAATAGAATAAATTAATGCGAGGCCTTCCAACTCTGGTGTAGACCATTTGCGTTCTCTTGGTGACAACTTGCGGCTCACATAATACACTGGATGTAAAATGTCATCATAGGCTTGTAACAAAACTCCAGCTATACCTATAGTGCTTGAGTCAGTCCTTAATCTGAAAGGAATATTCAGATTTGGCAACTTTAATATGGGATTGGAAGAAAAATATGACAATACTTTTGTAAAGGCAGGTCTCAGGCCCTCTCTGTCTACAGTTTTAATAGGTTTTTTTTTTTTTGTTAACAGATTTGTAAACATTTCTGTCAAGCTAGAGAAGTTAGGTATGAATCTTTTTTAATAATTCAACAATCCTAACATACTTCTTACTTCCTTTTTAGTCGTAGGAAGTGATAATTTCAGAATTCTAGAAACAATATTGTCATCAGTGGTAATATATGCATCACAAATTTTTTAGCCTAGAAAAGTAATTTCATGATAGGCAATTTCTACTTTTGCTGGCTTTACTGTCAGGCCATGTTGCCTAATGCGTTCAAAAGTTTGTCGTAGCGTCGCTAGGTGTTCTGCCATTGTCCTGGTGTGTACACAGATGTCGTCCATATATGACAGGATATTGGGTATGTCTGCCAGTAACAGTCTTGTCATTCTTACAAATGTCGCTGGGACATTGGCTAGTCCAAATGGAAGTTTACACCATTCGTATAGTCCCCAAGGTGTTGCAAATGCTGTCAAGTGGGTAGCGTTCTCTGTCATGGGTATTTGCCAGTACCCTTTTGTCATGTCGAGTTTCGTGAAGTATTTGGCCTCTGTAATTTCTGTCAATATGTCCTCACAGTTAGACATTGGTTTTGAATCTAATTGCATTACTGCGTTGAGTTTCCGATAATCAACGCATAGGCGTATTGAATCGTCCTTTTTTTCTAACAATCACGATAGGAGAACAATATTGTGATTGTGATCTCCTAATAATTTGGTTTTTCTCAAGGTCTAAGATTTATTGGTGTAATTTGTCTTTGTAATGTATTGGTATTGAATGAGGTCTGCACTTTATTGGTACTTGAGTTGTCAGTATGATCCGGTGTTCTACTAGATCCGTCTGTCCTGCATGGTTGAAGAAAATGGTTCTATAGTCTTGTAACAGTTGCATGCAGTTGTCTGCCTCACTCTGAGAAAGATTGGGAGATAGTTTAATGTCTTGCAGTGTGTCTGTCGTATTGAGTGATGGGACTGGTATTTCGTCTGTATCTTCTAAGTCTTGTGGTCTACTACGGTTGTGTTTGCTGCTGTCTCGTCTTGGTCTTCGTCTCTGTTATAGTAGGGTTTCAACATGTTAATGTGGAATATTTTGTTTTTGTTATTTATGTTATTTATTGCAACTTCGTAGTCTACTGTTGAAATTTGTCTTAGTATTTTAAAAGGTCCTTGCCAAGAGTCTGCTAGGAGATTTTTGTTGCTAGGTAAGAGAAGTAGTACGTCCTGTCCTGGTGTTAACGTTAATGTTCTGTTCTTTGTGTTGGCATACTTTCTGTAGATGTCGCCAGATTGTCTTAGTGATTCTTTGGCTAATATACATGATTTCATGATTCTGTCACGTAATGTTGTAACATGTTGGTATGGTGACATTGGTTTTTGTTAATTGTTCAATTCAGTTAACAAATTCTTATAAATTTCTAAAGGGCCACGTGGTCTGGCTCCATATACTAACTCGAAAGGTGAAAACCCTGTGCTAGAGTGAGGTACTTCTCGATAGGCGAAAAGTGTAGCAGGTAAAAAGGTATCCCAATCATTTGGGCATTCTTGGGTGACTTTTGCTAACATGTGTTTTAGGTCACCATTAATTTTCTCTATAATACCCGTTGAATGAGGATGGTAGGGGCTGTTGAAACATTGTTTAATGCCTAACATCTTGTTATAGGCTTGAGTTGCAGCTGAAATAAACTGGCTCCCTCTGTCAGATAGAATAGTGTCGGGAAAGCCTATTCTAGCAAAGATATGAAAGATAACCTCTATGATGTCTTTAGAGGTAATGTTTATGAGGGCGATAGCCTCAGGCCATCTTGTGCATAGATCAATCATTGTTAAAATATATCTATTTCCTTTTGATGTTACATGGTTCAATGGTCCCACAATATCTATAGACATTTTTTCAAAAGGTCTGCTCGCAAGATCTGTTTGTAATTTTGCTTGAGGGTGTTTCCCTTTTTTAACAAGCTTCTGGCAGACCTCACATGATCTACAGTATTGTTTGATATCACTGTAGAATTTGGGCCAGTAGAACTGTGTCAGTATTCTTGACCGTGTTTTGGCATAGGCCATATGCCCTGCAAAGGGTACGTCATGTGCTAGTTGCAGTGTCTTTTTCCGGTGTTTAGTTGGTAACACTGTTTGTGCTATGGTATTGGCATCTTTTGTGTAGTATCTTGTTAGGATACAGCATTTCAAACCGAAGTGCCAGCTAGCATTCTTCGTTAACTTTGGCTTTTGGCCTACGAGTTTAAAATACTTTTGTAATGATAAATTGGGTTTTTGTGCCTTAACAAAGTTTTCTCTCATGTCTTTGAGATGTGTTATAATTGGGTTTAGTAGTTCTAATGTCTCAGTTTGGTTTTTCTGAGATTGTAATTCTGCAGCTGATCTTGTTACTGCGTTATTTGATAAAATATTTTCAAACCCAGATGTTACAAGGTCATGTGGCATATCATTAACTTCAGGCAGAAGCCCAATAATTACATCGCAACATGGATGAAACAATGCTGCGCATTTCACCTTGCCTGTCAAAAAAGGTGTTTGAATGTATGCCCATACAAGTGGATATTTTTAAATATTTCCTGGAAAAGTTCTACATGTTACATATTTGCCTGTGTAATCTGCAGGATGTACAAAGTCTTTCCTTAATCCAATAAGGGTACTGCCACTATCTCTCAAAACACTGGTTACTTTGCCGTTGACATAGCCCTGATGGATGTTTAGCTTCCCTTTAGAATCTATTACTAGAATGGCTTCCTCATTTGCTATTGGTATAGAGTGGCCAAATGTTAAAACACCATATTCATGGAAGCGGTTGCAGGTTGTGCATTTCTCTAGTTGGAATACATCAATAGTTTCGGCTGCATTAGCTGGATGTTGATTTTCTTCTTGCTCTTCCTCAGAGGATGAACTATCGAACATTGCAGCATTGGCTTTCCTTGTCATTTGCTTTCCCTTACAAGCCTGACGCCAATGGCCGTACGCTTTGCAAAGGAAACATTTAGTCAATCGTTTATAGTTCTTTCGTTCCCTCTCTTGCTTATCTATGTGATTTTGTAAATATGTAAGGTATCCTTGTTGTTTATCATACATTTCACTTTAACCTGTGATTATAGTTGCAGTATTTACAGTGGTAGTTGTTAAATTGTCTAAATGGTTTTGTTTGTTTGTTGTATCTGGTTGGTTTCGATTCATCATACAAATTCTGTATCTTTGAGAACATTTACAAAACAGTCTTTATTGGCTGTAAAATAAGCCGATCCACGTTTCTCCATCTGCTGGACAGTCTCACATTCACACTCTTGTGAAAACCGTGAAAAAGGTGGTGACAGCGACGATATGATCTTATCTCTCAATATTAGATCTTTCAAACATTCAAAATTGTTGTCAATTTTCGCTGAAGATAACCATTTACTGAAAACGTCTTGCACTTGTGACGTATAATCAGAGAACGTTTGTGTTGCTCTTGCTCGCTCATGCTTTCATTCGTGTAACAATTCATTTTCCAAGCCATCACATATCATATCAACAATGTATATATTTCTTTTAATATTTTCTCACGTTCAAACTGCGTTCACAGTCTATCTTACAATCGTCGTTCGTTCACAATCCTCTTTAACACTTGTGAACACTCCCTAACTCTCACATATTTCGCTCATTTCTCAACGGACGAGATCTCCATGATCAATCGCTAGCTTACAAGTGTGATTTGTTCAAAGCCGGACGAGATCCCCACGTTTACTCCCTGTCAGGTTCTTACTTTATACTAACAGTGGCTCGTGTTCTCTAACAGGAGTGAAGCAATAATACACAAAGAATGATTGTACTCAGACACGCGGCAACATAACTGAAACACTTTAATCACATAAACCACTCTCCTCAATGGCATTCATATAATGCTGCGCTCACAATTAGCGACAATGCCATTACAAATACATATATGCAATACACAAGTTCATAGATGAATGGAACAAAGCACTCACTCAGTCTCCAACATAATCTACTAAACATACAGGCTTTCTCACAACGAGCATAGAATAATACACGAATACACGCAACACTTTCTCTCATGTCCGTCCTGTCTCGAAGTCCTGAATCAGTCTGAGCTAACGCCGATGTTTCTCGTTAACCCTTGGCTTCTAGTCCCCGTGCGCTTCGTGCGTCACGCTGACCACTGGGCATCAACTGCGTAGTAGC
Source organism: Cepaea hortensis (assembly GCA_963921405.1). Classification (NCBI taxonomy): domain Eukaryota; kingdom Metazoa; phylum Mollusca; class Gastropoda; order Stylommatophora; family Helicidae; genus Cepaea; species Cepaea hortensis. The sequence continues at coordinate 6,891,488 of OY992881.1, forward strand.
TGCCCGTCGGGTTCATCGTCGTGCTTGTCCGTCACCTACAGGCGATGGAGATTCTGACAACACTGAAGTGTTGAAGACAATGAAAGAAGACACGAGGATCTATCCACACAATCTAGAGACACTGAAGTGGTGAAGGCAATGAAAGAAGACACGAGGATCTAGCCACACAAGTGAGACACTGAAGTGTTGAAGACAATGAACGAAGACACGAGGATCTAGCTACGCAAGCGAGACACTGAAGTGTTGAAGACAATGAAAGAAATCAAAAATCAAATCAACTTTATTAGGGTCACAAATTGGGCGCGCAGGCCCGTCTTACATTCGGCCCTTCCAATCACTCGTCTTTCATTCGTCAAGAGCATTATACATTTACATAGGAAGAAAAATAAACATTGTGAAATGAATGTTGTAAACATAAACAAGGCTTATTAACATGTTATGAGGCCCATCTCCCACTTATCCATACATCACCCCACCCACACACACCCCCACCTACCCACACACACGCCCACCAGGGACACATACATACCCCACCAACCGACCCATCCCCTCGCACACATCCCCCACCCACACACACTACCCTCATCTGATCCCCCAACCAAAACACAATCGCCACCCACAAACATTCCCCCACTAACCCACACATCCCACGCCCATTCACATCCTAACCCACACATCATCTCCCCACCCACACCTCAAACCACCCATCCCCCAGCCACATCTCCATCGACCACATATTCCCCTCCCCACGCACACAATCCCCCACAAACCCACACATCGCACATCCACTCACACATCCCCAAACCATACACACACATCCCAACCAACTGACATGTCCCTACCCCCCCCCCCACACACACACACACATCTCCCTAACCACCCATACATCCACAAACCACTCACACACACCCCACCACCCACACATACAACTTCCACCAACCCAAACATGCCTTAACCCAATTTCCCACCCGCACATCACATACACCCCCTACCACGCAATATTCCCAACCCACGCACCACACACACACACATATCCCTCACCAACACATCTCCACTTACACACTACACACATATCCCCCACCCAGATACCACACAATATTCCCACCCACACAGATACCCTTACCCATCCACCCCACATACCCCCACTCACACACCACAAAACACACACATACCTCACCCACACAATATCCCCAACCAACACACCACACACCTCTCCCCACCCACACACGCATTCCCTACCCGTCCACCAACACACACTCACTCACGCATACATCCTCCACTACGCACCCACACCCCCACCCACCCACCCACCCCCAACCAAACATCCCACGATCACAATACCCCTACCCACACACATCCTCCTCCCACTTACACATCACATCCCGACACATACAACTCCTTCTCCGACCTACACAACCCTAAGCCACTCACACACCCTCACCCACTCATTCCCCATCCACGCACACATTTCCCACCCACACACCCCCACATACTTCCCCCAACCACCACACATCCCCTACTCACCCCCACATATACCACACCCATACACACATTCCCAGCACCCATCACACACATCCCCCATACCACCCACTATCCTCCACCCACACACATATCCTCACCCATACCACCACAAACATACCCTCCACCCACACATCATGCACACATCCCGCACCAACACACCGCACACATATCTCACACACACACACCATACACTTCTCCCCACCCGCCCTTGCATCCCCAATCCACCCAACACAATCCCCTACCCACACAACCCTGCCACCCACACACACTTCCTCAAACCATCCACATAAACACACATCCCCCGCATCCATCCCATACACATATCCTCCACCCATATACACATCCCCCACACCTATTCCCACACCCCTACTTTCACCCCCACACATCCATCCACACATTCCACGAACACCCAGAAATATCACTACCCATCAAAACCACACACCCCAACCCATCCAAACGCATATCCCCACCCACACATCCCCCACCCACACATATCCTCACACTCACACACATCCTCCACACACACTCACACCTCCTCACATCTAGGCACATACAAAATGTCTCTGGTTAGCAGTGAAACTAGTATGAACAACCTCCCACACTTTACTCACACACATACACTGACTATTGTCATGAGCAGTCTCATAAAAATGTTAAACATGGAGAAAAATGTGTACATAAAAAGTATGTGATGTAAAAATAGTGATGCTCCCACACACACACACACCACACACACACTCTCTCTCTCTCTCTCTCTCTCTCTCTCTCTCTCTCTCACGCTCACTCATTCACTCTCACGCTCACTCATTCACTCTCGCGCTCACTCATTCACTCTCACTCTCACGCTCACTCATTCACTCTCACGCTCACTCATTCACTCTCGCGGTCACTCATTCACTCTCACGCTCACTCATTCACTCTTACGCTCACTCATTCACTCTCACGCTCACTCATTCACTCGCATGCTCACTCATTCACTCTCACGCTCACTCATTCACTCACACACACACACACACTAACACATCAACTCTCTCACTGTCTTACTCTCTCACACACAATCCTTCACACACACACACTCACTCTCTCAATCACACTCTCTCACATATACACGTACACATGAACGCATGCACGCACGCACGCACACACTCCCTCACTCACTCTCACACATACACGTACGAATGCATGCACTGACACATTCCCCCACCATTTCTCACTCAATCACTCTCTCCACACACACGCATGCACGTGCGCACACACACATTCACTTTCTCCCTCTCTCTGACACCCACTCTCTCTCTCTCTCTCTCTCTCTCTCTCTCTCTCTCTCTCTCTCTCTCTCTCTCTCTCTCTCTCTCGTTCTCACACGCACACACATATATAGTGAACAATTATAGTTAAACAATTATAATGAACAATTATACCAGTAAATGAATTATGGTGGCATATAGTCGATATGGATTAAGTATTGAAAGAGTTTTCGGTTAAATGCGTAGGGACTCATTGGAGTTTTCAGATCTGGAGGCAGCTCATTCCATAAGTGAGCACCAGAATAGGCGAAACATGTTTTGTATAGGTCCAATCTAGGTTTTGAGACATGTAACAAATTTAGGCGCTTGCTGTTCATTGCATTAGATTGAATCAGCGGCAGAAGATACTCTGGGGTATTTTGAGATATAATTTTATTCACTAATGTGGCTTTGTTGAAAAGGAAGCGCTTTTGAAGTGGTAGAAGTCTTAGATGACTGTACAAATTATTACTTTCAACGTGCTTTATGCCAGAAACTAGACGAATAGCGCGGTTTTGTAGCGAACCTAGTCGTTTTAAATTAGATTTAGGGCAACCATCCCAAACTGTGGAACAGCAATCGAGATGTGATTGGATATAGCATGTATAGAATATTTTTCGTGTGCTTTCGTCCAGGAAGTGCTGAATTTTAGCAAGTTGCTAAACTTTCTGTGCTATTTTCTTGGTAAGAGCGTGCACATGAGAGCTCCAGTTCAAATGGCTGTCAATTAAAAGACCTAGTGTTTTATGTTCAGTCACATTAACTATAGGTAACGTGCCTATGCGGAGTTCGAGCGGTGCTCCCGTTATGGCTAGTGTCTGCAGTTTTTGTCTGGTCGTTATTAGCATGGATTTGGTTTTGTCAATGTTAATTTGCATGCGGTTTTCATTGCTCCATCTAGTAAGATTATCAAGTTCCTTTTGTAAAGAATTCTCTAATTCACTACGGTTTTCTTGACTAGTATATATGGTACAGTCGTCTGCAAATAGATCACAAGTTTTATTGATATATAAGAAGACACGAGGAGCTAGCCACACAAGTGAGACACTGAAGTATTGAAGACAATGAAAGAATACACGAGAGAAACGAAAATGGTGGTTTGAACCGGTTCAGAAAGGCGCTCTTGGGCTACAAAAGTTTGTGTTGCCAAATGGTGTGCAAACAGTCAGATATGAATAAAATACATGGAAAATTGCAAAGTTATACCGTGCCATCAACAACAGTATTGATTCCTGCTGGGGACGTATCATAAGTGGACATAACACCGACGTTAAATATGACCAACTGACGTAACATACGTGGAAATAACACCGACGTTAAATATGACCAAGTGACGTAACATACGTGGACATAACAGCAACGTTAAACATGACCAACTGACATAACATACGTGGACATAACACCGACGTTACATATGGCCAACTGACGTAACATACGTGGACATAACACCGACGTTAAACATGACCAACTGACGTAACATACGTGGACACAACACCAATGTTAAACGCGGACAGCTGACGTAACATACGTGGACATAACACCAACGTTAAACATGACCAACTGACGTAACTTACGTGGACATAACACCAACGTTAAACATGACCAAGTGACGTAACATACGTGGACATAACACCGACGTTAAACATGACCAACTGACGTAACATACGTGGACATAACACCAACGTTAAACATGACCAAGTGACGTAACATACGTGGACATAACACCGACGATAAACATGACCAACTGACGTAACTTACGTGGACATAACACCAACGTTAAACATGACCAAGTGACGTAACATACGTGGACATAACACCGACGTTAAACATGACCAACTGACGTAACTTACGTGGACATAACACCAACGTTAAACATGACCAACTGACGTAACTTACGTGGACATAACACCGACGTTAAACATGACCAACTGAGGTAACATAGGTAGACATAACACCAACGTTAAACATGACCAACTGACGTAACTTACATGGACATAACACCAACGTTAAACATGACCAACTGACGTAACTTACGTGGACATAACACCAACGTTAAACATGACCAACTGAGGTAACATAGGTAGACATAACACCAACGTTAAACATGACCAACTGACGTAACATAGGTAGACATAACACCAACGTTAAACATGACCAAGTGACGTAAGATACGTGGACATAACACCAACGTTAAACATGACCTACTGACGTAACTTACGTGGACATAACACCGACGTTAAACATGACCAACTGACGTAACTTACGTGGGCATAACACCAACGTTAAACATGACCAACTGACGTAACTTACGTGGACATAACATCAACTTTAAACATGACCAACTGACGTAACATAGGTAGACATAACACCAACGTTAAACATGACCAACTGACGTAACATACGTGGACATAACACCAACGTTAAACATGACCAACTGACGTAACATACATGGACATAACACCGACGTTAAATATGGCCAACTGACGTAACATACGTGGACGTAACACCGACGTTAAACATGACCAACTGACGTAACATACGTGGACACAACACCAATGTTAAACGCGGACAGCTGACGTAACATACGTGGACATAACACCAACGTTAAACATGACCAACTGACGTAACTTACGTGGACATAACACCAACGTTAAACATGACCAAGTGACGTAACATACGTGGACATAACACCGACGTTAAACATGACCAACTGACGTAACTTACGTGGACATAACACCAACGTTAAACATGACCAAGTGACGTAACATACGTGGACATAACACCGACGTTAAACATGACCAACTGACGTAACATACGTGGACATAACACAAACGTTAAACATGACCAAGTGACGTAACATACGTGGACATAACACCGACGTTAAACATGATTAACTGACGTAACTTACGTGGACATAACACCAACGTTAAACATGACCAACTGACGTAACATACGTGGACATAACACCGACGTTAAACATGACCAACTGAGGTAACATAGGTAGACATAACACCAACGTTAAACATGACCAACTGACGTAACTTACGTGGACATAACACCAACGTTAAACATGACCAACTGACGTAACTTACGTGGACATAACACCAACGTTAAACATGACCAACTGAGGTAACTTACATAGACATAACACCAACGTTAAACATGACCAACTGAGGTAACATAGGTAGACATAACACCAACGTTAAACATGACCAACTGAGGAAAAATAGGTAGACATAACACCAACGTTAAACATGACCAAGTTACGTAAGATACGTGGACATAACACCAACGTTAAACATGACCAACTGACGTAACTTACGTGTACATAACACCGACGTTAAACATGACCAACTGACGTAACTTACGTGGACATAACACCAACGTTAAACATGACCAACTGACGTAACATACGTGGACATAACACCAACGTTAAACATGACCAACTGACGTAACATAGGTAGACATAACACCAACGTTAAACATGACCAACTGACGTAAACATACATGGACATAACACCAACGTTAAACATGACCAACTGAGGAAAAATAGGTAGACATAACACCAACGTTAAACATGACCAACTGACGTAACATACATGGACATAACACCAACTTTAAACATGACCAACTGACGTAACTTACGTGGACATAACACCGACGTTAAACATGACCAACTGACGTAACATACGTGGACATAACACCAACGTTAAACATGACCAACTGACGTAACATACGTGGACATAACACCAACGTTAAACATGACCAACTGACGTAACATACGTGGACATAACACCAACGTTAAACATGACCAACTGACGTAACATACGTGGACATAACACCAACGTTAAAAATGACCAACTGACGTAACTTACGTGGACATAACACCGACGTTAAACATGACCAACTGACGTAACATGCGTGGACATAACACCAACGTTAAATATGACCAACTGACGTAACATGCGTGGACATAACGCCAACGTTAAACATAACCAACTGACGTAACATAGGTAGACATAACACCAACGTTAAACATGACCAACTGACGTAACATGCGTGGACATAACACCAACGTTAAACATGACCAACTGACGTAACATGCGTGGACATAACACCAACGTTAAACATGACCAACTGACGTAACATGCGTGGACATAACACCAACGTTAAACATGACCAACTGACGTAACATGCGTGGACATAACACCAACGTTAAACATGACCAACTGACGTAACATGCGTGGACATAACACCAACGTTAAACATGACCAACTGACGTAACATGCGTGGACATAACACCAACGTTAAACATGACCAACTGACGTAACATGCGTGGACATAACGCCAAAGTTAGAACAGTTACGACGTACGCAAGCTAGCGGCGCCGAGAGGACTTTCAGGCATGGCTATTGCTGCCCACACAACACCGGCAGTGGCAGATACTGGTCTCAGGTCAAATTTTAAAAACAATATGTCATCTTCGTCCCACTATGTGCCTTTAGGCCCAATGTGGCCCATCAAGGCCTCTCTGCCAGTGTTAGTGGTCACTGATTTGGCGATTCGAGTTTGGATGACCGCCTCTACACCCTGGCCAGATCAAGTGCAGATAAATCCACACTTTGATCTTAGCCAAAAGACCGGGTGTGTCTCTCTGTTTCACCAAGGGGGTCACCTCCGACAGCGGGAGAGACCTCAGGTGTCACTGAAGAGATATCGTCTGCTCCAGGATGATGCATTCCCCAGCCAACAGGGTGGTCATCCTGTCAAAATGTGCTCTCCTCATTCGGCAAGGGAGCTTTTCCAGATGTACAACAACAGAAGCAGCATGCCAAGAGGTGACAACTGAGACTTTCCAACTATCACTATTACACACGAATTATAGAATATGTCTACATTATAGTATATGTCTACATTATAGAATATGTCTACATTATAGAATATGTCTACATTATAGAATATGTCTACATTATAGTATATGTCTACATTATAGAATATGTCTACATTATAGTATATGTCTACATTATAGAATATGTCTACATTATAGTATATGTCTACATTATAGTATATGTCTACATTATAGAATATGTCTACATTATAGTATATGTCTACATTATAGTATATGTCTACATTATAGTATATGTCTACATTATAGAATATGTCTACATTATAGTATATGTCTACATTATAGTATATGTCTACATTATAGAATATGTCTACATTATAGTATATGTCTACATTATAGAATATGTCTACATTATAGTATATGTCTACATTATAGTATATGTCTACATTATAGTATATGTCTACATTATAGAATATGTCTACATTATAGTATATGTCTACATTATAGAATATGTCTACATTATAGTATATGTCTACATTATAGTATATGTCTACATTATAGTATATGTCTACATTATAGTATAGATCTACAAACTCTTTGGCATCAGCTCTAGACGCTGTCTGAATGTCTCAACATGATCACACCAGGAGACATATTAGACAAGCACTGTAGGCTCACCAAAATAGATACGGTTGGAGAATAAAAGAATAGAAACTTAATACATACTTTAGACTACATGTAATTTACAGTGAGATAATACTAATACTAATAATAATAATAATATAATAATAATAATAATAATAATAATAATAATAATAATAATAATAATAATAATAATAATACGAGGAGAAGTCAATAAGTAAGTCACACATGTCTGTAGAAAAATAACTAAATATGTTAACAACTTGAAACCAGTTGATTATTATACATACATTGTCCCTTTATTTCTCAACATAATTTCCACGAACGTTGATGCACTTTTCCCATCGTTTTATCAGTCCTCCCAAACCGGCTGCATAGAACTGCGTGCTCTGTTTTCCAAGCCATGTTTTCACTTTACATTCAATTTCGGCGTCATTCACGTACTTGAGAAAATTTTTCTACCCAGCTTTGCACCGCTTTTCGGGACAAACATTTGTCAGCATAAACAGGAAGCATATCCTTATGAATGTCTATTGCAGGCAGTCCTTATGCCCACAAAAATCGCACAACAATGCTTTGCTCTTTGGTTGTACACCTCGTAAGTAGAGTCGCCATTTTGTTAATGCGCTGCGTATGCGCATGAGACACCTAGTGCCACCTGACGAACGGGAATATAAAGTTCGATGTTGCTGTCACCCAATAACATCTGTAGAAAACACCAACTGCATTTACCTGCCATCCCACAGAACTGTGTTACTTACTGACTCGCCCAAGTAAATGCATCAAACATTTTTATAGACAACCCGAAACATCGAATTTATAGACAAACAATAAAAACATTAAATTTGTATAGAGTAATAAAAATATTCAATGTAATAAAAACACCGAATTTATAGTAAGGAAAAAAAAAAATTAGAGTTGACAGAGAGACAATAACTACATTGAAGTTATCCATCACCAACTGTAAACATTGAAGTTAGAGACAATAAATAAACATCGAATTTATAGTGACCGTTAAAAACATTGAGCTTATAGACAAAATATAAATTATTCAATTGCATAAGACACTTCTTCTTCTTCTTCTTCAGCGTTCCGAGCCATTGAGGTTCTTTGCTGCAGATACAATCCGTCTCCATTCGTCTCTCTGGTGGACCTTCTCTTGCCAGTCGTTGATTCCAAGTGCTTGTAGGTCTGTACATGTATTATCTCTCCACCGCCTTCTTGGTCTACCTCGGGGTCTACGGTCATTTATTTCCTGAGTGTAAGCGAGTTTTGTTTCCCTATTATCTTCCATTCTTTCTATATGCCCCAGCCATTGTAGTCTATTAGCCTTCATGATACCAGTGATTAGCGGGGACTTAAACAGATCATAAATGTCTTTGTTACTTCTTCTTTTCCACTCTCCACTTTGTGTATCCCTAATGGGTCCAAAGATGCGTCTTAAAATTTTGTTCTCAAAGGTTTGTAACAAGGCTTCGTCTCCTTTCGTTGTACTCCAGGTTTCAGAGCCATACACCACAACTGGTCTGATCAGTGTTTTGTATATTGTGATTTTGGTGTTACGAGATAGCGCCTTTGATTTTAGTAGATGTTGTAGTGCATAGTATATCTTATTTCCAGAGTTGATTCTAGCTTGTATTTCTTCCCTTATGATGTTGGAGCAGTTGAAGATTGTACCCAGGTATTTGTAAGTTTCCGTTCTTTTAATGGTCATATTATCTATTTGTATGTGGCCAGAGTTTCTAGCCATTCCGTCTCTTGAAATTACCATATATTCTGTCTTATCTTGGTTGATAACCAGCCCCATCTGTTGGGCTTTTCCCTTTCCATCCATCATGTGCCATGCCGGTAAGCGTGGGCGGTCATGTTCTGCCATCTCACTCGATCACCAGAGTCGTGGATCAGCTCCGTGTTTCTGTCTCGACCATGCCACAAGGCCAAGTCATCCATGTACTTGCTTCTAGGTCTTCCCCTTGGTCTGTTCCCCTCGATCTTACCAGTTGTCACCAAATTCTCCAATCCATTTCTTCTCATAACATGCCCAAAAAATTGTGACTGTCTACGTCTAATTTCTCTAATCAATTTACGATCTTCATTTGTTTCTTGAAGGACTTGTTCATTGGTCTTTCTGGCTGTCCATGGTATTCTTTGCATTTTCCTCAGAAACCACATCTCTACAGCCATCAGATGTTTCTCAGCCTGACTGCTCATTGTCCACGCTTCACATCCCTTTAAGTGAGTCAATATTTCCAATGTCTTTTGTTCACTTTGCCCTATAATATCTATATCATCTGCATAACCAAGCAGCTTGGATGTTCCTCCAATATCACATTCCTCCTTTACCTTCCTTACAACTTTCTCTAGAGCCAGATTGAAGAGTAGCGGCGATAGTGCATCACCGTGTTTCAAGCCAGATGTTATTTGGAAGGGGTCTGATTTCCTGCCTTTATATGTTAGTATATTATAAGTATCTTCCATGTATAGTCTGGTCATGTTGATTAACTTCCTTGGTATTCCAAATTCTTGCATAACATTCCATAGACTATTCCTATGGACACTATCATAAGCCTTTTTAAAATCCACAAAAATGTTATGGAGACCTCTTTTATATTCCCAATGTTTCTCGGCTATTTGTCGTAAGATAAATATCTGATCTATTGTTGATCTGTTTTGTCTAAAACCCGCCTGGTAGTCACCTAATATGTCTTCTGAATATGGTTTTGTTTTGAGTGACAATTGGAAATGTTCAATTTATAGACAGACAGTCCAAGTATGAAATGCGTAGAAAGACAATGAAAACAGTGGATCCGAGATTCTGTGAGACAGAACTCCATTCAGACACTGCTTGGTGGCAGCAATCAAAGAAGCTCTGGGCTATACAGACAGCGGCAGACCAAGCAAATACAGGAATCAATTCATTACAGGTATTCATTCATCTTCCTCTTCCTCCGCCTCCTGCTCCTCCTCTCCGCCTGCCTTCCTGCCTGCCTTCCTTCCTGCCTTCCTTCCTGCCTGCCTTCCTGCCTTCCTGCCCCCTCCCTCCCTCCCTCCCTCCCTTCCTTCCTTCCTTCCTTCCTTCCTTCCTTCCTTCCTTCCTTCCTTCCTTCCTTCCTTCCTTCCTTCCTTCCTCCCTCCCTCCCTTCCTCCCTTCCTTCCTGCCTTTTGTCTTTCTTTCTTTTTTTCTTCTTCTTTCTTTATTTGCATTTCCCAAATATGAACACATATATAGATAATAAACGCCACAGCTTGTGGCATAACTTCCCGGCCACAATGAGTTATTTCTGGACATGTCTTTGTTGCGGGGCACATGGATCTCCCTGGCCCTGGTGTACAGGGCCGTGCCTTGGCTTGTGGTCAGCGGTCAAGTTGTCTGTATCACATGGACACTCATCACCAGTGTTGCGATGTGCATGAAGAGGTGATACCTGACACCGTCATGGGTCGTGTGAAGAGTGATGTTATCACGTGTTCTGGTTTGTGAAGTTCATGATGTGGGAAGCCTCTGTTGTTTCTTGACTACCTGATTTTGGATTGCACCGAGCTACAGGCTTGACGAAACAGGGCAACTCAACCCCATTGACGATGATTGATTGATTTATTGATTTAGGAACCGACATCACAGTATTCGGGGCATTCCCATAAGCGCCCCGTCCCCATCCTCAGCAGCCAGCGAAGAGTTCCAACACTAATAGTACCAGTAGCAATCTGATTATATGTCCGTCTCGCCTTTCCTCTGAGCGTCGATCGTCGGCCAGATCCCCTCTTCGCCCCTCGCTGTCGCATTCTTGCCAGACCATGGTGATCCATTTGCTCCTCCGAGGTGTACACGTGCTTCCACAAGGTCGCAACCACGTCTGCCTTATCATGCATCAATACTCCACCTAGTTTTTCAGAGCCAACCAATCTGTCCGCCTGTTCATTCCCCAGCACACCGGCATGCCCCAGAGAAAAGATCCAGACGATGCTTGCCATCCGTGACCTGTCGACGACAGTGAGGGCCCTACTGGCCCAAAACTACAAAAACATCCATCGATCGGTCTAGCAGTCCACCGAACACTAAACCGGAAAATGATTGCTGGACCGATGCAAATTAGGCTCGAAGGGATTCTTCTTTGTTGCGGTGAATTAAAATTGAAGTACCGCTTCATAACAGAGTGCGAGGGATCCATTGCCACATTTATACTATTAATAAGATTGATAAGAAGTCTGCGTGGCTGAAAGAAATAGAGCATCCGATTTATTGATGGTGGGGTAGGGGGCTCAACGTTGTCTTCCGGTTGAGAAAGCAATGGCAAACTACAGAACGTAAAATTGACTACAAAATCAGCCTGGAGTTGGTCGCAACGTTATAATCAATTGGTCACTTTCTGTCGGCCTAGCAGGCTCTTCTACTGCCCCGTGCTCCTGCCGCATGGACACCCCAGTGCGGCTAAAGGTCAACACGAGTTTGTCACACACACCTTGTGCAAGTAGCTTGGCTGCTTGAACTCAAATAGTGTTTCTTTAATTCTTATACGACAGACATCGACAGTCTACAAATATTCGAATTCTCTTATCGACTTCATATCATCTAGAATACACGATATACAGCACACGTATACAATGGTGGTAACTTGCGAAGAACCAGTAATTGTTGTGGCCGCCTGAAGACAAGCCCCATGCCCTCTCTTTCGAAGTGTTCAGTTGGATGTCCGAGGAAGACTGGCAGAGTTCACTGTAACTCACTCGGTCAGTAACTCGGGGCTGCCGATATTCCCGTGAACCACAAACCTCACTCTTAGTGTCTTTCATCTCTAGACTCCCGTAGTCACACAGTTTCAACCCTCCACATCAGGGCTATGATAATGAATCCACCAACTGAAGCTGGTATTCTCCCTGTCTATGGCGCCAGGGCACACTGGGAAATGTTCCTAGCGATTGACCAAACACGCCAGACACACAGCATACTACGGTTAGTTGCATATGCTTTACAAGACGTCGCAGTCAACCCCATCATGTTTTAATGTTAATGATTTCTTGGCAAGTTTACTTTAAATAGTTTGCAGTTGTTTTCTGATCGACCGGAACTCATACCATTGTATGAAAGTCAGCGCAAGGCGGTCTGCTGCCAAATCTACAGCAGCTGTGTTTTGAACGTAGTGTGTGGGACTGCGAATTACAATCGTAACCCCTTAGCCACAGCGTCGGCATACTACAGTGATCCGCCGAGAGAGTCCTCAACAAGATGTGAAGTGCCCATAACAATATGTGGAGTGTCTTCAACAAGATGTGAAGTGTCCATAACAAGATGTGAAGTGTCCTCAAAAAGATGTGAAGTGCCCATAACAATATGTGGAGTGTCCTCAACAAGATGTGAAGTGCCCATAACAAGATGTGGAGTGTCTTCAACAAGATGTGAAGTGCCCATAACAATATGTGGAGTATCCTCAACAAGATGTGAAGCGCCCATAACAAGATGTAAAGTATCCTCAACAAGATGTGAAGTGCCCATTACAAGATGTGAAGTGCCCGTAACAAGATGTGAAGTGCCCATAACAAGATGTGAAGTGTCCATAACAAGATTTGAAGTGCCCATAACAAGATGTGAAGTGTCCATAACAAGATGTGAAGTGCCCATAACAAGATGTAAAGTGTCCATAATAAGATGTGAAGCACCCATAACAAGATGTAAAGTATCCTCAACAAGATGTGAAGCGCCCATAACAAGATGTAAAGTATCCTCAACAAGATGTGAAGTGCCCATTACAAGATGTGAAGTGCCCGTAACAAGATGTGAAGCGCCCTTAACAAGATGTGAAGTGTCCTCAACAAATTATGAAGTGCCCGTAACAAGATGTTAAGTGTCTTCAACAAGATGTGAAGAGCCCGTAACAAGATCTGAAGTGCCCATAAGAAATCGTCTGTATGAAGACGCCATGGATGTGGCATGCCTCCGAAAGAGTCCTGAACAAGACGTGAAGTGCCCATATCAAACCGCCTGTATGAAGACGCCATGTATGTGGCATGCATTCGAGAAACACACCTCAACGCCCGCCACAGATTTCCAGTCAGGGGATATCAGGCCACAGTTTTCGATCGGCATCCAGTGGGGTTCTAATTTGGATGCCACACTGAACACCAAGCATTGGAGTATCTCTTAATTCTGATAATAATAAGGACATTAATGGAGCTGATTTAATACATGGGGATGAAGAAACCGACAGATTGGCAAAGGAAAGTGGAAGACTACCTCAGTCTGATATAGACATCACCTGTGATGAGGACAAGAGGTTTATAAGAAGTAATGATATAACCTAAATGGTGTTATAAGAAGTAATGATATAACCTAATGGTTTTATAAGAAGTAATGATATAACCTAATAAAGATCAGAGCACCAAGCCCATCAGACAGATGATGCACGGAAAACTGAAATATGTTGGTCACTTGAAACGTTACGAAAGTTTGGAAAAAACAATCATAAAGGGGTATATGCCCGGGAAGAGAGGAAGAGGAAGGCCAAAGAGAAGATGGATGCAAGATGTGGCAGATGATATCCAGGTGAGTGTATCGGACGCAGAACATCTTGCCAGCAGAAGTTTTCCGAAAAGGTGTTATGGGAGCGAAGTTCTGCAAGGGACATGCTGCTGAATTAATTAATGTAGACAAACGACTAGAGAATGAAGATTATGCCTGGAAAGCGAATAAAGAACGAAACTGTAAGAGAAAACAATTACAGATTGAAGTTGATAGATATGAAAATGACTAAAGAATTAAGTTGATGAATGACAATACGACTTGAATGTGAAGTGGATGTGTGTGTGTGTGTGTGTGTGTGTGTGTGTGTGTGTATAACCGCATAAAGAGAGAAAAGAGAGATGATGAGATAGGGCGCAGCGCTGACTACTTATGAGCCACAGGAGAAGAAAAGAATACAAATAGGACACAGAGAAGCTCATCTTATCTCCACGGTTAACAAGAAAAGAATAGATATAGGACAGAAGAACTTCAGGATTCTAGCGGGGAACTATGCCTTAATGCATGGTCCAGACAATGGATCACTAAGATGGGCTGAACCAACATCAATGAATGGAACAAACAATGACTAACATTACTAGAACAACAAAAACTAAACATAACATAACAACAAGGACAAGATACACAAGCTAAAAGCAATATCCATGGGTCTTTATTGTCCACTCCCTGAGCTCATATTCACAACTGTGCGGATACAAAATAAGATTTCTGATAGGCAGGACAATCAACACTTCGTATCACTGACATTCATATAGGCAGTCTGCCGCATATAGCCAGATCTCTGCCCGTTGTGGCCGAGCCTACAGGGTGCTCCTAAACCCTGCTACGATACCTATACAGTGTCGCGTTTCCGTTTAAAGTGTCGTCCCTGGAGTGAGAGGAATCAACACCCACATTATATTTTGATCCCTTATCATTATCCTGGAGAAACCAATAGAATCCGTCTACAAAACTCCATCAGTTTATGGACACCTCTTTCTCTCTCTATCACTGCTGTATCATGCCCCCTCTCATTCTTCCCCAACGCAACATACTCAACAACTCTAGCTTCTAAAAATTAATAACAATTAATTTATTAAAAGAAAAGTGGACAATATTGTTTACGCTGGGCCTATGATCAGGAGGGTCCACCGGAACAGTTACTATGTATGTGAGAAGCGTATGCGAAGAATGTGTGACGTGTACTATAATATGTGTAGAATCGGACCATCAGATTAATCGCCCAGTCAGATCATCCTAGCAAGGTCACACCACAGCACGTTAGGTCAGCACAAGAAACCTCACCCAGTGATGTATCTCTCCTGCCAGACACTGACTTTCTTCTATAGCTAGCTGGTAATCCATCTACATGATCATCCGAAATAGATACAGTCTATAGTTTACCACTGATCATGGACCGGTTGCACACTGCACATTATAAGTTCCTATAGTTCCTAAAATGTACAAATCCCTTGTACTGTGAAATTAGGTATCACTGTTATTGTTAATATACTTGATCCTATCTAGTGTCTATATTGTCTCAAGTACAATGTCCCTTGTAATCTTTCACTGGAATCTACCACACCATGTGAATGTTACATTTAAAGTTCTCGTTTAGTTACTATTATTCGTATGATATGTGGTGTATCAACAAACATCACCCATCCTAGGTGAACCTTATCACACAGGAATCGTTATATGGTTTTGCTCATCTGAGCCCTGTTCCGGTGGATCCTCCTGATCATAGGCCCAGCGTAAACAATATTGTCCAGATTTTCTTCTCGGACGTTATTCATTTCCGTAAAAACAACATTGTCTGTTCAACTGGTGTTCTCCCCAATCGGAGTAAAACTTCTTCAAAACGAGTTTAGAGCTTCCTCGTAACTGGCAGGGAACCTGTTAGAGAAATAACACACCTGGTGAGAGCACCAGTCACTGATCCTACCAGATAAGCTCATCACCTAGGTCCGAATCAGGCTATGACAAGGAAAGACCAATAAACAGAGTGTAGAACCCCAGTGGGCACCCCACTGAAAGATCCCACTATTGGACACTTCCCCCATCTCCCAACCCATCCTTAATCTCTCCAAATATCACCCCACTACACTATTCTCACTAGCAGAGCTAATTCTCACTTCACTACTCTATTCTCAACTAACAGAGCTAATTATTTCCTCACCCTAGCTAGTTTTAACAAGGCTACTGCCTATATTAATTAGGCCTAAATACACTATATGTAATACCTTATGCAACTCCGCATCACTCCTGGATGGCCTCTACAATTTGCCATAAAGACACATGTTATTTAATCTTTAATTAAATCTAACACTGTAGATGCTCTCCGAATTCCTAACAGCGGTACAGAAACACGTCAGCTCAAGTCAACTTTCTTGTCTACACTAACTGTAAACAAGTCATGTTTTCGTCAAAGAGCCTTGGATTGTTCTAGTGAAGTTCTTTGATGTCAATACATCAGCTGGTTCCAGGGGCAGACTATCCATTTCAGAATTCTTCTCTCCCCTTTGTTTAATCAATGCAAAAGTGGTCTCTCTTGTTTCAACAACCAAAAAAAGCTAGCCTGTTTCCTGCATTTTCCCAATCGGGTCACAATAACAAGCCTACAATTTTCTGTCTTGTGGAGAATTTTCAAAGACGACTGTCCTGTTTGATCTCACCGACTCCCCGTAGTAAACAACTTGTAGTTGCGAATCAAACTGTCTTTGGTATTTTTATCATCTGATTGTTAAATTACAATGATTTCAAGACATAGGCCCCTTCTTAAGAGAGTAGTCCATCTCACTCTTCTCTACTGTAAGTTCGATCCAGATGATTTATTCGTCCTCATCAGGAGCTGGGTGTCTTGAGAGAAAATCCGCTCCAACATTTTCCTTCCCAGGTATATACTCCACTGTGAAATTGTAGGGTTGAAGTAACAAGTACCCCCGCATTGTGTGGGGATGTGGATGGCGCAATCACGTCATCCTCCACCAGTTTCTGTATTTCCTCATCCAGGGCCTTTTATTTAGAGAATGGCACTGGGTAAACCTTTTGGCGAACAGGCTCCTGTGTGGTCAAAGTCATCTCGAACTCAACCAACCTCGTTCGTCCTGGTTTATCAGTCAGCATCTCCTTATGAGACTCGAGAGCCTGGGTAATCTTTTCCCTCTCCTGGGAAGTCAGATCAGGGTTCACTTGCACATCCCTATAGGTTTCCTGGTGTACCAAGGGATATTCCCTGCCCTCGTTGGTTCCCACCTCAGTCTCCACTGCAACTGCCATTGCCATGAGGTGAGCTGCCTTGTCTCCCGGTCTCTCCTCGTAGTTCCGCAGGAGATTGATATGGAAAATCTTCGACTTTCCTCGGATCCGGATCTGATAGTTGGTTCTGGATATCACCCTTTCCACGGGAAATGGTCCTTGCCAACCTATCTCCAGTTTTTTGTTTCCCGTTGGGAGTAGCAACAAAACTTTATCTCCCACCTCTAGAGATATGTCTTTAGACGTACGGTTGTGGTAAGCCGCATGTCTTTTTCTGGCTTTTTTCAAGTTTTGAGTTGCCAGAGTCTATCCCTTGTGAAGTTTTTCCTTCAGTTCCTCCACATATTTGTAAGAAGAGATCACTTCTTCTAACGTCCCCTCTTCAGTCCAACTCCTCAACATGGCTTCCAACGGTCCTTTGATTGGACGGCCAAACAGCAAAGTAGCGGGTGGTAGTCCTGTTGAGCCATGAGGAACTTCCCGATAGGCAAAGAGTGCTGCTGGGATATATTCATCCCACCTATCAGGTTTTTACTATGCCAGTTTCCTGAGCATTGTCATCAACGTGCCGTTGAAACGCTCTACTTGTCAATTGGCTTGAGGGTGGTAAGGGCTGGTATGTATATGGTTAGAGTGGAACACTCTGAATACCTCTTCCATCAATTTTCCACAAAACTGCGAACCATTGTCCGTCAGAATTTGATCAGGAAAGCCTAATCTGGTAAAGGCCTCCATCAGTGCGTCCGCCACTCGTTTCGAGTCAATCGTGGTCAACGGTATGGCTTCACCCCACGTTGTACAACAATCCACCATTGTGAGAATATACATGTTCCTCTTCCTAGTCCTTGGAAGTGGACCCACGATATTGATGGCTACCCTCTCGAAAGGAGATTTCATGATGGGCATCTCACCCAAGACCACCGGTTCTGCCCAGTGTTTCGGGGCCACCTTCTGGCACTCAAGGCATGACTTCACATACCGACGCACATCATCTGTCATTCCCGGCCAATAGTAATGGCAGGAAATCCGCTGCATGGTGGCGGCAATACCAACATGCCTACTAAAGGAGATGGTATGCCCCATATGAAGAATTTGGGAACGGTGAGCCTTCGGGACGACCAACTGACCGTATAGGTTGTCTCCCCTTCCTGCTCTCCTGTAGAGTATCCTATTCTTCAAGTAGTACTGCCCTGTCCTGGTGGATCAGCACTTCTCTGCAGCTTTTTGTAGCAAGGACGTAAAGTAGCATCCTCACTCTGGGCAGTTCGTAGCTCCCCTGGCAGTGGGTTAATCACAATTGCTTCTGCCTCTTCCGTTCTCGTCTGAGAGCGAGTCTGTATTGCTCCCATATGGATTGGCTTCCCGGGCATTCCCAGAAAGACATACCGGCAACCGAGGATTACGGGAAAAATGGGATTGATCAATACAGCGGCCTTGATTGTGCCGGTGACATACCTTGACCGAATCTCCACGTTAGCAATGGGCAGCTTCATGGCCACAACACTCTTCTGTGCAGGCTGTATCTCCATGTTCTCACCTGTGAATTGTTCTGGATGTACCAGATCCGCAGAAATCACGGCCTCCCCGTCCAGTTCTGTGTCGTACAAACACTCCACTTGACGACCGTTAACCTCTACCAATTCCACTACAGGTGGTTTTTCCTGGTCTGGAGTCTCTTTCTCGGCCACGACCTGTTTGGTGGGCTCCACCTTAGGTTTCCCGGGTCACCCGACGAACTGAGAATCTCCTGACTTTCCCCTGCAGTCAATAGCATTGTGCGTGTTTGACTTGCAGTTTTTGCACCATTTCCTCAAGTGCCGGACTTGAGTGAGCTCTCCTCGTGGCGGGCTTACTTGTTGACCTTGGCATTTTCAGTGACAACCCCCTTGGAAGTCACTTGACATGCTGCGAAGTGAGGGCTCTTAGCCTTCGATTTGCAGTCCCTCGTATTGTGAGAAGGTGACTTACAAATTGAATACCACTTCTCCGACTACGGTCGTTTTGGTGTAGAGCTCGAAGTGCTCTTGCTTCCCTCCTTCGTCATCTCCAAACTGTCCTCTGAAGTTTTTAATAAGGTTCCCCCTTTTTGGTTCCTTAGTTTTTGGCTTTCTTTCTGTCCTGTTTCTCCTGACTTTTGGTGTTGGTGGAAAGGTTGTCCCCTGCCTCCCCATGTACCTCGACGAACCGTTCTGCTAATTTTGTCACGAGGTCAATACGTTCCGCTCCTTGTTCTCCCAGGAATGTCCTGAGAGGTTTCGACATTTGCTTCTTCAGCTGGTCGACCACCATGAGCTCTTCCAGACTCTCATAGTAATGTGCGAACCCAGCCAAATCCATCCACTTATGGAGATGGGAATTTAGACGCAAACTGTAGGCGGCAAACAACTCCCCCGGTTCTCGTTTCGCTGCTCGAAATTTTTTCCGGTAGGTATGTGACGTTACCTCGAATCGTTTCAGCAGAGCCGTCTTCAACTCGTCATAATTGTTCTCATGTCCTGGTGGCAAGCGAGAATAAACCTCGTAGCCGGTCCCGCGTAATCCCTGGGATAGCTTAAGACACCATTCGTCACGATCCAGACCCATAGCAACAGACATGGCCTCGAAGCGTTGAAGGTACTGGTCAATCATCTCTTTGTCCTCTTCGTAGATCGCTAGAGGGAACTTCATAGCATGGTAGCTATGTCCACCTACTGGTGTTGAGCGTGGGAGAGAGGAGCCTCCCACTGCTCCCTAAGTTTCCCCACTAGATTGCCTCTTAAGCTCGCGTTCCCGCATTCGGTACTCGTGCTCCCTTTTCTGAGCTTCTTGTTGAGCTTCCAATCTCTTAGCAGCCTGTTCAGCTTCAAGCTTCTTAGCTGCTTGCTCAGCTTCAAATTTTTTAGCTGCTTGCTCAGCTTCAAATTTCTTAGCTGCTTGCTCAGCTTCAAGTTCCAGCCTTCTAGTGGCTTGCTCAGCTTCCAATATCTTAGCAGCTTGTTCCGCTTCCATTTTCTTAGCAGCTTGTTCTGCTTCCATCCTCTTGGTTTCTAACTCCAGTTTTCTCAATTCCATCTCGGCTTTCCGATCTTCCCTTTCTGCTTGACGATAATCTCTCTGCGCCTCCTGTATGTAATCTGTTAGTGCAGAACCCGACAAACCCATTTCTTCCCCCTTTGCCTTTAGTTCTGCCACAGTTAGTTTAGGAGTGGCCATTTTTCAGAAAGGTAAGTCAGCAGGTCGAGTACAATTTAACTGCAAACCAATATATAGATATATGAACAAGTACAATAAATCTATATATTTAATAACACACAGCACAACACAACACAATCACTCAGTGACAAGAGTAGAACCAGGACCACAGACCCATGCAGACGTGTTAAGTGTGAACAGGTAAGATATGTGTCTTGATCCCTATCTACATTCACTCTAGCTGGATCCTCACTAATATGATATCTCCGTCCTGTAACTAAAGATCCCGTGTCAAAGGACCCCGTTGTCAACAGATCCCGTCTACAAGAGATCCCGCTGTAAAATGACCCCTTTTACGAGACATCCCGCTGTCCAAAGATCACGTTTACGAGCCCCCAATAATGTCGTGTTTCCGTTTAAAGTGTCGTCCCTGGAGTGAGAGGAATCAACACCCACATTATATTTTAACCCCTTATCATTATCCTGGAGAAACCACTAAAATCCGTGTACTAAACTCCGTCAGTTTATGGACACCTCTTTCTCTCTCTCTATCACTGCTGTATCATGCCCCCTCTCATTCTTCCCCAACGCAACATACTCAACAACTCTAGCTTCTAAAAATTAATAACAATTAATTTATTAAAGAAAAGTGTAATGTATGTGAGAAGCGTATGCGAAGAATGTACGACGTGTACTATAATGTGTGTAGAATCGGACCATCAGATCAATTGCCCAGTCAGATCATCCTAGCAAGGTCACACCACAGCACGTTAGGTCAGCACAAGACAACCTCACCCAGTGATGTATCTCTCCTGCCAGACACTGACTTTCTTCTGCAGCTACCTGGTAATCCATCTACATGATCATCCGAAATAGATACAGTCTATAGTTTACCACTAATCATGGACCGGTTACACACTGCACATTATAAGTTCCTATAGTTCCTAAAATGTACAAATCCTTTGTACTGTGAAATTAGGTATCACTGTTATTGTTAATATACTTGATCCTATCTAGTGTCTATATTGTCTCAAGTACAATGTCCCTTGTAATCTTTCACTGGAATCTACCACACCATGTGAATGTTACATTTAAAGTTCTCGTTTAGTTACTATTGTTCGTATGATATTTGGTGTGTCAACAAACATCACCCATCCTAGGTGAACCTTATCACACAGGAATCGTTATATGGTTTTGCTCATCTGAGCCCTGTTCCGGTGGACCCTCCTGATCATAGGCCTAGCGTAAACAATATTGTCCAGATTTTCTTCTCGGACGTTATTCATTTCCGTAAAAACAACATTGACTATTCAACTGGTGTTCTCCCCAATCGGAGTAAAACTTCTTCAAAACGTGTGTAGAGCTTCCTCGTAACTGGCAGGGAACCTGTTAGAGAAATAACACACCTGGTGAGAGCACCAGTCACTGATCCTACCAGCTGAGAGTAGGTCTACGGCCTCGCTCAGATATTTATCAGCGAACTAAACTCTGTCATAGAGCAGATGAGCTCATCACCTAGGTCCGAATCACGCTATGACAAGGAAAGACCAATAAACAGAGTGCAGAACCCCAGTTGGCACCCCACTGAAAGATCCCACTATTGGACGCTTCCCCCATCTCCAAACCCACCCTTAATCTCTCCAAATATCACCCTACTACACTATTCTCACTAGCAGAGCTAATTCTCACTTCACTACTCTATTCTCAACTAACAGAGCTAATTATTTTCTCACCCTAGCTAGTTTTAACAAGGCTACTGCCTATATTAATTAGGCCTAAATACACTATATGTAATACTTTATGCAACACCGCATCACTCCTGGATGGCCTCTACAATTTGCCATAAAGACACATGGCATTTAATCTTTAATTAAATCTAACACTGTAGATGCTCTCCGAATTCCTAACAGCGGTACAGAAACACGTCAGCTCAAGTCAACTTTCTTGTCTACACTAACTGTAAACAAGTCATGTTTTTGTCAAAGAGCCTTGGATTGTTCTAGTGAAGTTCTTTGATGTCAATACATCAGCTGGTTCCAGGGGCAGACTATCCATTTCAGAATTCTTCTCTCCCCTTTGTTTAATCAATGCAAAAGTTGTCTCTCTTGTTTCAACAACCAAAACAAGCTAGCCTGTTTCCTGCATTTTCCCAATCGGGTCACAATAACAAGCCTACAATTTTCTGTCTTGTGGAGAATTTTCAAAGACGACTGTCCTGTTTGATCTCATCGACTCCCCGTAGTAAACAACTTGTAGTTGCGAATCAAACTGTCTTTGGTATTTTATCATCTGATTGTTAAATTACAGTGATTTCACGACATACAGCCGGCTGACCAGGACTGGACAACAGAGAGACCATCACTAGGAAAATAACAAGAACACAACCCCAAAACTGGGGATGAGTCTTACAGTGCGGAGACTGGATTCACCATCCTGAGACACACAACACAAAACTATGGATCCCTGTGGTTCACAGAGGAAATTGGTAGATTGGGCTCCAGATTCTATCGGGCCCCTGTGCCTCAACCAAATCCAATATTGTGCTCAATTCCTTGAGTGAAAGTCATGTCCCCAAACCGACTGGGACACATTACTATAACGAGACCACCACTTACTAAATGGAAATCATTTCTCGAGCATGGAAAGCTCAAATGAATCAAATTAGAAACTGTAGCCTTAACCATGAAGTCACAAACTAATATATAAAAAAACTCGACTATTGAATCAGCTGGGAGGGGAAGGGGAAGATGTGAGGTGGTGGAAAATGGGAGGTGAGGAAAAATGGGGATAAATAAAAATTGAGGTACGGAAAAATGGGAGTAAACAAGGATAGAGGTAAAGGAAAATGGGGGTAAACAAGGACCCAGGAATGTTCCTCTTCTCATGATTGAGGAATCACATCCTCAACAATCTTGCATCAGCCCCAGCAGAAATACCTTGCGGATTCAGCCGCCTGTTTGACTTCATAACAAGTTTGTGCACTTTTCCACCAGGCATAAAAAAAAAGTCGCTTAAAAAAAAAGACTGGTTGTCTTCGACTTTTTGGTCGTATCTCAATCATGCTTCTGGATGGAGGTGGTGTGAGGGGGGGCAGTTTCTTTCCCCACTCTTTGCTTCAGTTCTGGCTGACGCGCCCGCCTTCAGCGGGGACTCACACTCAACTAAAATTTGAGGCAAATAGTGCGCCAATTTCCCGCCGGGTCTATTACCATGCACCAGCTATGGGGGAGGGGTTCTGGTCATTGCTTCAAAGAAACATCCTGTGGAGCTGTGTCACGTTACTTCACACACACACACACACACACACACACACACACACACACACACACACACACACACACACACACACACACACATATATATATATATATATATATATATATATATATAATTGGCACCTTGCCGTCTTGACAGACGATAGTTTGTAAGGGATGGAGTTATTGCCTCTCCATAGCACAAAGCCTGGGCTAAAATATACAGATCATGTGTTGCCCATGCAGCATGATCCCTCTCTCGGCCTGCCTAGTTCACTCCAGAGGAAAGGTAACACCTCTACATCTGGAACAAGACAAGCTACAGAAGCTGCCAGATCAGCAAAGCAATGCTCTAATTGTCCGCCTGTCGGAGCTTCGATCCTAGACCAGCCGCCAACCAAGGCTTAGGGCCTGGTCTGCCCTGCCATGACACTTTGTCTTTAGGTTGCATTTCCTCGCACCAGGGTAAGGCTTGTACCCTCCCAATTGCGCTCTTCCGCCCGAAGCCGTTGGCACAATGTGGGGTGTCGGGTTTGGTAAGCGCCGCCCAACGTTTGACGCTAACAGAAAGAGGTAGTACCGTCTACTGTTATACGGTCAATCAATCATGTGCCATGCCGGAAAGCGTGGGCGGTCATGACTCGCTAATTAACTCGATCACCAGAGTCGTGGATCAGCTCAGTGTTCCTCTCTCGTCCATGCCATGTGGTCAAGCCATCCAGGTAATTTCCTCTCGGTCTTCCTCTTGGTCTGTTCCCCTCGATCTTGCCATTTGTCACCAAGTTCTCCAATCTATTTCTTCTCATAACATGTCCAAAAAATTGTGACTGTCTTCGTCTAATGTCTCTGACATAAGCCTGGGTCATTGACAGTGAGTTGAGTGACCGGGCATGAGAAAGAATGGAGATGAAAGTGGGAGACAGTAAAGTGACTGACCTGGCTATGAGAAAACAGCCAGTCCTGAGAAATAATGGGAAGGGTGAGTGTGGACCCCAGGGGGATGGGGGAAGGACAGTTTAGTTTTGTGTGAAGTCAAGGGACTTCAGGACAGTTAATGTGTAGATGCCGAACTGGTCGGTAGTCTAAGGAGAAGCGGAGTTAGAGATCTCCGTGTTGTGTTGTTCTCCCAGTTGTGAAGACAGGCCTGAACCAGAGTGGGTTCTATAGTGAGTGAGGGCCTGAACCCAGAGTGGGTGATATAGTTAGTGGAAACTAAGACCCAGTGTGTGGGTGTATTGTGTGAGGTCCAGCGGTGGATAGGAGCTGGATTACCTGTCTTGTGGATTTGATATGAAGCAGGCTTGAGAAGACAGTGATGTGTGCTGGTTAAATTGTGAGGAGGATATTTATAGTCTATGGATTACATTGTTTCTGGATATATACATATGTTTCGTGAGTCTATGTTATTTCTGTAATAAAGGATTATGTGCGCCAACTGAATCTTGTTTCATGACTGGTGAAGGTGCACTTCTGGGGTGAGTTGGATTAAGAGACAGTTAGATAGCTCAATTGACACACCATGAACATCGTTACCTAGACAACGACCATCACACGAAAACTTATCATCAAGAACATCGACAGTATCGTCAACATACTACGACGTGTGACATCTGGGGTCTCTCCGGTTAAGGACGACGGGGATATATTGATTATTTGGAAGGCTAAGTACTGTCAAGAACAATATAGACATTATTGTCATTCTGAGATATTTGTGGGCTCTTCGCTGAGAGAGGAGTTAGTATCTGTGACTTCGTTCCATCAGTTTAGACAGTACTTCGTCAAGAGATTAACAGCAACTCTTTTGTGCGTGTGTGTCAAGGACAGAGTTCACGAGAAACCAGGTAAAATTGATACCAGGAGGAAAAACTCAAGCTAGCAGACAGTTCAAGTGAAGTTCACGACAGGTAAATTAACGGCGGTCAGCACACGTAAACAGACGAGGCGGGGAGCCAGGAGAATTAACGCAGCACAAATCAACCGGGATAGTCGATTACAGTGACGGGTAGTCACTAAGTCACAAACAGCGCGTTGGTGAATACGCGGCACAAAAGTCTGCGCGGCGAGACGGGCTGGACATTATCCTGTCGGTGATAAAGACAGGATTGAAGAAAAATCAAAAATATTGACAGGTGTGTGTGCGAGACAAGCGCACTGTGTGTTCGCAGGTCGACAATTTAAGATTGATCGATGCAGCAAATAGGACGGGTGGAGACATTAGCGTCCAGGTACGGGGGAGAGTTACTTTAACCCTACCACGGGTGCGGGGGCAGAAGTGGAAAGTGTTTGTGTATGGCGGAAAAGTTCCGGGCAGTTTACAAGCAGATTAAGTGTGATTTTCCACAAAGTGAAAAAGAGCAGCCGGAGTGGGGCTGAGAGGGTGTGTGGAAATATTTACGGAGGATTTTTCCACTGATTGTGATAAAGATGAACGGATGTACAGACGGAGGTACTGACTGAGGTTGACTGCGAAGGTCAGGGTCAGGGACAGTGGACATTTACTAAAAATTTTCCACAGGAGATCTGGATAAACAAGTTGTTTTGAAAGAAACCAGACTTTATGTTTCGGCTTTGTTCAAGCCCTTTGTCTTCATTATTCTGTTATGAGCAAACAGTTTTAACGTCTTTGGTTGCAAAACGGATTTAAAGCGCTGGATAATTTTACTGACATTCGTTGGTTTAACCTTTTCGGCAACAGTAAATACCATACCATCACTTCAAAGCGACAGCGACTACACAGTTAAACATTCATTGACTTTAAAGGTATTTTCGTCTTCCCAAAACGCATCAGAACACTAATTCATTGTGGGAAGCTAACGTCGTAATCTTTTCAAAACAGTAACCGACAAACATTTCCAAGCGATTTTCGGAGATTATTGAAAACAAAATAAGGACTTTTATGAGATTTCACCATTGCATTGTTGTCGGCGATATGTTTTGTTTCTCTTGCTCTCATCGTCCTAAGTATTGTTGTTGTGCGTTACGTAATTATTTGTATGTGGTCCATTGGTCGTAATAAGTAGGATATTTTTGCATTGTTTCGCGACGTACGAGAGACAAAGCAAAGAGAAATTGTCTAGATACACATTGTATGTTGTTGAGAGGCAGCTGACGAGTCAGTTTGTTTTGTGCGGTTGAGCATTGGGTCGTCTCGACTTTATACACGGTGTCCAAGTGTCTATCGTCAGATCTATGTACATTATTCATTTTATATTTGTTCTTTTTACTGGTTTCTCTTTACTGTTACATATGATATTTGTTGTGGTCG
Organism: Cepaea hortensis; assembly: GCA_963921405.1. Lineage (NCBI taxonomy): Eukaryota > Metazoa > Mollusca > Gastropoda > Stylommatophora > Helicidae > Cepaea > Cepaea hortensis. The sequence continues at coordinate 6,919,224 of OY992881.1, forward strand.
GATATATGTTATTATTGTGATCTTGCGTCATGTCTGCTGTCTAGTGGTCTTTGTCAGTTTATATTTATATATTACGCGCACTGTGGGTGTCCCTACACAAGCTTGTGGTTGTTACTGTGGTTTATTTCTGTGTGATCACCGTCTCAGTGTACTTCGCTTGTGAGTCTAACGTTTTTATAGAAAACACTTAGTGTTATCATTCATTCGTTTTGTATATGTATGTTTAACAATATTTCCAGAAATGTTATACAACTATTTGTTATAGATATATGCGCGGGAGTAGAGGTGATATTTTCCCCTCACTACCTAGTGCGTGAAGAGTGACTGCTACAGGGTGACACTATTAGCACTACGAATTTACGTACACAGGGAGTTGTGGTGTACTTAGGGAAGTGACACAAAGACTAACAGCAGAGTCGTCACATTTATAGTTGGCTGACAGACAGCAACGTGTCCACAAGTACAAGATGCCTACTTTATTGGATTATATTGAAGCAGGTGAAAGAATAGGCCTGACGGGTAAAGAGTTACAGGAGTATGCCGAAGCAAAAGAACAAAAACACACGGAAAGAGAGGAGAGGCAGAATGAACGCGAGGCAAAGCGTCTACAGGAAGAGAAAGAGACACAAGTAAAACTAGCTGAAATGGAAAACAAACGTCTACAGGAAGTAAAGTTAGCTGAAATGGAAATTGAGAAAGATAAGATCAAGTGTCAGATGCAAACTGAAATCGAGTTAAGAAAACTAGAACTATCTTCGAAGGGTCAAAGTGAGGAAACCAGAAGACCGTCGCAGTCGTCACAGAGATTAAAACTGCCATATTTTACAGACCGGGACCAACTTGAAAATTATTTGGCCAGGTTCGAGGAATCAGCCAAAGCGTTAGGTATTCCAGAGAAGGAGTATGCGATGCGACTTGGCGATTTTCTTACGGGTAAGGCACTAGACACCATGTTCAATTTACCTGAGAGAGCATGTATGTGTATGTGTGAGAGAGTGTGATTGAGAGAGTGAGTGTGTGTGTGTGTGTGTGTGTGTGTGTGTGAAGGATTGTGTGTTAGAGAGTGAGACAGTGGGAGAGTTGATGTGTTAGTGTGTGTGTGTGTGAGCGCGCGCATGCGTGTGAGTGTGTGTTTATGAAAGAATACACAGAGAGAGAGAGAGAGAGAGAGAGAGAGAGAGAGAGAGCTGAGCAGATGCATGTCATGTAACACGCATGTTATGTAACACGCGAATCCATATGTTTGTGCATTCTCATCTGTCATATTATCAGTTAAATACCATTTGATTTTATCATGCATAATATAAACTCATGTTCATTACTGTAGTTTGAGTGAGAGAGTCAGTGAGTATGAATGAGAGACAGAACGAGTGAGCGTGAGAGTGAATGAGTGAGCGGGAGAGTGAATGAGTGAGCGGGAGAGTGAATGAGTGAACGGGAGAGTGAATGAGTGAGCGGGTGAGTGAATGAGTGAGCGTGAGAGTGAATGAGCGGGAGAGTGAATGCGTGAGAGTGAATGAATGAGCGGAAGAGTGAATGTGTGAGAGTGAATGTGTGTGTGTGTGTGTGTGTGTGTGTGTGAGAGAGAGAGAGAGAGAGAGAGAGAGAGAGAGAGAGAGAGAGAGAGAGAGAGAGAGAGAGAGAGAGCATCACTATTTTTACGTCACATACATTTTATGTACACATTTTTCTCCATGTTTAACATTTTTATGAGACTGCTCATGACAAGTGTCAGTGTATGTGTGTGAGTAAAGTGTGGGAGTTTGTTCATACTAGTTTCAATACTAACGTGAGACATTTTGTATGTGTCTAGATGTGAGGAAGTGTGAGTGTATGTGGAGGATGTGTGTGAGTGTGGGGATATGTGTGGGTGGGGGTATGCGTTTGGATGGGTTGGGGTGTGTGGGATTTGGTGGGTAGTGGTATTTGTGGGTGTTGGATGGATGTGTGGGGGTGAAAGTAGGGGTGTTGAAATGGGTGTGGGGGATGTGTGTATGGGTGGAGGATATGTGTATGGGACGGATGCAGTGGATGTGTGTTTATGTGGGTGGAGATGTGTGGATGGTTTGAGGAAGTATGTGTGGGAGGCGGGGTTGTGTGGATAGGGGATTGTGTTGGGTGGATTGGGGATGCAAGGGCGAGTGGGGAGAAGTGTATGGTGTGTGGGTTTGAGATATGTGTGCGGTGTGTTGGTGGGGGATGTGTGAATGATGTGTGGGTGGAGGGTATGTTTGTGGTGGTATGGGTGGAGGATAGTGTGTGGTGTGGGGGTTGTGTGTGATGGGTGCGAGGAATGTGCGTATGGGTGGGGTATATGTGTGGGTGAGTAGGGGATTGTGGTGGTTGGGGGAAGTATGTGGGGGAGTGTGGGTGGGAGATGTGTGTGTGTGGATGGGGAATGTGTGGGTGGGGGTGTGTGAGTGGCTTAGGGATGTGTAGGTGGGTGAGGGAGTTGTATGTGTCGGGATGGGATGTGTGAGTGGGTGGAGGATATGTGTGGGGGTAGGGGTATTGTGATCGAGAGATGTTTGGTTGGGGTGGGTGGGTGGGGGTGTGTGGGTGCGTAGTGGAGGATGTATGCGTGAGTGAGTGTGTGTTGGTGGACGGGTAGGGAATGCGTGTGTGGGTGGTGAGAGGTGTGTGGTGTGTTGGTTGGGGATATTGTGTGGGTGAGGTATGTGTGTGTGGGTGGGGGATTTTTGTGGTGTGTGAGTGGGGGTATGTGGGGTGGATGGGTAAGGGTATCTGTGTGGGTGTGGGTGGGAATATTGTGTGGTATCTGGGTGGGGGATATGTGTGTGGTGTGTAAGCGGGGATGTGTTGGTGAGGGATATGTGTGTGTGTGGTGCGTGGGTTGGGAATAGTGCGTGGTAGGGGGTGTATGTGATGTGCGGGTGGGGGATTGTGTGGTGGGGGATTAGGTTAAGGCATGTGTGGGTGGGTGGAAGTTGTACGTGTGTGTGGTGGGGTGTGTGTGAGTGGATTGGGGATGTATGGGTGGTTAGGTAGATGTGGGGGGGGGGCATGTCAGTTGGTGGGGATGTGTGTGTATGGTTTGGGGATGTGGATGTGCGATGTGTGGGTTGCTGGGGGATTGTGTGCATGGGTGGGGAATATGTTGTCGATGGAGATGTGGCTGGGGGATGGGTGGTTTGAGGTGTGGGTGGGGACAGGATGTGTGGGGTAGGATGTGTATGTGGATGGGCGTGGGATGTGTGGGTTGGTGGGGGAATGTTTGTGGGTGGCGAGTGTGTTTTGGTTGGGGGATCAGGGGAGGGCAGTGTGTGTGGGTGGGGGATGTGCGGGAGGGGGATGGGTCGGTTGGTGGGGTATGTATGTGTCCCTTGGTGTGCGTGTGTGTCGGTAGGTGGGGGTGTGTATGTGTCCCTTGGTGCGCGTGTGTGTGGGTAGGTGGGGGTGTTGTGTGGGTGGAGTGATGTATGGATAGGTGGGAGATGGGCTTCATAACATGGTAATTAGCCTTGTTTATGTTTACAACATTCATTTCACAATGTTTATTTTTCTTCCTATGTAAATGTATAATGCTCTTGATGAACGAAAGACGAGTGATTGGAAGGGCCGAATGTAAGACGGGCCTGCGCGCCCAATTTGTGACCCTAATAAAGTTGATTTGATTTGATTTGATTTACCTGTAGAAGAAAGAAACAACTACACTATCTTACGTCAACGTTTGCTGACAAAGTTCCAACTAACTGAACATGGATATAGAACAAAGTTTAGACAGTTAGTGCCAGAGACAAATCAAGATTTCACAGATTTTGTTAACACTGTAAAGAATACATTTAACAAATGGATGGAGCTTGCAGAGGTAGGGAAAGATTTTAATAAATTAGTAGATCTAATGTTAAGAGACAAGGTAGTATCTGCATGCAATTCAAACTTAGTGGCTTTCTTTGAGGAACGTAAACCAAAGGACATAGACACAATGTCACAGTTAGGGCAAAACTACATGACTGCACATCCAAACAGTTCTATTGGTAAAATAATGAGTGAGGAAATAGTCTGTGCAGCGTACACTAAACAGGACCAGAATCCAGTCATCAGACCAAGGGCGAAAAGTGTGGATTCAGCACAGAAAGGTGAGCAGCAAGAACTTCAAGATAATGGTTTCCGAGGAAACAATGTTGGTAGAGTAGGACGGTACCCATATAGAAGAGGGAACTTCCAGAGACGTCCAAATTATGCCGGATGTTGGAATTGTGGGAGCTGGAGACACAAGGCAGCACAGTGTGACGTGCAGCCAGCCAGTGAGCCAACAAGTAACGCAAGGAAGGAGATCATCTGTTTCAAATGTGGAAAGAAGGGGCATGTCAGCCATCAATGTAGGATGAGAGAAACAGAGCACTCAAATGCAGCGCAAGTAATTGAGACGCTGAACAATGAAGATTGTAGTGGGTGCAAACCTCTTTTTGAAAAAGACAGTCAGCCAGTCCTAATATGTGGTCATACAGTGAAAGCAGGATCAGCAGTGCATGAAGGAGGAAGCTTGAAGCTGCATCAGGGATTCGTCAATGATAGACCAGCGTTAACAATTAGGGATTCTGGATGTACGTCTATCGGAGTGATGAAAAGTTTAATAGATCCCTCGGATTATACAGGGAAAAAGATTAGATGCATAACATTCAACGGCACAGTAGAGTTCTACCCATTAGCCATAATAACAGTAAAAACACCATATATCACTGGAAGAGTGACAGCGTGTGTTTTGGACTCACCAGGGGCTGATTTGATCATAGGAAATGTTATAGGAGTTAAAGATTGTACAGAAGAGGAAGTAGTTTATTGGGACCAAAAATATAGTGTAAGCAGTAATGAGGTAGTTACCACAAGAGAACCTAAATTAGAGAGTATAGGTGAGGTAGAAGAGGCACTTGAAGTAGACACAGGAACTCAGGACAAGGATAGTACAGCTGAGCAGGTGAGAATTGATCTCAAACATAGTGCTAGTGACTCCCAGAGACAAGATACTACTCTGAACAAATGTTCCCAAGAGTGTAGGAGAGTAGAACATATGAAGTCAAAGAAAGGTAGATGGTGCTTCGAGAGGAAGAACAATGTTCTCACTCGCCGCTTTTCAGATAGTGGAACTGCACGTGGGCAAGGAGCAGGACCTTTAGCACACAGAGACCGATATACTAGAACAGCTCAGGATAGTGCATGTGCAGAGCACATAGGCATAAGGCGTATGCAGCAGAAAGCAAGGTGCCAGATATATGAGCCAAGATTGAATAAAGAGTTCAGACTAAACAGAGACTCAAGTGTAACGGTGCAATATGCAGATAAGGAAGTTGAGTCAGGTCAAAACAGTGTTCGCGACATTACTGACCCAGGGCTAGGGATACCAAACAGATGTTGTAATTGTAGAGGTACCATGAGTCATGGGTACATGAAAGGTAGACACAGCATCGACAGGAATCAGAGGAGGGTTAATACAAGAACAGAACCACCTGATATAGGGTCGGTACACAAATAGTATTGTATGGTCGTGAAGTAGTAAGAGACCTGTGGGTACATAAGTATAATGCTTTCCTATGATGTATTATTATTATGTGATGTTTTGGCTCATGCATTGGTACACTAGAGAGGAAGTTGTTTGTATTTATGTGTGGGGAATATGGGAGTGTACTATGAGCATTGGATGTATTATTTAGGGTGGTAGCTAAATTGAGATGGAGCCATACTTAGGGCTACCCAGGCAATATGTCTGGGTCATATGTTTAGTAAGTTTTAGTCTCCCAATATTTGAAAACAAAGTTTTCTTTTAAGAGGGGGGTGATGACATAAGCCTGGGTCATTGAAAGTGAGTTGAGTGACCGGGCATGAGAAAGAATGGAGATGAAAGTGGGAGACAGTAAAGTGACTGACCTGGCTATGAGAAAACAGCCAGTCCTGAGAAATAATGGGAAGGGTGAGTGTGGACCCCAGGGGGATGGGGGAAGGACAGTTTAGTTTTGTGTGAAGTCAAGGGACTTCAGGACAGTCAATGTGTAGATGCCGAACTGGTCGGTAGTCTAAGGAGAAGCGGAGTTAGAGATCTCCGTGTTGTGTTGTTCTCCCAGTTGTGAAGACAGGCCTGAACCAGAGTGGGTTCTATAGTGAGTGAGGGCCTGAACCCAGAGTGGGTGATATAGTTAGTGGAAACTAAGACCCAGTGTGTGGGTGTATTGTGTGAGGTCCAGTGGTGGATAGGAGCTGGATTACCTGTCTTGTGGATTTGATATGAAGCAGGCTTGAGAAGACAGTGATGTGTGCTGGTTAAATTGTGAGGAGGATATTTATAGTCTATGGATTACATTGTTTCTGGATATATACATATGTTCCGTGAGTCTATGTTATTTCTGTAATAAAGGATTATGTGCGCCAACTGAATCTTGTTTCATGACTGGTGAAGGTGCACTTCTGGGGTGAGTTGGATTAAGAGACAGTTAGATAGCTCAATTGACACACCATGAACATCGTTACCTAGACAACGACCATCACACGAAAACTTATCATCAAGAACATCGACAGTATCGTCAACATACTACGACGTGTGACAGTCTCTAATCAGTTTACGATGTTCATTTCTCTCCTGTAGTACTTGGTCATTGATTTTTCTATCTGTCCATGGTACTCTTTGCATTTTCCTCAGAAACCACATTTCTGTAGCCATTAAATGTTTTTCAGCCTGACTGCACATTGTCCAAGTTTCACATCCACACAAAAGAACAGGCTCTATGTACCCCCTTCACTCATTTTCTCGTTTCAATTGACATCTTTTTATTGGTCAGAATGTTTTTCATCTGGCTAAAGGCTACTTTAGCCTTAGCGATTCTTGTTCTAATCTCTTCAAGGCATCTCCCATCAGATGTTATGACTGTTCCGAGATAATTGTATCGATTCACTTGTTGAAGAATATTCCCATTTACTTGTATATGACATTGTGGTACTTCGTTCTTCCTAGTGACGACCATAACCTGTGTCTTCTTACAATTTAATTCCAACCCCAGCTGCTCACTGTGTACAACAACTGCGCTACTAATTGTTGTAGATCTTGTGCATTGTCTGCAATCAATACTGTATCATCTGCATATCTAATGTTATTGTTGTTTCGTCCTCCAATGCTGATTCCATTTATATCTTCTACATTTCTGAAAATATTTTCACTGTATAGGGTAGTTCACTGTTATACGGTAGCTCAGTCATATCTGACTAAGACCTGACACTGACACAAATATATATATATATATGAAGCCGGAGAAATCGATAATGAGGGAGAGAGCGAAAAGCTATCTTCGTTTTGGGTCGAAGAGATATGAAGTCTAAGAAAGTAGAGAAAGAAGTGAAAAAAGAGTAGAAACCTCGCACCGTACCACGAACTAACAAGAACAGAGAAAATAAGGAGAAAAAAAATGGTCCAGGAATGTGAGACTGGTTGTAAATGGGCATCTCCAAACTCAGACATTGGATTGTTAGTACAGGTAAGCTACAATGACAGCAACGGGTGCACAAACAAAACTTTAAAAAAGACAAGCAATTTTTAAAAAATTAAACGCCATACAAATTTGTACACGGTAGACACTTAAATATAATACAAATGCAGAAGACAACCACATAGGAACCCAGTCCACCACTGCCATGTATCAACGTAGGTTATACAGTACAAGTACTGTTGACAAGAACAGGCTAGATTAGAGTTAACGATAAGAACAGTTATATTTGCCACAAAGCGTGATATAAGATGAGACACGCAGAATGTCGAAGAAAACTCAGCGTTAAGACGTTGAACACAAGAATGGCGAAAGCGAAAGTACCCGAGGTTGCGACCTCAAAAATACCACGTGACGAGGCGTAGGTGACATCACATCCAAGAAACATCTGGAGCAGGGGTGGGCAAACTTTTGGTGCGGAGGGCCGCATTGACAAATGTAAAGCTATTGGCGGGCCGCATATATATATATCATCTCATCTCATCTCTCATCATGTTCCTCTTGTACCTTGCGGTGTCGAGGTGAAGTATAAACTTCGTGAGAGTGCCCAGTTATGGGCTTCGTATATCGACATTCCCATGGATTCTGTTATTCCCTCCGTCCAACGTTTACGTGGTCGGCCTCTTCCTCTGTTTCCATCTGGTCTGTACATCATTGCTTGTTGTGGCATGCTGTTGACTGGTAGCCTACTTGCATGGCCAAACCATTTGACTTGCTGCTTTCTAATAAAATCTAGAGCAGCTTTAACCCCCACTTTAGTCCTGATTTCTTCATTTCTGATCTTATCTCTTCTTGATACGTTGAGTATTCTTCTCAGGAACCTCATTTCTGTTGTTGTGATTTTTCTTTTCTCTTTTTCTGTCATTGTCCAGGTTTGGCATTTGTAGCACAGAGTTTGTAGGAAGATTGTGTTGTAAAGTGCTTTCTTAGTAGTTATTGATACATGTTTGTTCTTTAGTATTGGTGCCATTTGTCCAATGAATTGATTTGCCTTATTGCACCTATTTTCGATCTCGTCTTCTGATCTGCCATTTGATGATATTATACTTCCTAGGTACTTGAAGCTCTTTACTTGTTTCAAGGGATGTTCGTTTAGGTGAATTGTTGCTGTTTGTTCTTCTTTAGTTATAGTCATTACCTCTGTTTTGCTTGTGCTAATTTTCATGTTATGTTCCCTACACATTTCGTTTAGACTATTCATGTGGTCTTGTAATTCAGCTTCTGATTTTGCTATTAGTGCTTGGTCGTCCGCAAACAGGAGTTCTCTAATGGTTAGATTTGCAGATGGTTCTTCTTCTGTGTTCTGGTCATGCGGTATTCTTGCTGTCTCTGCTTGGCTGGTTTCTTTACATATGTTGTCTATATATGTTATGAACAAGAGAGGGGACAGGACACAACCTTGTCGTACTCCAGATCTTATGGTGAAGGGTTCTGAGTGTCCTCCAGTTGATCTCACTATGCATTCACTGTTGTTGTATAAACTTCTACATAGGTTTGTTAGCAGTCAGTTTATACTTCTTAGTTTTTCTACGAGCAGTATGAAGATCCCCTGCCGACTTGCTAGGCCAGTCGCAGGTTTAGGACACTAATCTGACCACAGGGAGTCCATCCCCTATGGCGAGCCATAGCCCCGTTAGCCCTTGACCTCGCGGTCATGGTTGCCCGGTCTGCACCACGTGGAGGTGGGGGTTGACTTGTGTAGTCTGCGGGTCATCAGCAGGCTACTAATTTTCGCTCTTCACCCCTCCTGGGAGAGGCTAGCCGATCCTAACCCTGCTGGCTGTAGGGCCAGGCGCATTCCACACCTTACAGATATATATATATATATATATATATATATATATATATATATATCCATTTTGTTTACAGCAACCTATTACAATTAGTAATTATTAATTATTTATAGGTTATTAAGCAGTATAAATAACTAATTATTGCAATTTTATTTTACTTATACACTTAAACATTATATTTGACAATATGGACAAAATCTTTTACTAATTTGTTGACACGATTTTACATCTTGTTATTATAACAAATATTCTTTATTATCTATCAATGGCTTTAATTTAACACACAGCGTCTACATTGTCACTACAGTTGTTGAATTCTAATGAGATGTATGTAACTGCTTGCAATTTTTGACAATATTCTTGAAATCTGGAGCAAGTTTACTTGTTGAAATTCGCATGATAGCATGCAAGTTGCAGTCGGACAATAAAGACCTATTCTTAGATTTGTTGATCTTCAAGCAAGAGAATGCTTGTTCACAAATGTATGTTGATGCAAATAATGATAACAGTTTAGCTGCGATGTTTTTCAAGTTGGGAAATGATTCTTGTGATAGAGATCCATAGAAATCAAGCAAACCATCTGTCTTGAACTTCTTTCAGGTCATGATCTGCTTGTAAGTCAAGCAGCTCCAACTGTACGTCCTCTGTGGCTGTATCAGCTTCTGCACTAAAAGGTGAACTGTGAATATTGAACTATAGTTCTAATTTCTTGAAATCTTGGAATCTCCATCAAAATTCTTCAATCAATGCATCTAATTGGGCTTTGTATTTTTCAGTCATTTCACCAGAAATGGTTTATTGTTTCAGCAAAGGGAAGTGACAAAATCTTTTTTCACTTGCTTGTCTGGAGAACAGTGAGAGTTTTGCCTGAAATGATTTTACATATACATACAATTCATGTGCAAACACACCATTGCCCTGAAGTTTGACATTCAGTTCATTTAACTTTTCCATAATTTCAATGGCAAACATAAAGCCTAACTGCCACTCTTTATTGACAATGTTAGTATTAAAGTCACATGCAATGTCCTTCATCTCTAGGAACATCACTATTTCTTCTCTGAGTTCCCACACTCGCCTCAACACCTTGCCGAGACTCAGCCATCGAAGATTGGTGTTGTTCAGGACATCGGAATGTTCAGTTTCCAAATCGTCAAGTAATGTCTTGAACTGTCTGTGATTAAGTCCTCTTGATCTGATGAGGATGATGACACTGACAACTGGGTCAATAACATGCTTGATATTTAAAACAGTTTTACACAGACTTTCTTGATGAATCACACAGTGAAGTGGTATTTATGTGTGATCTGGATATTCTGCTTTAATCTTATCACTTATCAACTTTACCAGACCTACATTTTCTCCAGTCAAAGCACGAGCTCCGTCAGTTGTAAGACTTGCCATTTTGTTCCAAACCAACCCAGTTCTTTCAATACAGTTAGTAACAGCATTGAATATATCATGGCCTGTGGTTGTGTCTCTGAGTGACTCAACACTCAGTAACTCTTCAGTGAGTTTGAAAGAAGTGTTTATTCCACTATACATATCAATAATTGGGCAGTATCATGTACATCGGTACTCTCATCCAATGCAAGAGAGTACCACAAAAATTGTTTACTTGCATCTTGAAGTTTATGCATCAAATTGCCACTGATCTTGTCAACACGTCTGACCACAGTTCTCCTTGACACTGTAATGTTGTCAAATCTGTTTTTTTGTGTGTTCTGGACACATAATGTTTGCTGCATCTAGCAAACGTTCCTTGATGAACTCGCCATCAGAAAATGGCTTGTTCTGTTTTACAATTCTGAGTGACAGCACACGACTAGCTTCAGTTGCAGCATCTTGAATTGAAAACTATTTAGTGAAAACAATTTGCTGTTTCTCCAAATTTTTCACTAACTCAAGGCATTTCCTTTCCTTCTCTTCGGTCGTTAAATTGTATCCGAAATCGGAATGTTTTGTTTGATAATGTCTTTTTAAATTGTACTCCTTGAAGACAGCCACTGACTCACGACACAACAAGCAAACTGATTTGCTACCAACTTTTATAAAACAGTACTTAGTTGTCCATTCATCATTAAAATCACGGCATTCATCTTCAATCTTACGTTTGTTATTGACACTCATCATAAGGTACATGAAATTTTGTAAAATTCAACAAAATAACTTAAAAACGAATTAAAAATTTTTATTCCTAAATGCCGTCGCGGGCCGCATAAAATCACTTGGCGGGCCGCATGCGGCCCGCGGGCCGTAGTTTGCCCACCCCTGATCTGGAGGATTAGTTAGGCCAAGGATGAAAGTGTGAACGGTCATGAAACCACTTACAGTCGTTTGAAATATCAACTACGTTAGACAAATACTTCCAGCAAGTTTGCGGTGATGTATTATAGCAGGCCAGCGCAGCTAATCAAGTCTTGAGAAGAAATGAAGATTAAATTGAGTGGCGCTTTGTTTATCAAGGTTAAGTGTGCAGTGTGCCCAAATCAAAATGGCAAGCCATCCGCGTAAGTTGGACACGTATAAAATTAACTGTGTAATTTGGGAACGAAGTGGCAGCTTAGAAACGATAAAGTCAGTCACTTAAAACTATAATAATAATATTCACAGCAGTCGGTGCACGATTTAAATATGCAGTCATTCTACCCTCTAAAATATTGTGAGCATGAAGTGACAGTGGCCGACTGTTGGATGGATCATTTGTAAAGAATAAAATAACAGTGATTTGACCTAGGACGTCAAGTTGTGCTTTTGTCCAGTAATTTCTTTTTTTATTTTTTATTCGCATTTCCTTTACAGGACATCGCTGTCAACAGCAGCATCTTTCAGCTGTCTGTTGATTTCTTGGCAAGATTACGCTCAGTAGTTTGCCATTGCTTTCTGAGCGGCCGGCTCAGTGTCCCGCAAGTCACCAGCGGGGGACGAACCGCTCCCAGCTCGCTCCCGCTACGAGACTGCGTGACAAACGGGATTACGGAGAAAGTGTTGTAACCCCTCAGCCAGAGAGACCGGCTGTCCAGTAATCACTCGTTTCATTTTCGTGTAGTGTGTCATTTCATCTGAACGAGCCGGAATAGATGTATGACAACCACTAACTGACAGCCAGTCAGGATCACCATGTGGAATAACACAAGTGTGCAGCCAGTTACAACACTTAGCAAAGTGTTAACCCAATCGCTGTAACTGAATACCTATACACACTCTACAGATGTCAATCTAAACTGAAGAACTAACATGACCTAACCCTACCTCTGTACGAAAGATGAGTGATTGGAAGGGCCGAATGTAAGACAGACACAGACAAACACACAGACACATATACAGAGACACAGACACACAGACACACACACTCTCACGCACACAGTAGAGAGACATGAACACCTATGCCAACTGGCAGGACGCGTGATGATGATGATGATGATGATGATGATGATGATGATGATGAGAAGGAGGATGTTGATGATGATGATGATGAATGTGATGATGCACGCATGAGAAGATATAGATCGAACGAATTTTGTGATAGACGTGATTAATTGAACTGTTTCGCTTGCTCATGTTCGCTATGGCCTAAGTATACCCTCTTCATACATCTGTGATATTTTATGAAAGTGAAACTTGCATTTGTTAACTTCACTTCTGGCGTCATTGGTAAGGATGTAAATGTGTAAATCTTGGTTGTTAACACTGTGTAGAGGAGGAAAGGTCCATTTATCCGACAAGATCGACTCTAGTGTGAAGACCCATCGACTTTAGACATTTTCATGTGGAGCTAATCTCCCCTTGTGTCTAATGTCTATATGCCCCCCCCCCCCACCCGCCCCATCTACCCGATGCATTGTTCTATAACATTGAGATTCATTGTCTGTCTGAGGGACTCGAACGCTGAGTTTTATTGTTCTGTCTCATGGTACATGTTACCGACATATAAGGAGAAGGGCGTTTGCTGCAACGACCAACTGTATGCTATTTCTGTTTTTCGTGGTCCATCTCACCCAGCTCACAATTTGTCTCACCAAATACGAACTAAGACACGAACATGTAGACACAAGAAACTCTCCTAACTTAGTCTGAAGCGGTGATTGAGAGAAAAGTACACAAAAGAATCTCCATCAATTTATCCCTGAAGCGATAGTTCAGAGAGACGTATGTGTACATACTAGACTCTCCTTCAACTTATTCTTGAAGCGATGGTAGAGAGAGACGTACACACTAGAATCTCCTTCAACTTACTCCTGAAGCGATGGTTGAGGGAGACGTACACACTAGAATCTCCTTCAACTTACTCCTGAAGCGATGGTTGAGGGAGACGTACACACTAGAATCTCCTTCAACTTATTCCTGAAGCGATGGTAGAGAGAGACTTACACACTAGAATCTCCTTCAACGTATCCTTGAAGCGATGGTAGAGAGAGACGTACATACTAGACTCTCCTTCAACTTATCCTTGAAGCGATGGTAGAGAGAGGCTTACACACTAGAATCTCATTTAACTTACTCCTGAAGCGATGGTTGAGGGAGAAGTAGACAAAGAAGTTGGCAGACGCGTTGACAGCATAGAGCAGAAATATGACGTAGACACTGGCCATATACAGCTGACTGTAGGCACCAGCATACGAGAATCCAGGTACGAACTGCTTAAAGTAAATACAGAGAACAGTTGGCGTGTTGCAAATGATGAATATACCAGATATACAACACACTACCACCACAAGTCGCTTGTACTTGGCAGAAGATGTCGACTGATTGCTTTGATGAACAGGTGAAAGATGTGTCGACTTTTTCTGGAACTTTGACGATCGCCTCAGACCAATCACCATGATAACGGTGTTAATGACGACTGCCAGCTCACAGAAAGATGGCAGTACAACTGTGTTGATTATATTATGACCCGTCTCAATTGCCATTCTGTCTTTTGAGAGGACAACAGTCAGTGTGCTAATGTTAAATCTGATGTTATAAGTCCAGCGTAAGGTCAATGTGGAGAAGAGAATTGTGTAACTAAACGCATTTAGTATCCACACAGTTGCCAGAGCTGCTAAAGTTCTTTTCACGGAGAAGAGAGACTGCACGTGGAGCGGCATGATGATACACAGACATCGTTCCAAGGACACCAGGACTGTGGTCAGGCTGGAGATATCCGAGAACATGGCCAGAGTCCAGCCGAGAATATAATACTGGACAGCGACATAGTCGAAGTTGCTCGTGGGCAGTACTATCTGGAAGATGTTCAAAATGTCAAATACCAAGCAGGCCACCAGAACCAAGAGGTCAGTGATGGACAAGGACAGTAGAGTCAGCGTGACGTTGTTGGTTCTCCAGTCCTGGAGCAGAAATACTGTGATGTTGGCCAGGTTACAGACAACACCAGCAGAACTCAGGACTATGTTTACTGGGGTGATGATGTCCATTGCTAGCGTGTATAGAGGTCTTCCACTCTATCCTGTCCCTGTACAACAGAAGAGAGGTGTTTACAATGTTGTTACTTGACAGTAACCAGACAGTTCACAGACAAATGCTGTCATTATCCTTCAGAAAAACCAGCGAGCATCTGCCTTTCAAGAGAGAGAGGAGAGAGGGAGAGAGAGAGAGAGAGAGAGAGAGAGAGAGAGAAAGAGAGAGAGAGAGAAAGAGAGAGAGAGAGAGAGAGAACGAACGAACGAATGAAGGAACAAACGGACTTTATTTTCAAAGGGTAACAAATTGAGCACGCAGGCCCGTCTTACATTCGGCCTTTCCAATCACTCATCTTTCGTTCACCAGCGCATAGTACATTCACATAGGAAAAAAACATTGTCAAATGAATGTTGTAAACATAAACAATGCATGTTACCATTTTATGAGACAAATCCCCCACCCACCCACCATCCCCTATCTATTCGCGTATCCCCCACACACACATCCACCACCCAATCACACACATACCCCCAGGCAAGTACATTCCCCCATCCATCCACCCATCCCCCACCCACACATCCCACACACACCCCCACATACAACATCTCCCCACCCACACACACACACACATCTCCCACCACCACACATCCCCCACACACATATTCCCCACTCACCCACACACAAACCCAAGCACACATACATGCACTCACCCACCCATCACCTACCCACACATCCCCCACCTTCACACATCTCCCCACCCACACATCCTCCACCCATCCCATAACCTAATACACTCACCCACCCACATATCCTCCACCCCCACCCACACCCCCCAACCACTCAGCCAAACACACATCCCCCAACCACACATCCTACACCCACACAGACATATTCCCGCCAACTCACACATTCCACACCCACCCACACATCCCCCTTACAAGAGAGAGAGAGAGAGAGAGAGAGAGAGAGAGAGATAGAGAGAGAGAGAGAGAGAGAGAGAGAGAGAGACAGACAGACAGAGAAAGAGAAAATTAGAAGCACATGCACATACATAAATGACATTTATGGAACTGTCTGCCAGAACTAGGTAGATCATCATCATTTGATCACACTTGGACTGTCTACACCTTGATTAAACTGAAGCACACAAAGAGCAGGAATAAAAAACCCTTCCATCACCCTGTTTATTTCTATAGGTACTTCCCCCCTCCCTGTCATATCATCAGAAAATATATCACAACCCTGACCATTGACTTCTCCATTGCGACAATCGTGGGAACAAAATGTCCTGTCAATAACTTGCGAGGGAGCTTCAAATGAAAACCTTAATTGTGTGTGTGTGTGTGCGTGCGTGCGTGCGTGCGTGTGTGTGTGTGTGTTTGTGTGTGTGTGTATGTGTGTGTGACTATATTCTGAGAAAAAAACGTCAAGTTTAAATGTATCATTTTTCGATGTAGTCAACATTGCGTTCGATGCAAGCCTCCTACCCCCTACTCCGCTCATACACTTGATGGACTGACAGGCATGCATCGCCATACTGGACCTGCCGATGGATTTCTATAGATTTCACCCCTTCACTGATTAAAAAAACAACAACGGATAACGGACTGTCTGTCTCATAACATTATATGTTACTGGGTCTGAGATAGATAAGTTGGCAGCTCATCTCAAGCATCTCATTTGGCAAGTGTTGATTTTGCGTACGTGTAAGTGAATGACCTCTTCATGAACCCTGAGGCGTATGTGGTATCTGGCCCTAGCCCCATTGCTCTCACCTGGCTCCTGTGGTTAATGTCTCACCTGTAGCCTTCACATCCCAGATGTGTCCAGGTACCAGTTTAGGCTAGGACGACCTGTGAACCCAGGTCAATTTAAAACAAACCCACGTGGCTGAGGGTTGAAACACAAGGCCACAAGGCTGACAGGCCGGCGTGCTAACCACTGAACTACTGCAGAGAAGCAGGATTCGTCACTGATAGTCCAGCTGTTCTCCTGGCGAGCCCGCCTCACGTATCAGTCTTGGATGTTCGGTTGGAAGAATAATTGCTATTATATAACGACGCCTGCGTGTATTATGCGTAGACCTGTGATCAAGAGAACGCAGTAGGTTATTTCTGACCTACCATTTGTCTGAACAGATCTACAATTGTGGCTGTGTTACGTGTGTTAATTAGATGATGTCACGGGAAAACAGCCATTACTGGAGCCAAGGCAGCGATTTGTTCATGTAATAACAGTGATAGACGCTGAGTTAACTGAGCTGTTGACATAAAATATAATTGTACCAAGAACCACTTGGCTGAATGTATGTGTTTAGCAGTAATACGACGATCAGTAAGAGAACATCGACATTAGTAAAGAGATGCCAAGAATTCACATCGATATACCTACTGGGAATTAAGACCAAAGTAGGCGGAACCTTTTCGCTTCGTGACACAAATAAGAAATTTATTTATACATTAAGACAAAGAAACGAGTTTACCCAGTCAGGTTGGTTTTCTCTTTTAGAAAAAGTTTCATCTGCACTCTTGTCGGATACAGTCCTGCCAGTCGTGGACTTCCCACCGTCGTACAGAAAGCAATGACGAGGACCGTGAAAATAAGACGGGTCGATGCAACAACACTTTCGTCGCTCAAGGATGAAATTCTGGTATCGTATAGTAGATTGCAAGAGAAATTAGAAAAGGTGAAAGAAAGAGACACCATGATAATTATGGTGGAAATCACTGTGAAAATTGGTATTGGAAGAACAGAAGAAGAAAAGGTGAAAAAGTCCGTTCAGTATAGGAAATGGAAATAATAAAAGGGAGAACCTCATGGAATGTTGTCTGGAAAACAACCTTTCACTCTTGAACACAGTATTTAGACCAGATCAAAGGAGGGTGGCTGCAGGAAGCAGACTGATGACATCCTAATACAAGACAGATGGAAGATAGATAAAACATGGACCCAGACACTGCAGCTGGCAAACTGCGACACAGTTCGTCAACGACTTGTGGCAGATATCACCATAGAATTGAAACAAGTCATCACAAGAGCACGACTAACACTGTATGATGTCAATGATGCAGCACATGGCGACAACTTTGAATTGGACAACACATCTGATGTGTTGAAAACAATGAAAGAAGATACGAGGATCTATCCACACAAGTGAGACACTGATGTGTTGAAGACAATGAAAGAAGATACGAGGATCTATCCACACAAGCGAGACACTGATGTGTTGAAGACAATGAAAGAAGACACGAGGATCTAGTCATACAAGCGAGACACTGAAGTATTGAAGACAATGAAAGAAGACACGAGGATCTAGTCACACAATCTAGAGACACTGAAGTGTTGAAGACAATGAAAGAAGACACGAGGATCTATCCACACAAGCGAGACACTGAAGTGTTGAAGACAATAAAAGAAGACACGAGGATCTAGCCACACAAGCGAGACACTGAAGTAATGAAGACAATGAAAGAAGACACGATGATCTAGCCACACAAGTGAGACACTAAAGTGTTGAAGACAATGAAAGAAGACACGAGGATCTAGCCACACAAGTGAGACACTTGTCAGGGTCTTACTTTATACTAACAGTGGCTCGTGTTCTCTAACAGGAGTGAAACAATCATACACAAAGAATGAGTGTACTCAGACACGCGGCAACATAACTGAAACACTATAATCACATAAACCACTCTCCTCAACAGCATTCATATAATGCTGCGCTCACAATTAGCGACAATGCCATTACAAATACATATATGCAATACACAAGTTCTTAGATGAATGGAAAAAAGCACTCACTCAGTCCCCAACATAATCTACTAAACATACAGGCGTTCTCACAACGAGCATAGAATAATACACGAATACACGCAACACTTTCTCTCATGTCCGTCCTGTCTCGAAGTCCTGAATCATTCTGAGCTAACGCCGATGTTTCTCGTTAGCCCTTGGCTTCTAGTCCCCGTGCGCTTCTTGCGTCACGCTGACCACTGGGCATCAACTGCGTAGTAACTGCCCGTCGGGTTCATCGTCGTGCTTGTCCGTCACCTACAGGCGATGGAGATTCTGACACTCTCCGCCGCCACCTCTTATGAAAGGAATATCCTTTCCTTCAGTGCTGCCATGAGGCTACTCACATCAAGTATTGTCCCATAGTTGGATTAGTGCCTTGGTTGAGAACGGACTTAAGTCAGACCGGTAGTTAACAGCGACTAACGCTATCTTTCAAGCAACGCCCTTCCTCACAACAAAAGAAAAAAAAAAAACAACACAAAAAGAACATGTTAGGCCCTAAATCATCTCCCTTATGAGACGATTTCAGAATTAGAAACCCACCGATATGGTCGGATAATCCAATCCTGGTCCGCCAACCTTAGTAACTATTTTCCACCTATAGTTGACGTCACCTGGTGACCTGTAGTCATTCTGGCTACTATGAAAAAGACAATATATGCATGCTTACATTTTTCACATGTCAGATTGTTTCCTTTTAGGTACAATCATCAAACGTTATGGGAGGTAATTTTCAAATTCTTTCAAAAAACTAAAGTACATTTGTTATTTTCATTCTAAGCGTCATAGTTTGATATCTATTTTCAATGGTGGCATACTTGGCACCATTGAGAAAAAATTAATCAATCAATGATTCTTAGATCACAAATATATAAATCCTTTCATTCCATTTATCATATGTAAATTTTAGTGTCACAAAAATGATTCACGCAGTCATTCATTCGTGACTATTTGTGGTATAGTTCGCTATTTTTGATAAATTAGAATATAATTAGAAAAGGAAGCGGAAGTACATAACTAATGTGTTCACACGTTGTAGTAATACACACTGTTCTTGTAAGTACACGTTTGGATTACACTGTTCCGGATGCTATGAATTACTCTGCTGTCGTCTATCTAACACAGTCTGTTACGAAGTTAAAATGTTCGAACAATTCACTGCGCTTATATCACTAGTATATATAAGCGCTGGTACTATTGGATGTTACCGAAAGCTGGAATCCGGTAAGTCTATACAGATATGTAGTACTGTTCTGTTAACACTGTTCGTGAGAATGATAATAACGGTTTAAAATCACTGTCCTTTCACATTCTGGTCGTTCATTTATTCGGCACATTCACTAGTTAAAAATGTATTTCGAATAAATCAAAGGACTTAGTCCCTGTCACAGTAAGTAACTTTTAACAGCGTTATTTGTATAACTGAATATTGTTTGCTGGACTGTGATACTTGTCTGAGCGCCGTAGGTAACAGTATTAGTTATTGCGCTCAGGCGTCGTTAAACTGTCGCTGGACGTATCGAGAGGACATCTTGAGAGTAGGTCTGCAATGGTATTATCTGTCCCGCTGATGTGTCGTATTTCGAAACTGTAGTTCTGTAGTAGTAACGCCCATCTGGCGATTCTGTGGTTTGTCGGTGTTCCTTTTGTTATGACGGTTAATGGGTTATTATCTGTCTCAACGATGAAATGTTTACCTAGCAAATACTTAGATAATTTAGAAATAGAATAAATTAATGCGAGGCCTTCCAACTCTGGTGTAGACCATTTGCGTTCTCTTGGTGACAACTTGCGGCTCACATAATACACTGGATGTAAAATGTCATCATAGGCTTGTAACAAAACTCCAGCTATACCTATAGTGCTTGAGTCAGTCCTTAATCTGAAAGGAATATTCAGATTTGGCAACTTTAATATGGGATTGGAAGAAAAATATGACAATACTTTTGTAAAGGCAGGTCTCAGGCCCTCTCTGTCTACAATTTTAATAGGTTTTTTTTTTTTTTTTTTTTTTTTTGTTAACAGATTTGTAAACATTTCTGTCAAACTAGAGAAGTTAGGTATGAATCTTTTGTAATAATTCAACAATCCTAACATACTTCTTACTTCCTTTTTAGTCGTAGGAAGTGATAATTTCAGAATTCTAGAAACAATATTGTCATCAGTGGTAATATATCCATCACAAATTTTGTAGCCTAGAAAAGTAATTTCATGATAAGCAATTTCTACTTTTGCTGGCTTTACTGTCAGGCCATGTTGCCTAATGCGTTCAAAAGTTTGTCGTTGCGTCGCTAGGTGTTCTGCCATTGTCCTGGTGTGTACACAGATGTCGTCCATATATGACAGGATATTGGGTATGTCTGCCAGTAACAGTCTTGTCATTCTTACAAATGTCGCTGGCGCATTGGCTAGTCCAAATGGAAGTTTACATCATTCGTATAGTCCCCAAGGTGTTGCAAATGCTGTCAAGTGGGTAGCGTTCTCTGTCATGGGTATTTGCCAGTACCCTTTTGTCATGTCGAGTTTCGTGAAGTATTTGGCCTCTGTAATTTCTGTCAATATGTCCTCACAGTTAGACATTGGTTTTGAATCTAATTGCGTTACTGCGTTGAGTTTCCGATAATCAACGCATAGGCGTATTGAATCGTCCTTTTTTTCTAACAATCACGATAGGAGAACAATATTGTGATTGTGATCTCCTAATAATTTGGTTTTTCTCAAGGTCTAAGATTTATTGGTGTAATTTGTCTTTGTAATGTATTGGTATTGAATGAGGTCTGCACTTTATTGGTACTTGAGTTGTCAGTATGATCCGGTGTTCTACTAGATCCGTCTGTCCTGGATGGTTGGAGAAAATGGTTCTATAGTCTTGTAACAGTTGCATGCAGTTGTCTGCCTCAGTCTGAGAAAGATTGGGAGATAGTTTAATGTCTTGCAGTGTGTCTGTCGTATTGAGTGATGGGACTGGTATTTCGTCTGTATCTTCTAAGTCTTGTGGTCTACTACGGTTATGTTTGCTGCTGTCTCGTCTTGGTCTTCGTCTCTGTTATAGTAGGGTTTCAACATGTTAATGTGGAATATTTTGTTTTTGTTATTTATTGCAACTTCGTAGTCTACTGTTGAAATTTGTCTTAGTATTTTAAAAGGTCCTTGCCAAGAGTCTGCTAGGAGATTTTTGTTGCTAGGTAAGAGAAGTAGTACGTCCTGTCCTGGTGTTAACGTTAATGTTCTGTTCTTTGTGTTGGCATACTTTCTGTAGATGTCGCCAGATTGTCTTAGTGATTCTTTGGCTAATATACATGATTTCATGATTCTGTCACGTAATGTTGTAACATGTTGGTATGGTGACATTGGTTTTTGTTAATTGTTCAATTCAGTTAACAAATTCTTATAAATTTCTAAAGGGCCACGTGGTCTGGCTCCATATACTAACTCGAAAGGTGAAAACCCTGTGCTAGAGTGAGGTACTTCTCGATAGGCGAAAAGTGTAGCAGGTAAAAAGGTATCCCAATCATTTGGGCATTCTTGGGTGACTTTTGCTAACATGTGTTTTAGGTCACCATTAATTTTCTCTATAATACCCGTTGAATGAGGATGGTAGGGGCTGTTGAAACATTGTTTAATGCCTAACATCTTGTTATAGGCTTGAGTTGCAGCTGAAATAAACTGGCTCCCTCTGTCAGATAGAATAGTGTCGGGAAAGCCTATTCTAGCAAAGATATGAAAGATAACTTCTATGATGTCTTTAGAGGTAATGTTTATGAGGGCGATAGCCTCAGGCCATCTTGTGCATAGATCAATCATTGTTAAAATATATCTATTTCCTTTTGATGTTACATGGTTCAATGGTCCCACAATATCTATAGACATTTTTTCAAAAGGTCTGCTCGCAAGATCTGTTTGTAATTTTGCTTGAGGGTGTTTCCCTTTTTTAACAAGCTTCTGGCAGACCTCACATGATCTACAGTATTGTTTGATATCACTGTAGAATTTGGGCCAGTAGAACTGTGTCAGTATTCTTGACCGTGTTTTGGCATAGGCCATATGCCCTGCAAAGGGTACGTCATGTGCTAGTTGCAGTGTCTTTTTCCGGTGTTTAGTTGGTAACACTGTTTGTGCTATGGTATTGGCATCTTTTGTGTAGTATCTTGTTAGGATACAGCATTTCAAACCGAAGTGCCAGCTAGCATTCTTCGTTAACTTTGGCTTTTGGCCTACGAGTTTAAAATACTTTTGTAATGATAAATTGGCTTTTTGTGCCTTAACAAAGTTTTCTCTCATGTCTTTGAGAGGTGTTATAATTGGGTTTAGTAGTTCTAATGTCTCAGTTTGGTTTTTCTGAGATTGTAATTCTGCAGCTGATCTTGTTACTGCGTTATTTGATAACATATTTTCAAACCCAGATGTTACAAGGTCATGTGGCATATCATTAACTTCAGGCAGAATCCCAATAATTACATCGCAACATGGATTAAACAATGCTGCGCATTTCACCTTGCCTGTCAAAAAAGGTGTTTGAATGTATGCCCATACAAGTGGATATTTTTCAATATTTCCTGGAAAAGTTCTACATGTTACATATTTGCCTGTGTAATCTGCAGGATGTACAAAGTCTTTCCTTAATCCAATAAGGGTACTGCCACTATCTCTCAAAACACTGGTTACTTTGCCGTTGACATAGCCCTGATGGATGTTTAGCTTCCCTTTAGAATCTATTACTAGAATGGCTTCCTCATTTGCTATTGGTATAGAGTGGCCAAATGTTAAAACACCATATTCATGGAAGCGGTTGCAGGTTGTGCATTTCTCTAGTTGGAATACATCAATAGTTTCGGCTGCATTAGCTGGATGTTGATTTTCTTCTTGCTCTTCCTCAGAGGATGAACTATCGAACATTGCAGCATTGGCTTTCCTTGTCATTTGCTTTCCCTTACAAGCCTGACGCCAATGGCCGTACGCTTTGCAAAGGAAACATTTAGTCAATCGTTTATAGTTCTTTCGTTCCCTCTCTTGCTTATCTATGTGATTTTGTAAATATGCAAGGTATCCTGGTTGTTTATCATACATTTCACTTTAACCTGTGATTATAGTTGCAGTATTTACAGTGGTAGTTGTTAAATTGTCTAAATGGTTTTTTTTGTTTGTTGTATCTGGTTGGTTTCGATTTATCATACAAATTCTGTATCTTTGAGAACATTTACAAAACAGTCTTTATTGGCTGTAAAATAAGCCGATCCACGTTTCTCCATCTGCTGGACAGTCTCACATTCACACTCTTGTGAAAACCGTGAAAAAGGTGGTGGCAGCGACGATATGATCTTATCTCTCAATATTAGATCTTTCAAACATTCAAAATTGTTGTCAATTTTCGCTGAAGATAACCATTTACTGAAAACGTCTTGCACTTGTGACGTATAATCAGAGAACGTTTGTGTTGCTCTTGCTCGCTCATGCTTTCATTCGTGTAACAATTCATTTTCCAAGCCATCACATATCATATCAACATTGTATATATGTCTTTTAATATTTTCTCAAGTTCAAACTGCGTTCACAGTCTATCTTACAATGGTCGTTCGTTCACAATCCTCTTTAACACTTGTGAACACTCTCTAACTCTCACATATTTCGCTCATTTCTCAACGGACGAGATCTCCATTATCAATCGCTAGCTTACAAGTGTGATTTGTTCAAAGCCGGACGAGATCCCCACGTTTACTCCCTGTCAGGTTCTTACTTTATACTAACAGTGGCTCGTGTTCTCTAACAGGAGTGAAGCAATAATACACAAAGAATGATTGTACTCAGACACGCGGCAACATAACTGAAACACTTTAATCACATAAACCACTCTGCTCAATGGCATTCATATAATGCTGCGCTCACAATTAGCGACAATGCCATTACAAATACATATATGCAATACACAAGTTCATAGATGAATGGAACAAAGCACTCACTCAGTCCCCAACATAATCTACTAAACATACAGGCTTTCTCACAACGAGCATAGAATAATACACGAATACACGCAACACTTTCTCTCATGTCCGTCCTGTCTCGAAGTCCTGAATCAGTCTGAGCTAACGCCGATGTTTCTCGTTAGCCCTTGGCTACTAGTCCCCGTTCGCTTCGTGCGTCACGCTGACCACTGGGCATCAACTGCGTAGTAGCTGCCCGTCGGGTTCATCGTCGTGCTTGTCCGTCACCTACAGACGATGGAGATTCTGACAACACTGAAGTGTTGAAGACAATGAAAGAAGACAGGAGGATCTATCCACACAATCTAGAGACACTGAAGTGGTGAAGACAATGAAAGAAGACACGAGGATCTAGCCACACAAGTGAGACACTGAAGTGTTGAAGACAATGAACGAAGACACGAGGATTAGCTACGCAAGCGAGACACTGAAGTGTTGAAGACAATGAAAGAAATCAAAAATCAAATCAACTTTATTAGGGTCACAAATTGGGCGCGCAGGCCCGTCTTACATTCGGCCCTTCCAATCACTCGCCTTTCATTCGTCAAGAGCATTATACATTTACATAGGAAGAAAAATAAACATTGTGAAATGAATGTTGTAAACATAAACAAGGCTTATTAACATGTTATGAGGCCCATCTCCCACTTATCCATACATCACCCCACCCACACACACCCCCACCTACCCACACACACGCACACCAGGGACACATACATACCCCACCAACCGACCCATCCCCTCGCACACATCCCCCACCCACACACACTACCCTCATCTGATCCCCCAACCAAAACACAATCGCCAACCACAAACATTCCCCCACTAACCGACACATCCCACGCCCATTCACATCCTAACCCACACATCATCTCCCCACCCACACCTCAAACCACCCATCCCCCAGCCACATCTCCATCGACCACATATTCCTCTCCCCACGCACACAATCCCCCACAAACCCACACATCGCACATCCACTCACACATCCCCAAACCATACACACACATCCCAACCAACTGACATGTCCCTACCCCCCCCCCCCCCACACACACACACACACACATCTCCCTAACCACCCATACATCCCCAAACCACTCACACACACCCCACCACCCACACATACAACTTCCACCAACCCAAACATGCCTTAACCCAATTTCCCACACGCACATCACATACACCCCCTACCACGCAATATTCCCAACCCACGCACCACACACACACACATATCCCTCACCAACACATCTACACTTACACACTACACACATATCCCCCACCCAGATACCACACAATATTCCCACCCACACCCACACAGATACCCTTACCCATCCACCCCACATACCCCCACTCACACACCACAAAACACACACATACCTCACCCACACAATATCCCCAACCAACACACCACACACCTCTCCCCACCGACACACGCATTCCCTACCCGTCCACCAACACACACTCACTCACGCATACATCCTCCACTACGCACCCACACCCCCACCCACCCACCCACCCCCAACCAAACATCTCACGATCACAATACCCCTACCCACACACATCCTCCACCCACTTACACATCACATCCCGACACATACAACTCCTTCTCCGACCTACACAACCCTAAGCCACTCACACACCCTCACCCACACACCCCCACATACTTCCCCCAACCACCACACATCCCCTACTCACCCCCACATATACCACACCGATACACACATTCCCAGCACCCATCACACACATCCCCCATACCACCCACTATCCTCCACCCACACACATATCCTCACCCATACCACCACAAACATACCCTCCACCCACACATCATGCACACATCCCGCACCAACACACCGCACACATATCTCACACCCACACACCATACACTTCTCCCCACCCGCCCTTGCATCCCCAATCCACCCAACACAATCCCCTACCCACACAACCCTGCCACCCACACACACTTCCTCAAACCATCCACATAAACACACATCCCCCGCATCCATCCCATACA
Source organism: Cepaea hortensis (assembly GCA_963921405.1). Classification (NCBI taxonomy): domain Eukaryota; kingdom Metazoa; phylum Mollusca; class Gastropoda; order Stylommatophora; family Helicidae; genus Cepaea; species Cepaea hortensis. Next base: position 6,945,691 of record OY992881.1, read on the forward strand.
CATATCCTCCACCCATATACACATCCCCCACACCCATTCCCACACCCCTACTTTCACCCCCACACATCCATCCACACATTCCACCAACACCCAGAAATATCACTACCCACCAAAACCACACACCCCAACCCATCCAAACGCATATCCCCACCCACACATCCCCCACCCACACATATCCCCACACTCACACACATCCTCCACACCCACTAACACCTCCTCACATCTAGGCACATACAAAATGTCTCTGGTTAGCAGTGAAACTAGTATGAACAACCTCCCACACTTTACTCACACACATACACTGACAATTGTCATGAGCAGTCTCATAAAAATGTTAAACATGGAGAAAAATGTGTACATAAAAAGTATGTGATGTAAAAATAGTGATGCTCCCACACACACACACACCACACACACACTCTCTCTCTCTCTCTCTCTCTCTCTCTCTCTCTCTCACGCTCACTCATTCACTCTCGCGCTCACTCATTCACTCTCACGCTCACTCATTCACTCTCGCGCTCACTCATTCACTCTCACTCTCACGCTCACTCATTCACTCTCACGCTCACTCATTCACTCTCGCGGTCACTCATTCACTCTCACGCTCACTCATTCACTCTTACGCTCACTCATTCACTCTCACGCTCACTCATTCACTCTCGCGCTCACTCATTCACTCTCATACTCACTCATTCACTCTCACGCTCACTCATTCACTCACACACACACACACACACACACACTAACACATCAACTCTCTCACTGTCTTACTCTCTCACACACAATCCTTCACACACACACACTCACTCTCTCAATCACACTCTCTCGCATATACACGTACACATGAACGCATGCACGCACGCACGCACACACTCCCTCACTCACTCTCACACATACACGTACGAATGCATGCACTGACACATTCCCCCACCATTTCTCACTCAATCACTCTCTCCACACACACGCATGCACGTGCGCACACACACATTCACTTTCTCCCTCTCTCTGACACCCACTCTCTCTCTCTCTCTCTCTCTCTCTCTCTCTCTCTCTCTCTCTCTCTCTCTCTCTCTCGTTCTCACACGCACACACATATATAGTGAACAATTATAGTTAAACAATTATAATGAACAATTATACCAGTAAATGAATTATGGTGGCATATAGTCGATATGGATTAAGTATTGAAAGAGTTTTCGGTTAAATGCGTAGGGACTCATTGGAGTTTTCAGATCTGGAGGCAGCTCATTCCATAAGTGAGCACCAGAATAGGCGAAACATGTTTTGTATAGGTCCAATCTAGGTTTTGAGACATGTAACAAATTTAGGCGCTTGCTGTTCATTGCATTAGATTGAATCAGCGGCAGAAGATACTCTGGGGTATTTTGAGATATAATTTTATTCACTAATTTGGCTTTGTTGAAAAGGAAGCGCTTTTGAAGTGGTAGAAGTCTTAGATGACTGTACAAATTATTACTTTCAACGTGCTTTATGCCAGAAACCTGACGAATAGCGCGGTTTTGTAGAGAACCTAGTCGTTTTAAATTAGATTTAGGGCAACCATCCCAAACTGTGGAACAGTAATCGAGATGTGATTGGATATAGCATGTATAGAATATTTTTCGTGTGCTTTCGTCCAGGAAGTGCTGAATTTTAGCAAGTTGGTAAACTTTCTGTGCTATTTTCTTGGTAAGAGCGTGCACATGAGAGCTCCAGTTCAAATGGCTGTCAATTAAAAGACCTAGAGTTTTATGTTCAGTCACATTAACTATAGGTAACGTGCCTATGCGGAGTTCGAGCGGTGCTCCCGTTATGGCTAGTGTCTGCAGTTTTTGTCTGGTCGTTATTAGCATGGATTTGGTTTTGCCAATGTTAATTTGCATGCGGTTTTCATTGCTCCATCTAGTAAGATTATCAAGTTCCTTTTGTATAGAATTCTCTAATTCACTACGTTTTTCTTGACTAGTATATATAGTACAGTCGTCTGCAAATAGATCACAAGTTGTATTGATATATAAGAAGACACGAGGAGCTAGCCACACAAGTGAGACACTGAAGTATTGAAGACAATGAAAGAATACACGAGAGAAACGAAAATGGTGGTTTGAACCGGTCCAGAAAGGCGCTCTTGAGCTACAAAAGTTTGTGTTGCCAAATGGTGTGCAAACAGTCAGATATGAATAAAATACATGGAAAATTGCAAAGTTATACCGTGCCATCAACAAAAGTATTGATTCCTGCTGGGGACGTATTATAAGTGGACATAACACCGACGTTAAATATGACCAACTGACGTAACATACGTGGACATAACACCGACGTTAAATATGACCAAGTGACGTAACATACGTGGACATAACACCAACGTTAAACATGACCAACTGACATAACATACGTGGACATAACACCGACGTTACATATGGCCAACTGAGGTAACATACGTGGACATAACACCGACGTTAAACATGACCAACTGACGTAACATACGTGGACACAACACCAATGTTAAACGCGGACAGCTGACGTAACATACGTGGACATAACACCAACGTTAAACATGACCAACTGACGTAACTTACGTGGACATAACACTAACGTTAAACATGACCAAGTGACGTAACATACGTGGACATAACACCAACGTTAAACATGACCAAGTGACGTAACATACGTGGACATAACACCAACGTTAAACATGACCAACTGACGTAACATACGTGGACATAACACCAACGTTAAACATGACCAAGTGACGTAACATACGTGGACATAACACCGACGATAAACATGACCAACTGACGTAACTTACGTGGACATAACACCAACGTTAAACATGACCAAGTGACGTAACATACGTGGACATAACACCGACGTTAAACATGACCAACTGACGTAACTTACGTGGACATAACACCAACGTTAAACATGACCAACTGACGTAACATACGTGGACATAACACCGACGATAAACATGACCAACTGACGTAACTTACGTGGACATAACACCAACGTTAAACATGACCAAGTGACGTAACATACGTGGACATAACACCGACGTTAAACATGACCAACTGACGTAACTTACGTGGACATAACACCAACGTTAAACATGACCAACTGACGTAACTTACGTGGACATAACACCGACGTTAAACATGACCAACTGAGGTAACATAGGTAGACATAACACCAACGTTAAACATGACCAACTGACGTAACTTACGTGGACATAACACCAACGTTAAACATGACCAACTGACGTAACTTACGTGGACATAACACCAACGTTAAACATGACCAACTGAGGTAACTTACGTGGACATAACACCAACGTTAAACATGACCAACTGAGGTAACATTGGTAGACATAACACCAACGTTAAACATGACCAACTGACGTAACATAGGTAGACATAACACCAACGTTAAACATGACCAAGTGACGTAAGATACGTGGACATAACACCAACGTTAAACATGACCAACTGACGTAACATAGGTAGACATAACACCAACGTTAAACATGACCAACTGACGTAACATACATGGACATAACACCAACGTTAAACATGACCAACTGAGGTAACATAGGTAGACATAACACCAACGTTAAACATGACCAACTGAGGTAACATTGGTAGACATAACACCAACGTTAAACATGACCAACTGACGTAACATAGGTAGACATAACACCAACGTTAAACATGACCAACTGACGTAACATACATGGACATAACACCAACGTTAAACATGACCAACTGAGGTAACATAGGTAGACATAACACCAACGTTAAACATGACCAACTGAGGTAACATTGGTAGACATAACACCAACGTTAAACATGACCAACTGACGTAACATAGGTAGACATAACACCAACGTTAAACATGACCAAGTGACGTAAGATACGTGGACATAACACCAACGTTAAACATGACCAACTGACGTAACATAGGTAGACATAACACCAACGTTAAACATGACCAACTGACGTAACATACATGGACATAACACCAACGTTAAACATGACCAACTGAGGTAACATAGGTAGACATAACACCAACGTTAAACATGACCAACTGACGTAACTTACGTGGACATAACACCAACGTTAAACATGACCAACTGAGGTAACTTACGTGGACATAACACCAACGTTAAACATGACCAACTGAGGTAACATTGGTAGACATAACACCAACGTTAAACATGACCAACTGACGTAACATAGGTAGACATAACACCAACGTTAAACATGACCAAGTGACGTAAGATACGTGGACATAACACCAACGTTAAACATGACCAACTGACGTAACATAGGTAGACATAACACCAACGTTAAACATGACCAACTGACGTAACATACATGGACATAACACCAACGTTAAACATGACCAACTGAGGTAACATAGGTAGACATAACACCAACGTTAAACATGACCAACAGACGTAACATACATGGACATAACACCAACATTAAACATGACCAACTGACGTAACATACGTGGACATAACACCGACGTTAAACATGACCAACTGACGTAACATACGTGGACACAACACCAATGTTAAACGCGGACAGCTGACGTAACATACGTGGACATAACACCAACGTTAAACATGACCAACTGACGTAACATACGTGGACATAACACCAACGTTAAACATGACCAAGTGACGTAACATACGTGGACATAACACCGACGTTAAACATGACCAACTGACGTAACATACGTGGACATAACACTGACGTTAAACATGACCAAGTGACGTAACATACGTGGACATAACACCGACGTTAAACATGACCAACTGACGTAACTTACGTGGACATAACACCAACGTTAAACATGACCAAGTGACGTAACATACGTGGACATAACACCGACGTTAAACATGACCAACTGACGTAACATACGTGGACATAACACAAACGTTAAACATGACCAAGTGACGTAACATACGTGGACATAACACCGACGTTAAACATGACCAACTGACGTAACTTACGTGGACATAACACCAACGTTAAACATGACCAACTGACGTAACTTACGTGGACATAACACCAACGTTAAACATGACCAACAGAGGTAACTTACGTGGACATAACACCAACGTTAAACATGACCAACTGAGGTAACATAGGTAGACATAACACCAACGTTAAACATGACCAACTGACGTAACATAGGTAGACATAACACCAACGTTAAACATGACCAAGTGACGTAAGATACGTGGACATAACACCAACGTTAAACATGACCAACTAACGTAACTTACGTGTACATAACACCGACGTTAAACATGACCAACTAACGTAACTTACGTGGACATAACACCAACGTTAAACATGACCAACTGACGTAACTTACGTGGACATAACACCAACGTTAAACATGACCAACTGAGGTAACATACGTGGACATAACACCGACGTTAAACATGACCAACTGACGTAACATACGTGGACATAACACTGACGTTAAACATGACCAAGTGACGTAACATACGTGGACATAACACCGACGTTAAACATGACCAACTGACGTAACTTACGTGGACATAACACCAACGTTAAACATGACCAAGTGACGTAACATACGTGGACATAACACCGACGTTAAACATGACCAACTGACGTAACATACGTGGACATAACACAAACGTTAAACATGACCAAGTGACGTAACATACGTGGACATAACACCGACGTTAAACATGACCAACTGACGTAACTTACGTGGACATAACACCAACGTTAAACATGACCAACTGACGTAACTTACGTGGACATAACACCAACGTTAAACATGACCAACAGAGGTAACTTACGTGGACATAACACCAACGTTAAACATGACCAACTGAGGTAACATAGGTAGACATAACACCAACGTTAAACATGACCAACTGACGTAACATAGGTAGACATAACACCAACGTTAAACATGACCAAGTGACGTAAGATACGTGGACATAACACCAACGTTAAACATGACCAACTAACGTAACTTACGTGTACATAACACCGACGTTAAACATGACCAACTAACGTAACTTACGTGGACATAACACCAACGTTAAACATGACCAACTGACGTAACTTACGTGGACATAACACCAACGTTAAACACGACCAACTGACGTAACATAGGTAGACATAACACCAACGTTAAACATGACCAACTGACGTAACATACATGGACATAACACCAACGTTAAACATGACCAACTGAGGTAACATAGGTAGACATAACACCAACGTTAAACATGACCAACTGACGTAACATACATGGACATAACACCAACGTTAAACATGACCAACTGACGTAACTTACGTGGACATAACACCAACGTTAAACATGACCAACTGACGTAACATACATGGACATAACACCGACGTTAAACATGACCAACTGACGTAACATAGGTAGACATAACACCGACGTTAAACATGACCAACTGACGTAACATAGGTAGACATAACACCAACGTTAAACATGACCAACTGACGTAACATAGGTGGACATAACACGAACGGTAAACATGACCAACTGACGTAACATAGGTGGACATAACACCAACGTTAAACATGACCAACTGACGTAACATAGGTGGACATAACGCCAAAGTTAGAACAGTTCCGATGTACGCAAACTAGTGGCGCCGAGAGCACTCCCCGGCATGGCTACTTCTGCCCACACAACACCGGCAGTGGCAGATACTGGTCTCAGGTCAAATTTTAAAAACAATATGTCATCTTCGTCCCACTATGTGCCTTTAGGCCCAATGTGGCCCATCAAGGCCTCTCTGGCAGTGTTAGTGGTCACTGATTTGGCGATTCGAGTTTGGATGACCGCCTCTACACCCTGGCCAGATCAAGTGCAGATAAATCCACACTTTGATCATAGCCAAAAGGCCGGGTGTGTCTCTCTGTTTCACCAAGGGCGTCACCTCCGACAGCGGGAGAGACCTCAGGTGTCACTGAAGAGATATCGTCTGCTCCAGGATGATGCATTCCCCAGCCAACTGGGTGGCCATCCTGTCAAAATGTGCTCTCCTCATTCGGCAAGAGAGCATTTCCAGATGTAGAACAACAGATGGGAGACTTACAAAAATAGAAGCAGCATGCCAAGAGGTGACAACTGAGACTTTCCAACTATCACTATTACACACGAATTATAGAATATGTCTACATTATAGTATATGTCTACATTATAGAATATGTCTACATTATAGAATATGTCTACATTATAGAATATGTCTACATTATAGTATATGTCTACATTATAGAATATGTCTACATTATAGAATATGTCTACATTATAGAATATGTCTACATTATAGAATATGTCTACATTATAGAATATGTCTACATTATAGAATATGTCGACATTATAGAATATGTCGACATTATAGAATATGTCTACATTATAGAATATGTCTACATTATAGAATATGTCTACATTATAGAATATGTCGACATTATAGAATATGTCGACATTATAGAATATGTCGACATTATAGAATATGTCTACATTATAGAATATGTCGACATTATAGAATATGTCTACATTATAGAATATGTCGACATTATAGAATATGTCTACATTATAGTATAGATCTACAAACTCTTTGACACCAGCTCTAGACGCTGTCTGAATGTCTCAACATGATCACACCAGGAGACATATTACTGAAGCACTGTAGGCTCACCAAAATAGATACGGTTGGAGAATAAAAGAATAGAAACTTAATACATACTTTAGACTACATGTAATTTACAGTGAGATAATACTAATACTAATAATAATAATAATATAATAATAATAATAATAATAATAATAATAATAATAATAATAATAATAATAATAATAATAATAATAATAATACGAGGAGAAGTCAATAAGTAAGTCACACATGTCTGTAGAAAAATAACTAAATATGTTAACAACTTGAAACCAGTTGATTATTATACATACATTGTCCCTTTATTTCTCAACATAATTTCCACGAACGTTGATGCACTTTTCCCATCGTTTTATCAGTCCTCCCAAACCGGCTGCATGGAACTGCGTGCTCTGTTTTCCAAGCCATGTTTTCACTTTACATTCAATTTCGGCGTCATTCACGTACTTGAGAAAATTTTTCTACCCAGCTTTGCACCGCTTTTCGGGACAAACATTTGTCAGCATAAACAGGAAGCATATCCTTATGAATGTCTATTGCAGGCAGTCCTTATGCCCACAAAAATCGCACAACAATGCTTTGCTCTTTGGTTGTACACCCCGTAAGTAGAGTCGCCATTTTGTTAATGCGCTGCGTATGCGCATAATACACCTAGTGCCACCTGACGAACGGGAATATAAAGTTCGATGTTGCTGTCACCCAATAACATCTGTAGAAAACACCAACTGCATTTACCTGCCATCCCACAGAACTGTGTTACTTACTGACTCGCCCAAGTAAATGCATCAAACATTTTTATAGACAACCCGAAACATCGAATTTATAGACAAACAATAAAAACATTAAATTTGTATAGAGTAATAAAAATATTCAATGTAATAAAAACACCGAATTTATAGTAAGGAAAAAAAAAATTAGAGTTGACAGAGAGACAATAACTACATTGAAGTTATCCATCACCAACTGTAAACATTGAAGTTAGAGACAATAATTAAACATCGAATTTATAGTGACCGTTAAAAACATTGAGCTTATAGACAAAATATAAATGATTCAATTGCATAAGACACTTCTTCTTCTTCTTCTTCAGCGTTCCGAGCCCTTGAGGTTCTTTGCTGCAAATACAATCCGTCTCCATTCGTCTCTCTGGTGGACCTTCTCTTGCCAGTCGTTGATTCCAAGTGCTTGTAGGTCTGTACATGTATTATCTCTCCACCGCCTTCTTGGTCTACCTCGGGGTCTACGGTCATTTATTTCCTGAGTGTAAGCGAGTTTTGTTTCCCTATTATCTTCCATTCTTTCTATATGCCCCAGCCATTGTAGTCTATTAGCCTTCATGATACCAGTGATTAGCGGGGCCTTAAACAGATCATAAATGTCTTTGTTACTTCTTCTTTTCCACTCTCCACTTTGTGTATCCCTAATGGGTCCAAAGATGCGTCTTAAAATTTTGTTCTCAAAGGTTTGTAACAAGGCTTCGTCTCCTTTCGTTGTACTCCAGGTTTCAGAGCCATACAGCACAACTGGTCTGATCAGTGTTTTGTATATTGTGATTTTGGTGTTACGAGATAGCGCCTTTGATTTTAGTAGATGTTGTAGTGCATAGTATATCTTATTTCCAGAGTTGATTCTAGTTTGTATTTCTTCCCTTATGATGTTGGAGCAGTTGAAGATTGTACCCAGGTATTTGTAAGTTTCCGTTCTTTTAATGGTCATATTATCTATTTGTATGTGGCCAGAGTTTCTAGCCATTCCGTCTCTTGAAATTACCATATATTCTGTCCTATCTTGGTTGATAACCAGCCCCATCTGTTGGGCTTTTCCCTTTCCATCCATCATGTGCCATGCCGGTAAGCGTGGGCGGTCATGTTCTGCCATCTCACTCGATCACCAGAGTCGTGGATCAGCTCCGTGTTTCTGTCTCGACCATGCCACAAGGCCAAGCCATCCATGTACTTGCTTCTAGGTCTTCCCCTTGGTCTGTTCCCCTCGATCTTACCAGTTGTCACCAAATTCTCCAATCCATTTCTTCTCATAACATGCCCAAAAAATTTTGACTGTCTACGTCTAATTTCTCTAATCAATTTACGATCTTCATTTGTTTCTTGAAGGACTTGTTCATTGGTCTTTCTGGCTGTCCATGGTATTCTTTGCATTTTCCTCAGAAACCACATCTCTACAGCCATCAGATGTTTCTCAGCCTGACTGCTCATTGTCCACGCTTCACATCCCTTTAAGTGAGTCAATATTTCCAATGTCTTTTGTTCACTTTGCCCTATAATATCTATATCATCTGCATAACCAAGCAGCTTGGATGTTCCTCCAATATCACATTCCTCCTTTACCTTCCTTACAACTTTCTCTAGAGCCAGATTGAAGAGTAGCGGCGATAGTGCATCACCGTGTTTCAAGCCAGATGTTATTTGGAAGGGGTCTGATTTCCTGCCTTTATATGTTACTATATTATAAGTATCTTCCATGCATAGTCTGGTCATGTTGATTAACTTCCCTGGTATTCCATAGACTATTCCTATGGACACTATCATAAGCCTTTTTAAAATCCACAAAAATGTTATGGAGACCTCTTTTATATTCCCAATGTTTCTCGGCTATTTGTCGTAAGATAAATATCTGATCTATTGTTGATCTGTTTTGTCTAAAACCCGCCTGGTAGTCACCTAATATGTCTTCTGAATATGGTTTTGTTTTGAGTGACAATTGGAAATGTTCAATTTATAGACAGACAGTCCAAGTATGAAATGCGTAGAAAGACAATGAAAACAGTGGATCCGAGATTCTGTGAGACAGAACTCCATTCAGACACTGCTTGGTGGCAGCAATCAAAGAAGCTCTGGGCTATACAGACAGCGGCAGACCAAGCAAATACAGGAATCAATTCATTACAGGTATTCATTCATCTTCCTCTTCCTCCGCCTCCTGCTCCTCCTCTCCGCCTGCCTTCCTGCCTGCCTTCCTTCCTGCCTTCCTTCCTGCCTGCCTTCCTGCCTTCCTGCCCCCTCCCTCCCTCACTCCCTCCCTCCCTTCCTTCCTTCCTTCCTTCCTTCCTTCCTTCCTCCCTTCCTCCCTTCCTTCCTGCCTTTTGTCTTTCTTTCTTTTTTTCTTCTTCTTTCTTTATTTGCATTTCCCAAATATGAACACATATATAGATAATAAACGCCACAGCTTGTGGCATAACTTCCCGGCCACAATGAGTTATTTCTGGACATGTCTTTGTTGCGGGGCACATGGATCTCCCTGGCCCTGGTGTACAGGGCCGTTCCTTGGCTTGTGGTCAGCGGTCAAGTTGTCTGTATCACATGGACACTCATCACCAGTGTTGCGATGTGCATGAAGAGGTGATACCTGACACCGTCATGGGTCGTGTGAAGAGTGATGTTATCACGTGTTCTGGTTTGTGAAGTTCATGATGTGGGAAGCCACTGTTGTTTCTTGACTACCTGGTTTTGGATTGCACCGAGCTACAGGCTTGACGAAACAGGGCAACTCAACCCCATTGACGATGATTGATTGATTTATTGATTTAGGAACCGACATCACAGTATTCGGGGCATTCCCATAAGCGCCCCGTCCCCATCCTCAGCAGCTAGCGAAGAGTTCCAACACTAATAGTACCAGTAGCAATCTGATTATATGTCCGTCTCGCCTTTCCTCTGAGCGTCGATCGTCGGCCAGTTCCCCTCTTCGCCCCTCGCTGTCGCATTCTTGCCAGACCATGGTGATCCATTTGCTCCTCCGAGGTGTACACGTGCTCCCACAAGGTCGCAACCACGTCTGCCTTATCATGCATCAATACTCCACCAAGTTCTGCAGAGCCAACCAATCTGTCCGCCTGTTCATTCCCCAGCACACCGGCATGCCCCAGAGAAAAGATCTAGACGATGCTTGCCATCCGTGACCTGTCGACGACAGTGAGGGCCCTACTGGCCCAAAACTACAAAAACATCCATCGATCGGTCGAGCAGTCCACCGAACACTAAACCGGAAAATGATTGCTGGACCGATGCAAATGAGGCTCGAAGGGATTCTTCTTTGTTGCGGTGAATTAAAATTGAAGTACCACTTCATAACAGAGTGCGAGGTATCCATTGCCACATTTATACTATTAATAAGATTGACAAGAAGTCTGCGTGGCTGAAAGAAATAGAGCATCCGATTTATTGATGGTGGGGTAGGGGGCTCAACGTTGTCTTCCGGTTGAGAAAGCAATGGCAAACTACAGAACGTAAAATTGACTACAAAATCAGCCTGGAGTTGGTCGCAACGTTATAATCAATTGGTCACTTTCTGTCGGGCTAGCAGGCTCTTCTACTGCCCCGTGCTCCTGCTGCATGGACACCTCAGTGCGGCTAAAGGTCAACACGAGTTTGTCACACACACACCTTGTGTAAGTAGCTTGGCTGCTTGAACTCAAATAGTGTTTCTTTAATTCTTATACGACAGACATCGACAGTCTACAAATATTCGAATTCTCTTCTCGACTTCATATCATCTAGAATACACGATATACAGCACACGTATACAATGGTGGTAACTTGCGAAGAACCAGTAATTGTTGTGGCCGCCTGAAGACAAGTGTCAGAGCCTAACATGGTATAGCTATGCAGCAACATCGTGACGACACCCGGCGGACAAGAATTGTCGGCGGACAAGATTGTTACCTGACACGCGACCAGCGGTCAGGCTGACGACAGACGCACGCAGGACACGTGACACCACTAGAGGCAGTGGGCAGTTGGCGTGCTAAGCTCAGACCGAGCTGGGACCGGAGACTGGACGGACATGTGCGATGAGAGCAAGGCGTTTGTGTGAATCTCCGTGATTGAAAGCCGAACGACTGATATCTTGAGCGTCAGACCTATGAGCTGTATTGTGGTTGTGAGCGTCGTGAGTTATATATTGTAGATTGTTGTAATTATCGTTCTGTATTTAATGTGGCAATAAATCCATAGAACTTGTGTTGCTGTGTCTTACGTCGAATCACGTTATACTTGTACTGTCTCACACGTGTTAGCCAACGAGCCAATTATAAGATCCTGACATGTGTGGACGTGGGTTGCTCGTCCTTGTTTAAGAACCTAATATATGTAGACATGTGTTGCTCGTCTTTGGTGTTTAAAACTATAATTCTTGAACTTGTAAAATTTGTCAAGGTTATAGCTATGTAAATGTGATCGTGAAAGTCTCAGTATGATCCATTATTACATTGTTTAAATATGTGTAAAACCATTAGTAAATGTGCAGTACATATTGTTTGATCCTGTAAACGTGTAAAACATTTGTGATTTGTGAAACTTGTCACCGTTTGACCTTGTCGACATTGTTATTTTGTCGCCATTTTGACCTTGTCGCCATCTTGTAAACTTGATGTCTATGTCCTTACTGAATGTCATCTTGATGTAAGTGATGTGTCATCAATGTTATTGAGTGTTCAAATACAGATAGATTGTCTTTGTGCATTGAGTTTGTGGAACGCAAAGAGTTTTGGAAAGAGTGTAACTTCTGTTGAAAGAAACACTGTTGACGACAAATTTACGACATACAATTACACTCGACGCCATCCAAACCTAGTCAACACTTAGTGACTTGCAGGCACACACCAACAAATAGACGCTAACTTATTTTCTTCCAAAAACAAAGCAGGTTTTTTCGTACCATCCATAACCTTGCCGTAGAGGTCATTAGTGGTTCCGAAGTAACGACCCTACAGTTTTCTAGCCCGAGTGTCCAACCATTCTTCACCGTATCCAGGGCACTTGAGTATATTTTTCTATACTTTAACTTTACGTATGCAATAGTAGGCACGCATCGTATAGTAAAATAAATTGTAAGTTGTTTATTACTAACCATTTATAACATATTTTGTGTGGTTGAATTTCATTGACGTATTTTCCCCATCATGTCGTCATTATTTGATTTCATCGATATGGGTATTAAATTACATCTAACAGGTGATGAATTAACAAAATGGAGCGAGAACAAATACGCTGAATACCTGCTGGTACAGGAGAAAAATAATGAACGCGAAGAAAGAGCAGCGGAGAGAGCTCTAAAACAAGCAGAAATGGCTGCCAAGCAAGCCGAAGTAGAAATGGCTGCAAAGACAAAACAAGCTGAGATAGACAGTGAACTTAAGAAAGCAGAAATAGCAGCTCAGAGTAAGAAAGAAGAACTAGAGTTACAGTTGAAAATGAAACAACTTGACACTGAGACTGCGATGAATAAAGAATCAAAGAAATCTGAAAGACTGGAAAAAGAAAACCAGTATAAGAAGTATCAAGGTATCGTACGTAACTATACCTCGGGTGACTGCATAGCAGCCTTTACCCAAAATTTTGAGACTTTAATGGAACATTACCAAGTTCCACTTTCTGAATGGAATATTCTTTATATGAGGAGTCTATCTGGGGAACCTCTTAAAGTCATTGAAACCATCCCCAAAGACCTAAGGAAAGAGTACCATTATATTAAATCTAAGATAATGGCACATTTCATGTTAGACGAGGCAGGTTACAGAGAACAATTCAGTAAATTGAGTCCAAAATCAACTCAAACGTTCTCTGACTACCTCTGTTTAGTCCGAGATGTTTTCAGCAAATGGACTTCAGCAGCCAAAATTAATAAAAGTTATGATAGATTAGAAGATCTCATCATTCGAGATAAAATCATTTCTTCTATCCCATCATCGTTTTCTAAGTTCTTACAGGAGAATGAATGCACAAGTGTGGAAGAAATTGAAAGACGTGGGTCGGCCTATTACACGGCCAACAAACAATGTTTTGCCACTGAAGCTACTGACAGTAACTGGGTAGCAGCGGCCAACTATGAGAAAAACTATAGTAGGCAAAAACCAAACAGGCCTACCTCTGAGAAATTTAGACATTGCATTCATTGTAAATTTTCTCACCATTTGAACGAGATGTGCGATAAAAACCCAGGGTACCAAACATACTTGCAAAATATGGTAAACAGACAAGACAGAGAACGTAAATCGTTCAAAAGTTTACGTAAATGTTTTCTCTGCAAGGCTTTCGGACACCATCGCATGGATTGTAAAGGCAGGCATATGACCAACAAAGCCAATGCCGCCTTGTTCGATAGCTCAGCGCCAGAAGACGAAAATCCAGAGAAACATCCTGTAAATGCAGCACAGGCTTGTGATGTATTTAGTGCTAACAAATGCACTGTCTGTAACACCTTCTATGAAGATGGTATCTTAACATGCGGGCACGCCATCCCTATTGCCAATGAGGAAGCTAACTTGGTAATAGACTCAAAAGGCAGATTAGACATCCATCACGGGTATGTTAATGGCAAGTTTGCTACAGTACTTCGCGACACCGGAAGTACACTTATTGGCCTGAAAACAACATTCATAACGCCTACAGACTATACAGGCAGACACATCACATGTAGAACATTTTCAGGCAATATTGAAAAATATCCATTAGCATGGGCATACATTGAAACACCATTCCTCACCGGGAAAGTAAAGGTCGCGGCACTTACAAACCCAGTGTGCGATATAATCATAGGAAATTTACCTGAGGTGAATGAAAAACCTCATAATCATGATATAACATCACTATGTATTGATGATAACACATCACCACCAAATGTCATCACTGAAAATGTCATATCACCTATTGAATGTATGTTAGCTAATGCAGCACTAAGTTCTCATCACATCATTGACGATATCATTCCATCATCATCTGATGTCATTGAATGTGTGAACGCAGTAACAAGAGCTACTGCTAGAGTGCAAGATGAAAGTAACCAAACTGAGGCTATACAAATGCTTAGCCCAGAATTACCACCTAGTGACTCTATGAAGGAAACATTCATAACAGCTCAAAAAGCTGATCCTTCACTGTCAAAGTACTTTGACCTGATCGGCAAAAAGGCAAAAGTAACCAAAAATGCGAAATGGCATTTTGCTTTACACAATGATATACTCACCAGGTACTACACCAGAGGTGACATTACAACGAAGCAAACTGTTTTGCCAACTACTTATCGCAAGCAACCTTTACATCTTGCTCACGATATACCTTTTGCAGGTCATATGGCATATGTTAAAACCAGGTCAAGACTTTTGACACAGTTTCATTGGCCAAAATTTTGCAATGACATAAGAACATATTGCAGAAGTTGTGATACATGCCAGAAACTAGTAAAAAAAGGTAAACACCCACAGGCAAAGTTACAAGTCACTGACTTAGCCAGTCGACCTTTTGAAAAATTATCAGTTGACATTGTGGGCCCTCTTAGTCATACAACTACTAGAGGGAATAAATATATTCTAACTTTTATTGATCAATGTAGTCGCTGGCCAGAAGCGATTCCGCTAAAGAACATTACTGCCAACGACATCATGGAAGTGTTCTTCCATATTTTCTCCCGAATTGGATTTCCAGATACTATCCAGTCTGATAGAGGCACTCAGTTTATTGCCGCATCCACCCAAGCTTTCACTAAAATGTTAGGAGTGAAGCAAGTTTTCAATAGCCCCTATCATCCTCACTCTAGCGGGATTATAGAAAAGCTTAATGGGGACCTGAAGCACATGCTTGCCAAAGTAACTCAAGATCACCCCAACAACTGGGATGTATACTTACCAGCTGTCCTTTTTGCTTATCGCGAGGTACCACATTCAAGTACCGGTTTCTCTCCTTTTGAACTAATCTATGGTGCCAAACCACGAGGCCCATTAACAATTTATCACCAAATGTTAACTGATTCTACTCCAATACTGAAACCCATATCATCATTTGTGTATGTAACATCATTGCGTGAAAGGATTATTAAATCATGTGAAATTGCTAAAAATGCACTTAAACTATCTGGTGCTACTTACAGACAGTACGCAGACAAAGGTAACAGGACTATAACATTGACACCTGGACAGGACGTTCTACTACTACTACCTAGTGACAGACAGCTACTGACTGATTCTTGGCAGGGACCTTTTAAAGTGACAAGACAAATCTCACCTGTAGACTACGAAATCCTAATAAAAGACAAACACAAAATATTTCACATAAATATGCTAAGACCATACCACAACAGAGACAACGAACAAGACGATACGACAGCTTGCACCGTGATAATAGATCACGAAGATGACGATTCTAGCGACGAGATTCCAACACCTACATTAGACACGACAAACTGCTTGAAGGAGATCAAGATCAATCCAAACTTAAGTCAAGCAGAGACAAACAGTTGCAAACAGTTGATACAACAGTACAACACCATCTTTTCAGACAACCCAGGACAAACAGAATTAGTACAGCATCACATCACACTCACATCAAACACACCAATAAGATGCAGACCATACACAATACCATTACATTACAAAGAACAGTTACATCAAGAGATCACCAACTTAGAAAAAAACAACATCATCAGACGATCCTTATCAGACTTCTCTTCACCCATGGTCATTGTACGCAAAAAGGACAAGACAATACGACTTTGCATCGACTACAGAAAACTAAACAAAATAACTGTTTTAGATCTTGAACCAATGGCAAACACTGACGATCTTCTGACAGAACTGACTGACGCTAAGTTCTTTACGACGCTTGACATGTCTAAAGGTTACTGGCAGATAGCTGTACATGAAGACAGCAGACATCTAACAGCTTTTGCCACACCTTGGGGACTGTACGAATGGTGCAAACTTCCATTTGGGCTAGTCAATGCCCCAGCCACATTCGTACGCATGACACGACTCCTCCTATCTGACATTCCTAATATCATTTGCTATATTGACGACATCTGTGTCCATACAGAGACAATGACGGAACATATAAAGACACTAGAACAGACACTAGAACGTATCAGACAGCACGGACTGACAGTGAAGCCTTCAAAGGTGAGCATGGCTTACCAAGAGATATCATTTTTGGGGTACAGAATATCCAATGGCTTTGTCATGACAGACAACAAAATTGTCTCCAAAATTCTAAAACTGTCACTCCCGACTAATAAGAAACAAGTCCGGAGTTTGTTGGGACTGATCAATTATTACAGGCAATTCATTCCTGATTTTTCAGAACTGACCGAGGTTTTTTCTAACTTACTAACCAAGGATAAGCCTGAAAAAGTTGTACACGATGAATGCCTACGAAATGCATTTCATAAAGTTTTGACATACTTTTCTGATAAGAATTCGAATAATCTCATCCTTAAATTGCCCAACATTCGTTTACCTTTCAGATTGAGAACAGATGCTAGCTCCGTTGCGATTGGGGCAGTCCTGTTGCAGGAATACAACAACATCCTGCATCCCATTTGTTTCATATCAAGAAAACTAAGGCCTCGAGAACGGACATGGTCCATTCCGCAATTAGAGGCACTTGCCTTAGTAGAAAGTGTGACGAAACTATCCAGATACCTTCTAGGACGTCACTTTATCATCGAAACTGACAACAGTCCATTACGGTATATAAATGCCGGAGTACCATCCAACAATATGATTGCTTGCTGGTCCTTGAAGCTTCAAAATTACAGTTTCGAGGTTCGTCATATTTCAGGCAGAATCAATACAATTGCCGACCTTTTGTCCCGTTGTCCAACCGACCCAGTAAGCAATGTCTGAGTGAAGAGTGTACTAATACACTCAGAACAACACAGCCACCAATGAGTGAATGTTGTTTCTATTCACCTACTGTGTAAGGTCTATAATTGAAATTGTGATACGGTTAAAAAAAACCGACATGTATAATATACTTATTTTAATCAAGCCATGTAATGAGTGTAGTATAATTGTGTAGTGTGTGTTAGAAAGAGAACATTATTAATTGTAAATATACACCAAGAACAGTGTCACAGACGCTTAACCACTTACCAGAAGCGAACTTTACCATTTAACAGTGACAGCTGTGAGTGATTTTCTTCACCGTGATATTTTAACGACGTGTGCAAATGTGGACTGAACAGTGACTTCTACACCACCTCTGCATCGAATTTAATCCAAAATGTTCGACAGTTGAATATCGGAAATAAGAACATTCAATCTTTATCCAGAAGTTATGAACACATCGGAAATAAGAACATTCCATCATAATCCGATAGTTGTGATACTAGAACATCAAACACGAACTTTGAGAACATTTAACTATCCGTTACAAAAGAAAACGGCAGCATTTGTGTTCAAACCGTGTAACAGCAACTAAATTTTGCGTTTCGTGTGTATTTCCTGTGTAATTTAAAAAGTATAGCAAAATTAGCAGACGATATACAAATATTCAAAAACTTTGCGTTTCGTGTGTATTTCCTGTGTAATTTAAAAAGTATAGCAAAATTAGCAGACGATATACAAATATTCAAAAACTTATGACGATTGTAAAATCCTTTTGAATCTATAAAATATAATACACCAATTGGGTACTTATTTTTTTGATTAGTGTAATCTTAGAATCATATCTTGATTAATGTATTCATATTACCGACTTTTTCTCGTTAATATGAAGAAACGTCAAGCAATGACGCTAAGAAATTAAATAATTATTGTAATTTATTGAATTTCTTGATTGTCAAAATTACTTCCCTTGCATTTATGAATTACACCAAGGGCCATAATTTGAAACATATTCATTAATGAGTATTGTATAAATAGACATTTTGTTGCTCAAATGGTTAACACACCGGGTAGGCGTCCGCCAAGCATGGCAGAGAGCTGCCAACATCGCAAACCAACATAAGAGCTCCTGGCCAAATGAGGTCAGAGTTTGAGTGTTTAATGCGACTTATGTAAAGTAGTATTTCAGTCTGGCTAGATGGCTGTTGCAAAACAACCATATTATTACGTTTTTTTTCAAAAATTGCTGCGAGGTAGATGCGTGAAGCTGGTACTACTGATCTGACTGGGTATTATTGCAATGGAGGTAACCAGCCATCAGGGGGATGAAACCTGAGTTGTGTTAAAAGTTGTACTTCATTTGTCATTTCAATGCAACTTACATTTTTTGTATATATTTCCATGCCATATATGTATTTTCATGCATAACACTGGGAAAGAGTAGTCTCTGACATGAAGTTAACACTACCCCAGTATATACAGACATCATGAATGAAAGATGACATCTTTCATTGAGGTACCCGGGGAGAATGTCAGAGCCTAACATGGTATAGCTATGCAGCAACATCGTGACGACACCCGGCGGACAAGAATTGTCGGCGGACAAGATTGTTACCTGACACGCGACCAGCGGTCAGGCTGACGACAGACGCACACAGGACACGTGACACCACTAGAGGCAGTGGGCAGTTGGCGTGCTAAGCTCAGACCGAGCTGGGACCGGAGACTGGACGGACATGTGCGATGAGAGCAAGGCGTTTGTGTGAATCTCCGTGATTGAAAGCCGAACGACTGATATCTTGAGCGTCAGACCTATGAGCTGTATTGTGGTTGTGAGCGTCGTGAGTTATATATTGTAGATTGTTGTAATTATCGTTCTGTATTTAATGTGGCAATAAATCCATAGAACTTGTGTTGCTGTGTCTTACGTCGAATCACGTTATACTTGTACTGTCTCACACGTGTTAGCCAACGAGCCAATTATAAGATCCTGACAACAAGCCCCATGCCCTCTCTTTCGAAGTGTTTTGTTGGATGTCCGAGGAAGACTGGCAGAGTTCATTGTAACTCACTCGGTCAGTAACTCGGGGCTGCCGATATTCCCGTGAACCACAAACCTCACTCTTAGTGTCTTTCATCTCTAGACTCCCTTAGTCACACAGCCTCAACCCTCCACATCAGGGCTATGATAATGAATCCACCAACTGAAGCTGGTATTCTCCCTGTCTATGGCGCCAGGGCACACTGGGAAATGTTCCTAGCGATTGACCAAACACGCCAGACACACAGCATACTACGGTTAGTTGCATATGCTTTACAGGACGTCGCAGTCAACCCCATCATGTTTTAATGTTAATGATTTCTTGGCAAGTTTACTTTAAATAGTTTGCAGTTGTTTTCTGATCGACCGGAACTCATACCATTGTATGAAAGTCAGCGCAAGGCGGTCTGCTGCCAAATCTACAGCAGCTGTGGTTTGAACGGGGTGTGTGGGACTGCGAATTACAATCGTAACCCCTTAGCCACAGCGTCGGCATACTACAGTGATCCGCCGAGAGAGTCCTCAACAAGATGTGAAGTGCCCATAACAATATGTGGAGTGTCTTCAACAAGATGTGAAGTGTCCATAACAAGATGTGAAGTGTCCTCAACAAGATGTGAAGTGCCCATAACAATATGTGGAGTGTCCTCAACAAGATGTGAAGTGCCCATAACAAGATGTGAAGTATCCATAACAAGATGTGAAGTGCCTATAACAAGATGCGAAGTGCCCATAACAAAATGTGAAGTGTCCGTAACAAGATGTGAAGTGTCCTCAACAAGATGTGAAGTGTCCATAACAAGATGTGAAGTGCCCATAACAAGATGTGAAGTGTCCATAACAAGATGTGAAGTACCTATAACAAGATGTGAAGTGTCCATAATAAGATGTGAAGCACCCATAACAAGATGTAAAGTATCCTCAACAAGATGTGAAGTGCCCATAACAAGATGTAAAGTATCCTCAACAAGATGTGAAGTGCCCATTACAAGATGTGAAGTGCCCGTAACAAGATGTGAAGTGCCCGTAACAAGATGTTAAGTGTCTTCAACAAGATGTGAAGAGCCCGTAACAAGATGTGAAGTGCCCATAAGAAATCGTCTGTATGAAGACGCCATGGATGTGGCATGCCTCCGAAAGAGTCCTGAACAAGACGTGAAGTGCCCATATCAAACCGCCTGTATGAAGACGCCATGGATGTGGCATGCATTCGAGAAACACACCTCAACGCCCGGCACAGATTTCCAGTCAGGGGATATCAGGCCACAGTTTTCGATCGGCATCCAGTGGGGTTCTAATTTGGATGCCACACTGAACACCAAGCATTGGAGTATCTCTTAATTCTGATAATAATAAAGACATTAATGGAGCTGATTTAATACATGGGGATGAAGAAACCGACAGATTGGCAAAGGAAAGTGGAAGACTACCTCAGTCTGATATAGACATCACATCACCTGTGATGAGGACAAGAGGTTTATAAGAAGTAATGATATAACCTAAATGGTGTTATAAGAAGTAATGATATAACCTAATAAAAATCAGAGCACCAAGCCCATCAGACAGACGATGCACGGAAAACTGAAATATGTTGGTCACTTGAAACGTTACGAAAGTTTGGAGAGAACAATCATAAAGGGGTATATGCACGGGAAGAGAGGAAGAGGAAGGCCAAAGAGAAGATGGATGCAAGATGTGGCAGATGATCTCCAGGTGAGTGTATCGGACGCAGAAAATCTTGCCAGCAGAAGTTTTCCGAAAAGGTGTTATGGGAGCGAAGTTCTGCAAAGGACATGCTGCTGAATTAATTAATTTAGACAAACGACTAGAGAATGAAGATGATGCCTGGAAAGCGAATAAAGAACGAAACTGTAAGAGAAAACAATTACAGATTGAAGTTGATAGATATGAAAATGACTAAAGAATTAAGTTGATGAATGACAATACGACTTGAATGTGAAGTGGATGTGTGTGTGTGTGTGTGTGTGTGTGTGTGTGTGTGTGTGTGTGTGTGTGTGTGTGTGTGTAACCGCATAAAGAGAGAAAAGAGAGATGATGAGATAGGGCGCAGCGCTGACTACTTATGGGCCACAGGAGAAGAAAAGAATACAAATAGGACAAAGAGAAGCTCATCTTATCTCCACGGTTAACAAGAAAAGAATAGATATAGGACAGAAGAACTTCAGGATTCTAGCGGGGAACTATGCCTTAATGCATGGTCCAGACAATGGATCACTAAGATGGGCTGAACCAACATCAATGAATGGAACAAACAATGACTAACATTACTAGAACAACAAAAACTAAACATAACATAACAACAAGGACAAGATACACAAGCTAAAAGCAATATCCATGGGTCTTTATTGTCCACTCCCGTAGCTCATATTCACAACTGTGCGGATACAAAATAAGATTTCTGATAGGCACGACAATCAACACTTCGTATCACTGACATTCATATAGGCAGTCTGCCGCATATAGCCAGATCTCTGCCCGTTGTGGCCGAGCCTACAGGGTGCTCCTAAACCCTGCTACGATACCTATACAGTGTCGTGTTTCCGTTTAAAGTGTCGTCCCTGAAGTGAGAGGAATCAACACCCACATTATATTTTAATCCCTTATCATTATCCTGGAGAAACCAATAGAATCCGTCTACAAAATTCCATCAGTTTATGGACACCTCTTTCTCTCTCTCTATCACTGCTGTATCATGCCCCCTCTCATTCTTCCCCAACGCAACATACTCAACAACTCTAGCTTCTAAAAATTAATAACAATTAATTTATTAAAAGAAAAGTGGACAATATTGTTTACGCTGGGCCTATGATCAGGAGGGTCCACCGGAACAGTTACTATGTATGTGAGAAGCGTATGCGAATAATGTGTGACGTGTACTATAATATGTGTAGAATCGGACCATCAGATTAATCGACCAGTCAGATCATCCTAACAAGGTCACACCACAGCACGTTAGGTCAGCACAAGAAACCTCACCCAGTGATGTATCTCTCCTGCCAGACACTGACTTTCTTCTGTAGCTACCTGGTAATCCATCTACATGATCATCCGAAATAGATACAGTCTATAGTTTACCACTGATCATGGACCGGTTGCACACTGCACATTATAAGTTCCTATAGTTCCTAAAATGTACAAATCCCTTGTACTGTGAAATTAGGTATCACTGTTATTGTTAATATACTTGATCCTATCTAGTGTCTATATTGTCTCAATTACAATGTCCCTTGAATCTTTCACTGGAATCTACCACACCATGTGAATGTTACATTTAAAGTTCTCGTTTAGTTACTATTGTTCGTATGATATGTGGTGTATCAACAAACATCACCCATCCTAGGTGAACCTTATCACACAGGAATCGTTATATGGTTTTGCTCATCTGAGCCCTGTTCCGGTGGATCCTCCTGATCATAGGCCCAGCGTAAACAATATTGTCCAGATTTTCTTCTCGGACGTTATTCATTTCTTTAAAAACAACATTGACTGTTCAACTGGTGTTCTCCCCAATCGGAGTAAAACTTCTTCAAAACGAGTGTAGAGCTTCCTCGTAACTGGCAGGGAACCTGTTAGAGAAATAACACACCTGGTGAGAGCACCAGTCACTTATCCTACCAGATAAGCTCATCACCTAGGTCCGAATCAGGCTATGACAAGGAAAGACCAATAAACAGAGTGTAGAACCCCAGTGGGCACTCCACTGAAAGATCCCACTATTGGACACTTCCCCCATCTCCCAACCCATCCTTAATCTCTCCAAATATAACCCCACTACACAATTCTCACTAGCAGAGCTAATTCTCACTTTACTACTCTATTCTCAACTAACAGAGCTAATTATTTCCTCACCCTAGCTAGTTTTAACAAGGCTACTGCCTATATTAATTAGGCCTAAATACACTATATGTAATACCTTATGCAACTCCGCATCACTCCTGGATGGCCTCTACAATTTGCCATAAAGACACATGTTATTTAATCTTTAATTAAATCTAACACTGTAGATGCTCTCCGAATTCCTAACAGCGGTACAGAAACACGTCAGCTCAAGTCAACTTTCTTGTCTACACTAACTGTAAACAAGTCATGTTTTTGTCAAAGAGCCTTGGATTGTTCTAGTGAAGTTCTTTGATGTCAATACATCAGCTGGTTCCAGGGGCAGACTATCCATTTCAGAATTCTTCTCTCCCCTTTGTTTAATCAATGCAAAAGTTGTCTCTCTTGTTTCAACAACCAAAACAAGCTAGCCTGTTTCCTGCATTTTCCCAATCGGGTCACAATAACAAGCCTACAATTTTCTGTCTTGTGGAGAATTTTCAAAGACGACTGTCCTGTTTGATCTCATCGACTCCCCGTAGTAAACAACTTGTAGTTGCGAATCAAACTGTCTTTGGTATTTTTATCATCTGATTGTTAAATTACAGTGATTTCACGACATACAGCCGGCTGACCAGGACTGGACAACAGAGAGACCATCACTAGGAAAATAACAAGAACACAAATCCAAATCTGGGGATGAGTCTTACAGTGCGGAGACTGGATTCACCATCCTGAGACACACAACACAAAACTATGGATCCCTGTGGTTCACAGAGGAAATCGGTAGATTGGGATCCAGATTCTATCGGGCCCCTGTGCCTCAGCCAAATCCAATATTGTGCTCAATTCCACCAGTGAAAGTCATGTCCCCAAACCGACTGGGACACATTACTATAACGAGACCACCACTTACTAAATGGAAATCTTTTCTCGAGCATGGAAAGCTCAAATGAATCAAATTAGAAACTGTAGCCTTAACCATGAAGTCACAAACTAATATATAAAAAACTCGACTATTGAATCAGCTGGGAGGGGAAGGGGAAGATGTGAGGTGGTGGAAAATGGGAGGTGAGGAAAATGGGGATAAACAAAAATAGAGGTACGGAAAAATGGGAGTAAACAAGGATAGAGTTAAAGGAAAATGGGGGTAAACAAGGACCCAGGAATGTTCCTCTTCTCATGATTGAGGAATTACATCCTCAACAATCTTGCATCAGCTCCAGCAGAAATACCTTGCGGATTCAGCCGCCTGTTTGACTTCATAACAAGTTTGTGCACTTGTCCATCAGGCATAAAAAAAAGTCGCTTAAAAAAAAGACTTTGGTTTTCTTCGACTTTTTGGTCGTATCTCAATCATGCTTCTGGATGGAGGTGGTGTGAGGGGGACAGTTTCTTTCCCCACTCTTTGCTTCAGTTCTGGCTGACGCGCCCGCCTTCAGCGGGGACTCACACTCAACTAAACTGTGAGGCAAATAGTGCGCCAATTTCCCGCCGGGTCTATTACCATGCACCAGCTATGGGGGAGGGGTTCTGGTCATTGCGTCAGCGAAACATCCTGTGGAGCTGTGTCACGTTACTTCACACACACACACACACACACACACACACACACACACACACACACACACACACACACACACACATATATATATATATATATAATTGGCACCTTGCCGTCTTGACAGACGATAGTTTGTAAGGGATGGAGTTATTGCCTCTCCATAGCACAAAGCTTGGGCTAAAATATACAGATCATGTGTTGCCCATGCAGCATGATCCCTCTCTCGGCCTGCCTAGTTCACTCCAGAGGAAAGGTAACACCTCTACATCTGGAACAAGACAAGCTACAGAAGCTGCCGGATCAGCAAAGCAATGCTCTAATTGTCCGCCTGTCGGAGCTTCGATCCTAGACCAGCCGCCAACCAAGGCTTAGGGCCTGGTCTGCCCTGCCATGACACTTTGTCTTTAGGTTGCATTTCCTCGCACCAGGGTAAGGCTTGTACCCTCCCAATTGCGCTCTTCCGCCCGAAGCCGTTGGCACAATGTGGGGTGTCGGGTTTGGTAAGCGCCGCCCAACGTTTGACGCTAACAGAAAGAGGTAGTACCGTCTACTGTTATACGGTCAATCAATCATGTGCCATGCCGGAAAGCGTGGGCGGTCATGACTCGCTATTTAACTCGATCACCAGAGTCGTGGATCAGCTCAGTGTTCCTCTCTCGTCCATGCCATGTGGTCAAGCCATCCAGGTATTTTCCTCTCGGTCTTCCTCTTGGTCTGTTCCCCTCGATCTTGCCAGTTGTCACCAAGTTCTCCAATCCATTTCTTCTCATAACATGTCCAAAAAATTGTGACTGTCTTCGTCTAATGTCTCTGACATAAGCCTGGGTCATTGACAGTGAGTTGAGTGACCGGGCATGAGAAAGAATGGAGATGAAAGTGGGAGACAGTAAAGTGACTGACCTGGCTATGAGAAAACAGCCAGTCCTGAGAAATAATGGGAAGGGTGAGTGTGGACCCCAGGGGGATGGGGGAAGGACAGTTTAGTTTTGTGTGAAGTCAAGGGACTTCAGGACAGTTAATGTGTAGATGCCGAACTGGTCGGTAGTCTAAGGAGAAGCGGAGTTAGAGATCTCCGTGTTGTGTTGTTCTCCCAGTTGTGAAGTCAGGCCTGAACCAGAGTGGGTTCTATAGTGAGTGAGGGCCTGAACCCAGAGTGGGTGATATAGTTAGTGGAAACTAAGACCCAGTGTGTGGGTGTATTGTGTGAGGTCCAGCGGTGGATAGGAGCTGGATTACCTGTCTTGTGGATTTGATATGAAGCAGGCTTGAGAAGACAGTGATGTGTGCTGGTTAAATTGTGAGGATATTTATAGTCTATGGATTACATTGTTTCTGGATATATACATATGGTCCGTGAGTCTATGTTATTTCTGTAATAAAGGATTATGTGCGCCAACTGAATCTTGTTTCATGACTGGTGAAGGTGCACTTCTGGGGTGAGTTGGATTAAGAGACAGTTAGATAGCTCAATTGACACACCATGAACATCGTTACCTAGACAACGACCATCACACGAAAACTTATCATCAAGAACATCGACAGTATCGTCAACATACTACGACGTGTGACAGTCTCTAATCAGTTTACGATGTTCATTTCTCTCCTGTAGTACTTGGTCATTGGTTTTTCTGTCTGTCCATGGTACTCTTTGCATTTTCCTCAGAAACCACATTTCTGTAGCCATCAAATGTTTTTCAGCCTGACTGCACATTGTCCAAGTTTCACATCCACACAAAAGAACAGGCTCTATGTACCCCCTTCACTCTTTTTCTCGTTTCAATTGACATCTTTTTATTGGTCAGAATGTTTTTCATCTTGCTAAAGGCTACTTTCGCCTTAGCGATTCTTGTTCTAATCTCTTCAAGGCATCTCCCATCAGATGTTATGACTGTTCCGAGATAATTGTATCGATTCACTTGTTGAAGAATATTCCCATTTACTTGTATATGACATTGTGGTACGTCTTTCTTCCTAGTGACGACCATAACCTGTGTCTTCTTACAATTTAATTCCAACCCCAGCTGCTCACTGTGTACAACAACCGCGTCTACTAATTGATGTAGATCCTGTGCATTGTCTGCAATCAATACTTTATCATCTGCATATCTAATGTTATTGATGTTTCTTCCTCCAATGCTGATTCCATTTATATCTTCTACATTTCTGAAAATATTTTCACTGTATAGGGTAGTTCACTGTTATACGGTAGCTCAGTCATATCTGACTAAGACCTGACACAAATATATATATATATATATGAAGCCGGAGAAATCGATAATGAGGGAGAGAGCGAAAAGCTATCTTCGTTTTGGGTCAAAGAGATATGAAGTCTTAGAAAGTAGAGAAAGAAGAGAAAAAAGAGTAGAAACCTCGCACCGTACCACGAACTAACAAGAACAGAAAATAAGGAGAAAAAAAATGGTCCAGGAATGTGAGACTGGTTGTAAATGGGCATCTCCAAACTCAGACATTGGATTGTTAGTACAGGTAAGCTGCAATGACAGCAACGGGTGCACAAACAAAACTTTAAAAAAGACAAGCAATTTAAAAAAAATTAAACGCCATACAAATTTGTACACGGTAGACACTTAAATATAATACAAATGCAGAAGACAACCACACAGGAACTCAGTCCACCACTGCCATGTATCAACGGAGGTTATACAGTACAAGTACTGTTGACAAGAACAGGCTAGATTAGAGTTAACGATAAGAACAGTTATATTCGCCACAAAGCGTGATATAAGATGAGACACGCAGAATGTCGAAGAAAACTCAGCGTTAAGACATTGGACACAAGAATGGCGAAAGCGAAAGTACCCGAGGTTGCGACCTCAAAAATACCACGTGACGAGGCGTAGGTGACATCACGTCCAAGAAACATCTGGAGCAGGGGTGGGCAAACGTTTGGTGCGGAGGGCCGCATTGACAAATGTAAAGCTATTGGCGGGCCGCATATATATATATATATATATATATATATATATATATATATATATATATATATATATATATATATATATATATATATATATATATATGGTGGAAATGACCATGTTTTCACATGCACCTACTGTGGGCAAACATTTGCAGCAAGAATTGGCCTTACCAGCCACACTCGCCACCGCCATGGATCGTAGTTATTGCCATATGACAGTTATTAAGCCTTTTTGAAGCACAATGTACCAAACTATCGTCTGTCAAGACGGAAAGGTGCCAATGTAATGTAATATATATATATATATATATATATATATATATATATATATATATATATATATATATATATATATATATATATATATATATATATATATATCCATTGGCACCTTGCCGTCTTGACAGACGATAGTTTGTGCTTCAAAAAGGCATAATAACTTTTAACTATGGCGGTAGCGAGTGTGACTGATAAGGCCAATTTGCGCTGTAAATGTCCGTTCACAGTGGGTGCATCTGAACACGTGGTCATTTCCACCATCAAGCACCATCTTACGTCTCAAACGCTTGGTGTGTGACTTTTCTGCAATAATTTTCTCCTTTGACTTTATTCCATTTCTGATATTTGCCCTCCATGCAACACGTTCAGCGGCGATATATATATATATATATCTCCATTTTGTTTACAGCAACCTATTACAATTAGTAATTATTAATTATTTATAGGTTATTAAGCAGTATAAATAACTAATTATTGCAATTTTATTTTACTTATACACTTAAACATTATATTTGACAATATGGACAAAATCTTTTACTAATTTGTTGACACGATTTTACATCTTGTTATTATAACAAATATTCTTTATTATCTATCAATGGCTTTAATTTAACACACAGCGTCTACATTGTCACTATAATTGGTGATTTCTAATGAGATGTATGTAACTGCTTGCAATTTTTGACAATATTCTTGAAATCTGGAGCAAGTTTACTTGTTGAAATTCGCATGACAGCATGCAAGTTGCAGTCCGACAATAAAGACCTATTCTTAGATTTGTTGATCTTCAAGCAAGAGAATGCTTGTTCGCAAATATATGTTGATCCAGATAATGATACAAGTTTAGCTGCAAAGTTTTTCAAGCTTGGAAATGATCCTTGTGATAGAGATCCATAGAAATCAAGCAAACCATCTGACTTGAACTTCTTTCAGGTCATGATCTGCTTGTAAGTCAAGCAGCTCCAACTGTATGTCCTCTGTGGCTGTATCAGCTTCTGCACTAAAAGGTGAACTGAGAATATTGAACTATAGTTCTAATTTCTTGAAATCTTGGAATCTCCATCAAAATTCTTCAATCAATGAATCTAATTGGGCTTTGTATTTTTCAGTCATTTCACCAGAAATGGTTTATTGTTTCAGCAAAGGGAAGTGACAAAATCTTTTTTCACTTGCTTGTCTGGAGAACAGTGAGAGTTTTGCCTGAAATGATTTTACATATACATAGAATTCATGTGCAAACACACCATTGCCCTGAAGTTTGACATTTAGTGCATTTAACTTTTCCATAATTTCAATGGCAAACATAAAGTCTAACTTCGACTCTTTATTGACAATGTTAGTATTAAAGTCACATGCAATACCATTCATCTCTAGGAACATCACTATTTCTTCACTGAGTTCCCACACTCGACTCAACACCTTGCAGAGACTCAGCCATCGAAGATTGGTGTTGTTCAGGACATCGGAATGTTCAGTTTCCAAATCGTCAAGTAATGACTTGAACTGTCTGTGATTAAGTCCTCTTGATCTGATGAGGATGATGACACTGACAACTGGGTCAATAACATGCTTGATATTTAAAACAGTTTTACACAGACTTTCTTGATGAATCACACAGTGAAGTGGTAATTATGTGTGATCTGGATATTCTGCTTTAATCTTATCACTTATCAACTTTACCAGACCTACATTTTCTCCAGTCAAAGCACGAGCTCCGTCAGTTGTAAGACTTGCCATTTTGTTCCAAACCAACCCAGTTCTTTCAATACAGTTAGTAACAGCATTGAATATATCATGGCCTGTGGTTGTGTCTCTGAGTGACTCAACACTCAGTAACTCTTCAGTGAGTTTGAAAGAAGTGTTTATTCCACGTATACATATCAATAATTGGGCAGTATCATGTACATCGGTACTCTCATCCAATGCAAGAGAGTACCACAAAAATTTTTTACTTGCATCTTGAAGTTTATGCATCAAATTGTCACTGATCTTGTCAACACGTCTGACCACAGTTCTCCTTGATTAAGTAATGTTGTCAAATCTGTTTTTTTTGTTCTGGACACATAATGTTTGCTGCATCTAGCAATCATTCCTTGATGAACTCGTCATCAGAAAATGGCTTGTTCTGTTTTACAATTCTGTGTGACAGCACATGACTAGCTTCAGTTGCAGCATCTTGAATTGAAAACTATTTAGTGAAAACAATTTGCTGTTTCTCCAAATTTTTCACTAACTCAAGGCATTTCCTTTCCTTCTCTTCGGTCGTTAAATTGTATCCGAAATCGGAATGTTTTGTTTGATAATGTCTTTTTAAATTGTACTCCTTGAAGACAGCCACTGACCCACGACACAACAAGCAAACTGATTTGCTACCAACTTTTATAAAACAGTACTTAGTTGTCCATTCATCATTAAAATCACGGCATTCATCTTCAATCTTACGATTGTTATTGACACTCATCATAAGGTACATGAAATTTTGTAAAATTCAACAAAATAACTTAAAAACGAATTAAAATTTTTTCTTTCTAAATGCCGTCGCGGGCCGCATAAAATCACTTGGCGGGCCGCACGCGGCCCGCGGGCCGTAGTTTGCCCACCCCTGATCTGGAGGATTAGTTAGGCCAAGGATGAGAGTGTGAACGGTCATGAAACCACTTACAGTCGTTTGAAATATCAACTACGTTAGACAAATACTTCCAGCAAGTTTGCGATGATGTATTATAGCAGGCCAGCGCAGCTAATCAAGTCTTGAGAAGAAATGAAGATTAAATTGAGTGGCGCTTTGTTTATCAAGGTTAAGTGTGCAGTGTGCCCAAATCAAAATGGCAAGCCATCCGCGTAAGTTGGACACGTATAAAATTAACTGTGTAATTTGGGAACGAAGTGGCAGCTTAGAAACGATAAAGTCAGTCACTTAAAACTATAATAATAATATTCACAGTAGTCGGTGCACGATTTAAATATGCAGTCATTCTACCCTCTAAAATATTGTGAGCATGAAGTGACAGTGGCCGACTGTTGGATGGATCATTTGTAAAGAATAAAATAACAGTGATCTGGACTAGGACGTCAAGTTGTGCTTTTGTCCAGTAATTTCTTTTTTTATTTTTTATTCGCATTTCCTTTACAGGACATCGCTGTCAACAGCAGCATCTTTCAGCTGTCTGTTGATTTCTTGGCAAGATTACGCTCAGTAGTTTGCCATTGCTTTCTGAGCGGCCGGCTCAGTGTCCCGCAAGTCACCAGCGGGGGACGAACCGCTCCCAGCTCGCTCCCGCTACGAGACTGCGTGACAAACGGGATTACGGAGAAAGTGTTGTAACCCCTCAGCCAGAGAGACCGGCTGTCCAGTAATCACTCGTTGCATTTTCGTGTAGTGTGTCATTTCATCTGAACGAGCCGGAATAGATGTATGACAACCACTAACTGACAGCCAGTCAGGATCACCATGTGGAATAACACAACTGTGCAGCCAGTTACAACACTTAGCAAAGTGTTAACCCAATCGCTGTAACTGAATACCTATACACACTCTACAGATGTCAATCTAAACTGAAGAACTAACATGACCTAACCCTACCTCTGTACGAAAGATGAGTGATTGGAAGGGCCGAATGTAAGACAGACACAGACAAACACACAGACACATATACAGAGACACAGACACACAGACACACACACTCTCACGCACACAGTACAGAGACATGAACACCTATGCCAACTGGCAGGACGCATGATGATGATGATGATGATGATGATGATGAGAAGGAGGATGTTGATGATGATGATGATGAATGTGATGATGCACGCATGAGAAGATATAGATCGAACGAATTTTGTGATAGACGTGATTAATTGAACTGTTTCGCTTGCTCATGTTCGCTATGGCCTAAGTATACCCTCTTCATACATCTGTGATATTTTATGAAAGTGAAACTTGCATTTGTTAACTTCACTTCTGGCGTCATTGGTAAGGATGTAAATGTGTAAATCTTGGTTGTTAACACTGTGTAGAGGAGGAAAGGTCCATTTATCCGACAAGATCGACTCTAGTGTGAAGACCCATCGACTTTAGACATTTTCATGTGGAGCTAATCTCCCCTTGTGTCTAATGTCTATATGCCCCCCCCCCCACCCGCCCCATCTACCCGATGCATTGTTCTATAACATTGAGATTCATTGTCTGTCTGAGGGACTCGAACGCTGAGTTTTATTGTTCTGTCTCATGGTACATGTTACCGACATATAAGGAGAAGGGCGTTTGCTGCAACGACCAACTGTATGCTATTTCTGTTTTTCGTGGTCCATCTCACCCAGCTCACAATTTGTCTCACCAAATACGAACTAAGACACGAACATGTAGACACAAGAAACTCTCCTAACTTAGTCTGAAGCGGTGATTGAGAGAAAAGTACACAAAAGAATCTCCATCAATTTATCCCTGAAGCGATAGTTCAGAGAGACGTATGTGTACATACTAGACTCTCCTTCAACTTATTCTTGAAGCGATGGTAGAGAGAGACGTACACACTAGAATCTCCTTCAACTTACTCCTGAAGCGATGGTTGAGGGAGACGTACACACTAGAATCTCCTTCAACTTACTCCTGAAGCGATGGTTGAGGGAGACGTACACACTAGAATCTCCTTCAACTTATTCCTGAAGCGATGGTAGAGAGAGACTTACACACTAGAATCTCCTTCAACGTATCCTTGAAGCGATGGTAGAGAGAGACGTACATACTAGACTCTCCTTCAACTTATCCTTGAAGCGATGGTAGAGAGAGGCTTACACACTAGAATCTCATTTAACTTACTCCTGAAGCGATGGTTGAGGGAGAAGTAGACAAAGAAGTTGGCAGACGCGTTGACAGCATAGAGCAGAAATATGACGTAGACACTGGCCATATACAGCTGACTGTAGGCACCAGCATACGAGAATCCAGGTACGAACTGCTTAAAGTAAATACAGAGAACAGTTGGCGTGTTGCAAATGATGAATATACCAGATATACAACACACTACCACCACAAGTCGCTTGTACTTGGCAGAAGATGTCGACTGATTGCTTTGATGAACAGGTGAAAGATGTGTCGACTTTTTCTGGAACTTTGACGATCGCCTCAGACCAATCACCATGATAACGGTGTTAATGACGACTGCCAGCTCACAGAAAGATGGCAGTACAACTGTGTTGATTATATTATGACCCGTCTCAATTGCCATTCTGTCTTTTGAGAGGACAACAGTCAGTGTGCTAATGTTAAATCTGATGTTATAAGTCCAGCGTAAGGTCAATGTGGAGAAGAGAATTGTGTAACTAAACGCATTTAGTATCCACACAGTTGCCAGAGCTGCTAAAGTTCTTTTCACGGAGAAGAGAGACTGCACGTGGAGCGGCATGATGATACACAGACATCGTTCCAAGGACACCAGGACTGTGGTCAGGCTGGAGATATCCGAGAACATGGCCAGAGTCCAGCCGAGAATATAATACTGGACAGCGACATAGTCGAAGTTGCTCGTGGGCAGTACTATCTGGAAGATGTTCAAAATGTCAAATACCAAGCAGGCCACCAGAACCAAGAGGTCAGTGATGGACAAGGACAGTAGAGTCAGCGTGACGTTGTTGGTTCTCCAGTCCTGCAGCAGAAATACTGTGATGTTGGCCAGGTTACAGACAACACCAGCAGAACTCAGGACTATGTTTACTGGGGTGATGATGTCCATTGCTAGCGTGTATAGAGGTCTTCCACTCTATCCCGTGCCTGTAGAACAGACGAGAATTATTTACAATACTGTTGCTTGATAGTGATCAGATAGTTAACACTTATACGATGTACCAATCTTCAACTCATTGTCTTTTAGAAAACCCAACGAGCATCTACCTTTTAAGAGATGGAGAGAGAGATAGCGAGAGAGAGAGAGAGAGAGAGAGAGAGAGAGAGAGAGAGAGAGAGAGAGAGAGACAGACAGACAGACAGACAGACAAACGGACAGACGGACAGACGGACAGGCAAGCAAGCAGGCAGGCAGGCAGACAGGCAGGTAGGCAGACAGACAGGCAGGCAGGCAGGCAGGCAGGCAGGCAGACAGACAGGCAGGCAGGCAGGCAGGAAGTCACAGAGAGAATGTTAAATGGACACACATACACGAACGCGAGCACATACACGTACATAACATATATTATTTGTACCTATGGGATTGTCTGCCAGAAATAGTTAGATCATCGTCATTTGAGCGCGCTTAAACTGTCCATACCTTTTTAAACCGATGCACATAAAGAACAAGAATCATTAAACCCCTCTTCCATTACCCTGTTTGTTTCAGTCCCGTATCATCAAGAATTTTATCACAACCCTGGCCATTAACTTCTCCATTGTTCTGACAATCGTGGGAAAACAATTTTTGGCCAATAATGTACGAGGGAGCTTCAAATGAAAATCATACATGTTTGTGTGTGTTCTGAATATATTCTGGTTTTCTCTCCCGTCACATCACTTTTTCCTAGCTTTGTTCCGTGGCATCTCTACCAACGTTTTCTCTCACGTCACACCACTAGTAACTTCCTCCGAGCCAGGTTCCGTGGTATCTCTACCCATGTTTTATCTCCCTTCAGATGACTAGTAACCGTCTCTCAGCCTCGTTCCGTGGCATCTCTGCCCAAGTTTTCCCTCCCGTCAAAAAACTAGTAACTTCCAACCAGCCTGACTCTGTGGCATCTCAACCCAAATTTGATTTCTCCTCACATCACTAATAACTTTCTCTTAGCCTGTTTCCGTGGCATCTCTACCCGAGTTTTATCTCCCCTCACATCAATGTCAGCTTTCTCCCAGCCTGATTCCGTGGCGTCTCTACCCATGTTGTCTCTCCTCACATCAAGGGTAACTTCCTCACAGCCTGAAAAAAAGTTTTCTCTCTCGTCATATCACTAGTGCACGAATTGGCAGCCTTTACTTCCCAGAACAATTTTCGGTTCACTTTTGATGGGCCATGTAGAGGATCAACAGACGAACAAAACTGCTTTCTCTATATTCAAGGCTATACTGTCATGACGTAAGCTTGCAGATGGCAAGTAAAATGGCAACTAGATAATTAGTATACACCTTGGGAAACTGCTGACCCAGACATGCTGAATCAACAATGAACTGGGCCATGGACTGTGTAATTAAAACCTGGTTTACCAACAGAGTTGTAAACTGGCCGTTGACCATGATAACCTAATTGATCCCTTGACATGACACCTGATAAGAATAGCTAGAAAATCGCCCAGGTGTGAACAACATTGACCCAGGGAAAGATAATAGCCCCAGGGCTGTAAACTAAGCCCCGCCCACTCTGACTGGCAGACTCAGGGAGGTGTGAACCAGGTCTGATAAGACAATTAACACTGAGGACTTGGGGCCAGACAGAGAGGAGCAAGGTGTGATGGCCAGTTGCAATGATAAGGGCAATTACTGTCAGGAGGAGATAAGAAGAATTTATGACGGGAATGCCAAGGGGATAATATGGTCTGCTTGACTCAGCTTAAATAAGGGTCCCTAGCCTGTTGTATGTTAGATTAAGTTTGACTTCAGAACAGGTAGGAACTATCTCAATGTCTGTAGTCATATGCATGAATATTATGTTGGCTGCTAGGAATTATTTCTTAGTAACTAGTCCCTTAGTAAGTCTCTTAGTTTCTTAGATGGATGGACCGATTTTCAGTCTATATCTGACCTAGGTTACTTCCAGAATTATCATTGCTTCAGGTTACTTGAGTATTCTTTCTAAGTTATGTGTTCAATATCATATTGCTTTAAAGTGTTACTCTTCTGAGAAGTAGAAACTTATGGAAGGCAGGTCTTGTCTAGATATACTTGAGGTGACGTAGCAGATGCTTGCCATCTCTTTCTAAACTAGACTAGTCTCGTTTTTGGTGTGTGCATTTGTTGTACAGAATATAGTCAACTGACTATTTATTTAATTCTTACAACAGCAGGTGATTAAACCGGGCAGCTCAGCAAATATAGCTGGTCTGTGTGGTAACTTCAATTAGACCTGTTGTATATCTCATTTTGTAGCTATACAATATTAGTACTCATTAATAATGACTGATGCTATTATGTGAGTATCATTATATGTCCATCTTGAAGTAATATAATGTTTACGGATGTTGGATGTATGTATGTGTAATTTCATAAACTAACTAGTGCATTATGCTATGATGTTAAAGTATCATATGTCTAGTTAATCAATATGTTTATGTGTATTGGATGTTTGGTATATTGATTTGTCATATGCAAACCTACCAATATGAAGTGTTATATTATGGTGTGCGCATTGGCACACTAACCATCGATTGCATTTGTAGCAGAGGTGTAATGGTACCGACATTACCCACAAGTGTTATGGGGTATATGGTGCTAAACCTTTTTCATCGTATGGTGGAGGGTAGTTCACGGAACCCTGGCACAGCTACGGGTCACGGCTTGCAAGCCCGGATGATCAGGCATGTTATAATACCCTTACCGACCCTGTGAGCTGCTAAACTAACATTGGACGGAGCGGCTGTACGACACAGAATTTCTGTATTAGCGACATGGACATGGGGCGGCAGAAATGTAATCATTACAGGCGTGTGAGACAATTGAAAAGCCCGTCCCAGACTAAAGACAGTAGGGAGAAGGAGGATGGTGAACACAGTAGAGCTGGAAGATAAACTTGGCCAGACTGGTCATTGTATATGTTTGTGTTATGATATGTTTTAATTAGGAATGCGCTGATGTAGAACTGATATAACACATTCTTGACTTTCTTTCAAGCTCTCACAAGGAGCCCTATGTTATAGATCTCAAGACTAGAGACTACTGACTAGGAGTGTCAGGACTGACAGGATCTCAGAATACCGGCAAGCTGTTCTTTTTCTTTTGTGTGTGTCTACTGGAGAGTGGGGATCTGGACCACAGTTCCAGATAGATGAAGTAACAAGTAAAGTTACGTAATGTTTCTCATCACAATATGTTATATGATTTTATCATCCTCATATTGACAATCATCCAATGTCTATGATTAGTAAATAAATGTTGTAGTCTTGTAACTCATAGTTCTGTCATTATATTTTTTCCAATTGTGCATACGTGTTGTTGTGTACATTGGTGGGGGTTCACTTACACACCAAGGAAAGGAGCAGTCAGGGAGAAAACCTGGACTGAGATAGTCGTCTATACTAATATATTTAGACTTAAAACATCTATCTTAAGCTAACCTTCTCTTTCCTATACCTTGGCGAATATTCAGCACAGTTCATTTCATTTTGTAACGAGCCACTTAGAGCTCTACGTTGGATATTCAGGGCTTAATCTGTAGTTCAGCCATATAGATTTTGTCCCTAGTCAGTTTCTGACTATTTGGGGTTGCTCGCCAGTGAATAATCCATTCATCAAGCTGGTGGGGCACCCCGACTTATGACAGATTGGTGTCTCGTCTCCGGGATTTAATTTTAACCCAATCCTACGGATTGGGGTCCAGTCCGCGATCCTGAACCAGGATTCTAGTAATCATAGTGATTCTACTAGACCCTAGACAAACGATTTTTCAAAGTTAACTCTTGTAATCTTCAGTCATCAAAATAGACTATCATCAAATGTAGCTACTTTTAGTTGAGGAAGTTTCAGAGTACATATATAACTTTTCAAAAGTATAACAGATAAGAACTTATGAGAAAACTACCATCATCTATCATTTATTGATAACTGTTTTAACTATTATCAATTAGTGTTACCATTAATCATTTATTGATAATTGAACACTTTAATCATATTTACATTGATGTGTTTGATGATTTAACTGCTTGACTGATTTGCATTTTATGATAATATATGCCATGTTTATTTTGACATGTATGCAGTGCATTTTAATGTTTATTTAGGTAAATATTACTGTTGATTACTGTGTAGTATATCTCTCACACTTACTTCACTGCTGTCGCCAGGTACTACTTGAATATTATTTTCAGTTGTCTTTCACTGCTGAGGCTAAACTATACACATTGGATAGCGTAGACTGTCAGTAGTTAACTCTGGTCTTTCTAGCTTAGATCTGATTTTTGATATATACATAGGAGCTAACCTGAATATAGTCATTAGCAATTATGTTCTTGCTTTACCGGAATCTTGAAGAGGATCTGAAGGCGCGCGCAGATTTCTCAGAGACCGCGAGAGGGTGGGGCATAAGAGAAGGCTTAGAGGGAGAGCAACTAGAAACATATATCATAGCAGAGTTAGAATAGTGGGACCAAGAAGAAGAAATTATGTTTAAAGAAGATGATGAGTTATTTGAAGCACAAGAGCGTAGCAAAACTGAAGGAGTAAAGATGGAAAAAACGCATATGGAAGCAGTCAATGCGGAGAAGCTAACCTTTCTAGCGGAACATAAGGTAGGAGATATGGATGCTCACCCAACCAGGAGGGAAGGGACATCTTTGCCACCCACCGCAGAATCAGAGGTAGTGGACCGGGAACTACAGGTTCTCATTCGACCCAGTCCTAAACGAAAAAGAGGGAAGAAAAAACGTGCCAAGGGCATTTCAAACAGTCACAAACGTGATAACTGTTTGCACCACGGCAATAGTCGTTTGACAGTAGAGGACCTTCAGGAAAACCACTTGACTGCTACGAGAAATGAATCTCGAGAGAAAGAGGAACTGAAGACAACCTTTAATGAGGTCGCAGGCGGAGACCTAGCCGATTCTCACATTCCCTTCTGGTCACAGAATCACGAAGTGGAATTACATCTGACTGAAATAGGGAGGAAGGAAGGAACAGAATCCCAGGTGAATTTCACTGCTGCAAAGCGGGAAGAGTCACTAATTATCAGTTCAGATAATTTACCTAGTAACAGTTACCCAGAGGACAACTGTTTGCACTACGGTTTGCCAGTACAAGACTCCCAGGAATCTCATTTTACTTCAACGAGAGGTGAAACTCAAGAGGAAGATGACCTGAGGACATCTTTCAAGGAGGTCGGAGATGGAGAGGTAACCGACTTTATTATACCCTTCAGCCCAGACGAGGAAGAAGTGGGATTAAATTTGACTGACAGTGGGATGAAGGAAGACCCGGAACCCCTTGTGATCTTTGAGGCTGCAGCTCAGGACAAGACACTAGATCTCAGTTCAAATCATTTACCTAGTGTGATGGATTGTGTAGACACCAGCCTATCACAGGATGTACCTCAACTGGACTTAGCCCATGAAAGCATGACCAGAAAGGAACATCCAGACCAGGAAACATTTCCAGTTGTTATCTTACAGTATACCAGTTCGGAGACTCAGGAAACACAGGGAATTGTTAGGAGCCAGAATATGGATTCTGATTTTGTGCAGACAACATTGTCTGTAGTTACTAGCAAAGAAAACTCTTCACACAAGATGGAGGTAGAAACTGCTAGCATCGCTATAGCTGAAGTTATCAGGGAATTCCAGCAACAGGGACCTGAAGTAACAGAAGTCAAGAGTGGTTTGGAATCAACACTCTTAGGACTCAATCTACCCTTCAGTCAGTTCGATTTGATAGGAGTAGATCAGCTATTTGTGGATACTTTATTCAAAAGTAACACCACTTTATCGCCCTGGAGTAACTATGTTATTTCTCAAGGCTGGACAACTGGGCGCACTAAATTTCCAATTTCTAGCACGGTTTTCACACGAAACTCTAATGCAGAGAAACTCAGCCCGTTAACTGATTATCAGGGGAAGAAACCGCGACACCGAGGAGGGAAGATTGTTACGCCCAACTTTGAAGGAGGAAAGCGCCAGTTGAATTTATATCATGGGACCATGATGTGTAACATTATTCCTTTCAAAAGGAAGATATTGATGAATCTGTTAAGGATCTATAACGGAATGAGGAATATCACGGAGACAAGCTTTGCTGTGGCCAGCTTATGCAAGACCTCACTACGGGTACATCCTCGGCTGAAAGGAGTAAATCACGTGAGTGAATGGTGCAAAACAATTGCTGCCCAGAGGCGTAGAAGAATCCCGTTGATTGTGATCTTTCCCAGAGGGGTAAAATTACAACCTTCTGACAATTACCGGATTTTACCAAGCTATTGCATGGAATCCCGGCCGAAAACCAGGTACAAGGATCTATCCAGAGTATCTTTGGGTTATGGAAATGGGACGTCTTTATGCAGAAGCAGGACAACCCATTGCCACAAGGAATATTGGAAACCTTTAGGCAGATACAGAACGGAGAGTGCTTAGGCATTTATTCTGGGATGTACGGCGTGCTTTGACAAAAGATTTCTGGCAGAAACTTTTTTTTAAGGGGAAAGCTCTGTCACGAATTGGCAGCCTTTACTTCCCAGAACAATTTTCGGTTCACTTTTGATGGGCCATGTAGAGGATCAACAGACGAACAAAACTGCTTTCTCTATATTCAAGGCTATACTGTCATGACGTAAGCTTGCAGATGGCAAGTAAAATGGCAACTAGATAATTAGTATACAACTTGGGAAACTGCTGACCCAGACATGCTGAATCAACAATGAACTGGGCCATGGACTGTGTAATTAAAACCTGGTTTACCAACAGAGTTGTAAACTGGCCGTTGACCATGAGAACCTAATTGTTCCCTTGACATGACACCTGATAAGAATAGCTAGAAAATCGCCCAGGTGTGAACAACATTGACCCAGGGAAAGATAATAGCCCCAGGGCTGTAAACTAAGCCCCGCCCACTCTGACTGGCAGACTCAGGGAGGTGTGAACCAGGTCTGATAAGACAATTAACACTGAGGACTTGGGGCCAGACAGAGAGGAGCAAGGTGTGATGGCCAGTTGCAATGATAAGGGCAATTACTGTCAGGAGGAGATAAGAAGAATTTATGACGGGAATGCCAAGGGGATAATATGGTCTGCTTGACTCAGCTTAAATAAGGGTCCCTAGCCTGTTGTATGTTAGATTAAGTTTGACTTCAGAACAGGTAGGAACTATCTCAATGTCTGTAGTCATATGCATGAATATTATGTTGGCTGCTAGGAATTATTTCTTAGTAACTAGTCCCTTAGTAAGTCTCTTAGTTTCTTAGATGGATGGACCGATTTTCAGTCTATATCTGACCTAGGTTACTTCCAGAATTATCATTGCTTCAGGTTACTTGAGTATTCTTTCTAAGTTATGTGTTCAATATCATATTGCTTTAAAGTGTTACTCTTCTGAGAAGTAGAAACTTATGGAAGGCAGGTCTTGTCTAGATATACTTGAGGTGACGTAGCAGATGCTTGCCATCTCTTTCTAAACTAGACTAGTCTCGTTTTTGGTGTGTGCCTTTGTTGTACAGAATATAGTCAACTGACTATTTATTTAATTCTTACAACAGCAGGTGATTAAACCGGGCAGCTCAGCAAATATAGCTGGTCTGTGTGGTAACTTCAATTAGACCTGTTGTATATCTCATTTTGTAGCTATACAATATTAGTACTCATTAATAATGACTGATGCTATTATGTGAGTATCATTATAT
Organism: Cepaea hortensis; assembly: GCA_963921405.1. NCBI lineage: Eukaryota > Metazoa > Mollusca > Gastropoda > Stylommatophora > Helicidae > Cepaea > Cepaea hortensis. The sequence goes on from OY992881.1 coordinate 6,988,175, forward strand.
GTCCATCTTGAAGTAATATAATGTTTACGGATGTTGGATGTATGTATGTGTAATTTCATAAACTAACTAGTGCATTATGCTATGATGTTAAAGTATCATATGTCTAGTTAATCAATATGTTTATGTGTATTGGATGTTTGGTATATTGATTTGTCATATGCAAACCTACCAATATGAAGTGTTATATTATGGTGTGCGCATTGGCACACTAACCATCGATTGCATTTGTAGCAGAGGTGTAATGGTACCGACATTACCCACAAGTGTTATGGGGTATATGGTGCTAAACCTTTTTCATCGTATGGTGGAGGGTAGTTCACGGAACCCTGGCACAGCTACGGGTCACGGCTTGCAAGCCCGGATGATCAGGCATGTTATAATACCCTTACCGACCCTGTGAGCTGCTAAACTAACATTGGACGGAGCGGCTGTACGACACAGAATTTCTGTATTAGCGACATGGACATGGGGCGGCAGAAATGTAATCATTACAGGCGTGTGAGACAATTGAAAAGCCCGTCCCAGACTAAAGACAGTAGGGAGAAGGAGGATGGTGAACACAGTAGAGCTGGAAGATAAACTTGGCCAGACTGGTCATTGTATATGTTTGTGTTATGATATGTTTTAATTAGGAATGCGCTGATGTAGAACTGATATAACACATTCTTGACTTTCTTTCAAGCTCTCACAAGGAGCCCTATGTTATAGATCTCAAGACTAGAGACTACTGACTAGGAGTGTCAGGACTGACAGGATCTCAGAATACCGGCAAGCTGTTCTTTTTCTTTTGTGTGTGTCTACTGGAGAGTGGGGATCTGGACCACAGTTCCAGATAGATGAAGTAACAAGTAAAGTTACGTAATGTTTCTCATCACAATATGTTATATGATTTTATCATCCTCATATTGACAATCATCCAATGTCTATGATTAGTAAATAAATGTTGTAGTCTTGTAACTCATAGTTCTGTCATTATATTTTTTCCAATTGTGCATACGTGTTGTTGTGTACATTGGTGGGGGTTCACTTACACACCAAGGAAAGGAGCAGTCAGGGAGAAAACCTGGACTGAGATAGTCGTCTATACTAATATATTTAGACTTAAAACATCTATCTTAAGCTAACCTTCTCTTTCCTATACCTTGGCGAATATTCAGCACAGTTCATTTCATTTTGTAACGAGCCACTTAGAGCTGTACGTTGGATATTCAGGGCTTAATCTGTAGTTCAGCCATATAGATTTTGTCCCTAGTCAGTTTCTGACTATTTGGGGTTGCTCGCCAGTGAATAATCCATTCATCAAGCTGGTGGGGCACCCCGACTTCTGACAACTAGTAACCTTCTCCTGGTCTGGTTACGTGGTATTGCTGCCTACGTTTTAAATAAGTTCCTGGTGCTTTGAAATTGTTTTTTCAACTATTCATAATTTTCTGATCGGGTGTTTTGTGCTTCTGTATTCTGTAGTCGCCGTCTCCATTTCCACCCATACCTTGTCAACTAGTTCATCCCATCACCAACAACGTTTTCCCTGTCTTTTATTTAGCCTTTTGGCATGAAGACAACAGCCGTGCAGCCAGGTCAGTGTTTACTGCAAGGTATAGGAACGTGTGATGGGTTGTCTCACAGTTTGCCCATTTGGGATGAATGATACATATAGGAAATAATGTGCCCCGAGAACATCTCAGCATGATGAGTGTGTATCAGTACTGGACATTACAGCCACATATCTGACTGCATCTGAATCCCCAGGTCTGGTTGCTAATTTTGTAGCCCAGCCATGGCTCGACAAAGTGAGACTTGTGGTCAGCAAAGCCTGGCCCAGTACAAAGTGTGGCCAAGTAAAATGCCTTGCCCGGTACAAAGTCTGGCCCAGTACAAGGTCTGGCCACATATAAAGTCTAGCCTAGTACAAAGTCTGGTCCAGTACAAAGTCTGGTCGAGTACAAAGTCTGGTCCAATACAAAGTCTGGCCCAGTACAGAGTATGGCCCAGTATAGAGTCTGGCCCAGTACAAAGTCTGGTCCAGTACAAAGTCTGGCCCAGTACAATGTCTGGTCCAATACAAAGTCTGGCCCAGTACAGAGTATGGCCCAGTATAGAGTCTGGCCCAGTACAAAGTCTGGGCCAGAACAATGTCTGGTCCAGTACAAAGTCTGACCCAGTACAAAAGTCTGACCCAGTACAAAGTCTGGCCCAGTATAGAGTCTGGCCCAGTACACAGTCTGGCCAAGTACAAAGTTTGCTTTCGGTTAGAAAGTCGCTTTTGCGAAGTGGTTACGTGTCCAGCCACGAGCTCTGTATGTTGTGGGTTCGATTCCAGTCTATGTAGTTCGGTTTACGAGTGCACTGTTCTGGGAGACATCTGGGGTTCGTCGCTGCAGCTACGCAGTTAGTGCTTTGTGCGACGCTTTCTGTAGACCATCCAGCAGAAAGCCTTCGAGCCATATGGGATCAAACTCTATGACATGAAGTCCCCTTGTCTTTTAAGCCAGTTTGCTTTCTATAAGCTCCCCCAACCGCTCTCTGTTTTGATCGAGTGCCGACTCTGGTGCTAGCAGACATCTTATGTCCGAAACAGCTAACTCTGATAGCAACTGCCATTGATCTCACTGGGAGTTGATCCACTTGCGCATATTTATACAGTAGTACATTTTCTATTGGCAGTGCCCTATAGGACAAGCTCAACCCTGTATCTCAAAGCCGCCTCTGTATAAACAGCTATGTCCAGCAACTGATGATAGGGGTCAGCCTGATATATATATATCGACGGACACCCTCATATGGTCCACCTGGATTGCTGTGGCACTGACAGCCTGGGAATGCTATGTGTGTCTGTCATCAAACATCGGTCTCCTACATCAAGACGGTGTTGTACCTGCACGCAGGTTTCTGTCATATGCCTGCATCTTTGTATTTTTTTGTTAGTTTTAAATATTGATCAAAACCCATCACTGGCAACGCTGATCGTATTCCGGTAAGAACCTAAGGCCTTGTACACGTCAATTTTGGAAGCACTAGACTCGAGTTTCGCTCTCGTTTGAGCTCGTCAGTAGTGCATATCTTGACTGGACTCGGGATCAAACCTGGATCACTGGCGTATGACGCGGGTGTGTAACCACTAAACCACGCGGCACACACTAGACACGACTACATTATCACATTAGAATATAATAACGTCACCCATCGTTGGCTATAGCTCAAAATTTGCCTGATTGCCGCGACTGACATCCGTCAATCGACGTGGCTTCGAATGATTAGGTCTTCTCATCTGGCAAGGCACATCAGACCGCTGAAAGTCCAGCGAGCAATAATCAAGTCCAAATAGTCCAGACAGCGGAACACGTGCTGTCCGGATGTAAGGTCGCCCTGACCCAAGACCGATTTACGTGGCGGCATAACGAATTCCTTACTAAGTTGGCCGCCATAGTTGATGTAGCAAGAATAAAAGCGAACAGAGAGGGGTACAGGCCGAGGCCGATGGAGATTTCCTTCGTTCGAGAAGGGCGCAAAGAAGGCAAAGCTGACGACTTTCCGCTTGCTACCATTTTCGATGGTGCGAAGGACTGGAAACTGCCCGGAGACATAAAGGCCGTGGCAGATACCCTGAGGTGATCAGACAGTTTAGGTTTGCCACCGAGCAGCTAACGCTGATTGAGCTGACTGTCCCTTACGAGTCCAATATTGAGGAGCAGCATCTGTACAAGTTAGAGAAGTACGATGACATGGTCGCAAGTCTTAGGCGGGATGAGTACCCGTCAGGTTATTCGCCGCGTCGGTAGGCGCCAGAGGTCTGGTTTTCCACTCTGTGTTTGATGAGCTGAAGCGAATGGGCATTAGAGGGCAAGCAAGAACTCGGGCCCAGAAACAACTGTGTGGCTCGGCTGAAAAGGCCTCGTGCTGGCTATGGAATTGTCGGAATCTAGAGTGGAATGAGTCTCGAAACTAGTATGTTTAAAAGCAGTAACTGCAGTACCAACAATCTCTCAACCAAGACCACGAACTTAAAAGTCTCGTGTCAGATCTTTAGCCTTTCCTCCGAAGGTGAGTGGTGAATCTGACTGCAGTCAAACCGTGTAAATGTCGGCCGCAGTCCAACCTCCATAAGATAGCGATAATCGGCCGTAGGTCGCACTCAGTCAGCTGCAGAGACAGTAAGGTGGGTCCAAAAACGGAAAGGAAGAATCGGCTTCCTAGTAGAGTGCGGCGCCGTGAACGGGGCACGAAGAAGGAACACGGCATTGGGGACGAATGGAGGCGATTGAGGCCGTGGCGGGGGATGTAGCTGGCTCCCCACGACCACACGTGCTAAGGGGCACAAGGCTGCACGGGCTCTCCTCGCCGAGGGAGGGTGGGCCTGAGAGTGGACATGTTAACAGCGAAGGGATAACGAATATGACCGAACGAACGTCTCCGCGGCAGGGGAAAGACGCCCGGATTCATGACCCAGACTGGACCTCCCCCAGAGAGTATTAAGAGGTTAAAGGTCCGAAATACTTGGGGAAGGGGGTTCACTTCTGATAATCAGAAGCCCCCTGCCGTGTTTGCTCCGGGACAGAGTTTTTACGATTAACAAAGTGATTTATTTTGTTTGTTTTTTTTCCTCCGGGATTTTATATTTAAACATTGCTAACAACCCACCACTGGTAACGCTGATCGTATTCCTGTACGAACCTAAATAAATCAATTTGATTATTGCTCGCTGGACTTTAGGCGGCCTGGTGTGCCTTGCCAGTCGAGTGGACCTGATCATTCGGGGTCACATTGATTGACGGATGTCAGTCGCGGCGATCGGACAAATTTTGAGCTATAGCCTACGATGGGTGACGTGATATTCTAGTGTGATAATTTGGTCGTATCTAGCGTGTGCTGCGTGGTTTAGTGGTTACATACCCGCGTCACACGCCAGTTATTCGGGTGTGATCCCGGGTCCAGTCAAGGATATGCACTACTGATGAGCTCAAACGAGAGCGAAGCTCGAGTCTAGTGGTTCCAAATTGACGTGGACAAGGCCTCAGTTTCGTACCAGAATGCGATCAGCGTTGCCAGTGGTGGGTTGTTCCCAATGTATAAATATCAAATCCCGGAGAAAACCAAATAAATCTATTTATTTAGTTGTAAGTAAGCAAATCATTATCATCTTCCACTTCTGGAGTCAAGCGTCGCAGGAAGGATAAATTGACGTTCCAGCGTTCGATGGTTGGCACTGGGTTGTGTCATTTCGTGTTATTGTAGTGTCTTTGACGTCGCCAATACATTTGTTTCTCGGGCTTCCTCTTGCTCTTGTATCAGATCTTTGATGTAACGCCAGTGCTGGTAATTTATGGAATTGCATCCTAATGTGATGGCCAAGCCATGTGACCTTCTGCCTGTCAATGTATTGGCACAAGATGTTCATTCCGCTGTCTGTCTGACAACATTTTTTTCTGACTGGGTCTCGGATAGTTAAGTTGGCAGCTCTTTTCAAGCATTTCATCTGGCAGGTGTTGATTTTGCGTACGTGTAAGAAAATGACCTCTTCTTTCCCATTAAGGCGTATGTGGTATATGGCCCTAACTCTATGGCGCTCACCTGGCTGCTGTGGTATATGCCCATAGCCCTCTGGCGCTCACCTGGCTCCTGTGGTTAATGTCACACGTGTCGTCTTCACATCCCAGGATGTCTCCAGGTACCAGTTTAGGCTAGGACGACCTGCGAACCCAGGGCAATTTAAAACAAACCCACCTGGCTGGGGATTGAAACACAAGGCCACCGGGCTGCGGGCTAACCACGGCACTGCGGCAGAGATACGGGATCAGTCAATAATACTCCAGCTGTTCTCCTGGCGAGCCCGTCCCACTGATCAGTCTTGAATGTACGGATGGGAGAGTAATTGCTACTTTATTACGACGCCTGCATGTATTATTGTAGACCTGTGACCAGTAGTTATTTTTGACCTACCATTTATGTGAACAGAAGATTTACAATTGTGGCTGTGTGACCTGTGTGAATTAGATGTCACTGGAAGACCGCCATTACTGGAGGCAAGGCAGCGATTTATCCATGTAATGACAGTGGCTATTCACTGCAGATTGTCATAGTTGCTGAGTTAACTGAGCTTTTGACATAAAATATAATAACACCACAAATGACTTGACTGAATGCATATATTTGGCAACGATTAATAGGGAAACATCGTCATTAGTAAAGAGATACTAAGAAATCAAATCGACATACTGGAAATTAAGAACAAGAAATGACTAACCTTTTCTCTTCGTGACACAAATAACAGATATGTTTATATATTATGAGAAAGAAAAGGGTTGACCCAGCGAGGTTGGTTTTCTTCGTTAGAAAAAGTTTCCTCGTCACTCGGGCGGGGTTGTGTGGGTAGGGGATTGTGTTGGGTGGATTGGGGATGCAAGGGCGGGTGGGGAGAAGTGTATGGTGTGTGGGTTTGAGATATGTGTGCGGTGTGTTGGTGGGGGATGTGTGAATGGTGTGTAGGTGGAGGGTATGTTTGTGGTGGTATGGGTGGAGGATAGTGTGTGGTGTGGGGGATGTGTGTGATGGGTGCGGGGAATGTGCGTATGGGTGGGGTATATGTGTGGGTGAGTAGGGGATTGTGGTGGTTGGGGGAAGTATGTGGGGGAGTGTGGGTGGGAGATGTGTGTGTGTGGATGGGGAATGTGTGGGTGGGGGTGTGTGAGTGGCTTAGGGATGTAGGTGGGTGAGGGAGTTGTATGTGTCGGGGTGGGATGTGTGAGTGGGTGGAGGATGTGTGTGGGGGTAGGGGTATTGTGATCGAGAGATGTTTGGTTGGGGGTGAGTGGGTGGGGGTGTGTGGGTGCGCCGTGGAGGATGTTTGCGTGAGTGAGTGTGTGTTGGTGGACGGGTAGGGAATGCGTGTGTGGGTGGTGAGAGGTGTGTGGTGTGTTGGTTTTAGATATTGTGTGGGAGAGGTATGTGTGTGTGGGTGGGGGATTTTTGTGGTGTGTGAGTGGGGGTATGTGGGGTGGATGGGTAAGGGTATCTGTGTGGGTGTGGGTGGGGATATTGTGTGGTATCTGGGTGGGGGATATGTGTGTGGTGTGTAAGTGGGGATGTGTTGGTGAGGGATATGTGTGTGTGTGGTGCGTGGGTTGGGAATAGTGCGTGGTAGGGGGTGTATGTGATGTGCGGGTGGGGGATTGTGTGGTGGGGGATTAGGTTAAGGCATGTGTGGGTGGGTGGAAGTTGTATATGTGGGTGGTGGGGTGTGTGTGAGTGGATTGGGGATGTATGGGTGGTTAGGGAGATGTGGGGGGGGGGTAGGGACATGTCAGTTGGTGGGGTTGTGTGTATATGATTTGGCGATGTGGATGTGCGATGTGTGGGTTGGTGGGGGATTGTGTGCATGGGTGGGGAATATGTTGTCGATGGAGATGTGGCTGGGGGATGGGTGGTTTGAGGTGTGGGTGTGGGGTAAGATGTGTATGTGGATGGGCGTGGGATGTGTGGGTTGGTGGGGGAATGTTTGTGGGTGGCGAGTGTGTTTTGGTTGGGGGATCAGGTGAGGGCAGTGCATGTGGGTGGGGGGATGTGCGGGAGGGGGATGGGTCGGTTGGTGGGGTATGTATGTGTCCCTTGGTGTGCGTGTGTGTCGGTAGGTGGGGGTGTGTATGTGTCCCTTGGTGCGCGTGTGTGTGGGTAGGTGGGGGTATGTATGTGTCCCTTGGTGTGCGTGTGTGTGGGTAGGTGGGGGTGTTGTGTGGGTGGGGTGATGTATGGATAGGTGGGAGATGGGCTTCATAACATGTTAATTAGCCTTGTTTATGTTTACAACATTCATTTCACAATGTTTATTTTTCTTCCTATGTAAATGTATAATGCTCTTGATGAACGAAAGACGAGTGATTGGAAGGGCCGAATGTAAGACGGGCCTGCGCGCCCAATTTGTGACCCTAATAAAGTTGATTTGATTTGATTTGATTTGATTTGTTCTGCCAGTTATGGACTTCCCACTGTCAGACAGACAGCAATGGAAAGGAACATGACAGTCAGACGGGTCTAAGCCAAAACAAAAACCTTCGTCGCTCAAGGATGAAATTCGGGAATCGTACGGTAGTTTGCAAGAGATAATAGAACAGGTGAAAGTAAGACACAGCATGATAATTATGATGGATTTCACTGTGAAAATTGGTGTTGAAAGAACAGAAGAAGAAAAGTTATAAAGTACCTTTGATATATAAAATGGAAATGATGAAAGGGACAACCTCATGGTATGTTGTCTGGAAAAGAATCTGTCACTTATGAACACCGTGTGTAGACAACATCGAAGAAGGGTCAACAGTTTGACCGCACCAGGTGGTGACTGCAGAAAGTAGACCGATAACATCCCACACAACAAAGATGGAGGACAGTGATAATATCCACCCAGACACTGCAGCTGGCAGACTGCGACACAGTTCGTCAACTACTGGTGACAGATGTCACCATAGAATTGAAACAAATCATCACAAGAGCCCAACTAACACGGTGTGATGTCAATGATGCAGCACCTGGCGATATTCTTTGAATTGGAAAACACATCTGAAGTGTTGAAAACACGTGATCTGAATTCGCCTTTTAGTGTTCAGATTTTCGTATAAAGACGGTTACATGTAGTTAATAATATGTAGGGCAATATTGTAACAGAAAACAGAGATACACTAGAAATATGGAAGAAGTACTGAGGAGAAACGTACAAGGACACGACAAAGAATCATACACTATATGGGACCGTTATTGGAGGAAGTATGATCAGAGATACAAAGTCTGTCATCACCAGACCGAGACGACATACCAGCAGAACTTAGCGGAATTAGTGGAAGATAGCGTCGCTATATACCATGTGTGAGCATCTACACCAAGTCGTGACGACATACCGGCAGAGCTAATGCAGGCATCAGGGGGAGATAGCATCGCTATCTACTATCTGTGAACTTCTACACCAGAACTGTTTAGTCCAAAGCATGGAAGAGAACAGTTTACAGTCCTAAAAATGACATTTACAACTGTGCACCAAATGCACTGTCGCACTAGTCATTTATTCTAGCAAAAGAGCTGAGAGTAAGATAACATGCGAGTTACAAGTTCTGACAGGTTACAGACAGTGAAGAAGATCATGGAACCATATCTTCAATATGTGAGTACAATGTAGATAGATCTCCATTCTTGCATCATAGACTACAGTAAATCATTCGACTGTCTTCAACAACATCAAGCATTGTGGAACATCGTTAAAGATGCAGGGTTTAAGTATATTTGACCACATCAATAGAATCATTACATAACACCGTCGTTAAACATGCCCAACTGACGTAACACAGGTGGACATAACGCCAAAGTTAGAACAGTTCCGATGTACGCAAGCTAGCGGCGCCGAGAGGACTTTCAGGCATGGCTATTGCTGCCCATACAATATCGGTAGTGGCAGATACTGGCCTCAGGTCAGATTTTGTTTTAAAAATATCCTCTTAGTCCCACTATATGCCTTTCCGCCCATTGTAGTCCACCATGGTCCATCTACCATTGTGTGTGTGGTCAGTGATTTGGTGATTCGAGTTTGCAGTTTGGATAACCGCCTCTGATAAATCCACACTTTGATCTTAGCGAAAAGGCCGAGTGTGTCGTGCCATCCCGCCAGGGGTCACCTCCGACAGCGGGAGAGACCTCAAGTGTCACGGCAGGGATATCGTCTGCTTCCTGACATTTCTCTTGCAGCTGCCTTGCAGAGAAAATCATGTCAACAGCTCCTCGTTCTTTTCTGAAGCCACATTGACTCTCGGGAAGAAGACCTTGGTCGAGATAGGCCGTAAGGCGATTGAGAAGAATTCTGGCGAGTATCTTCCCTGCAATTGAGAGCTAGGAGATGCCTCTGTGTTTGTCACAGGATTGGCGGTTTCCATTACGTTTGTAAAGGTGGACTATTGACGCGTCCTTTAAATCTTGTGGCATGGTCTCGTTCACCCATATGTTTGTAAAGACGTGGTGAAGCTGCTCTATTAGGACCGGGCCACCTGCCTTGTATATCTCTGCTGGGATGGAGTCAGGACCAGGCGCCTTTCCACTTGAAAGTTGCTGGATGGCTTTGTTTATTTCCACTATGGTTGGCAGGTCATGAAGTATATCATTAGTGGGAACTTGAGGAAGGCAGCTGATGGTGTCATCATCGAAGAAAGAAGTTGCATTTAGGATGTTGCTGAAATGCTCTGCCCAGCGTTGAAGGATTTCTTTCTTATCCGTGACCAATGTTCCCCCATCTGCACTGAGGAGGGGTACTATGCCTGGTGATGGATGACCGTAGACCGCTTTCAGTGAGTCGTAGAAGTTTTTCATATCATGTCTGTCAGCAAAGCCTTGCATTTCATCAGCTTTGTTGCTCAGCCAGGAGTCCCGCATGTGCCGAAGTTTCTGCTGCACTACTCTCCGAATGTTATTGAAGGCATCTTTTTTATGTTGACTGCGGGTCAATCAAATATGCCTTGAGGAGAATATGTTTCTCGGCCAGCAATTGGTTGATGTCTTCAGAATTTTCATCAAACAAGTATTTATGCTTTCGGGGGGGGGGGGGCAGGATTTCCATAGCAGTGTTGTAAATTATGTCCTTTAGGGCTCTCCACTCTGTTTCCACATCCCTTTTAGCTGCAGCATTTGGCTTGAGGCGGTCTTCCAGCATGTTTTCAAACGACAGCTGCATTTTATTGCTGTGTAGGCGGGTGACATTTACTTTTCTTTGCATTTTTGCCCCCGAGGACGCCGTGGTGTTTGATGTGTATGTTTCTTTTCGAGATAATGAGTCGATGGTCTGTCCAACATTCGGTACCACACATGGATTTTGTCACCCGAACGTCTTGTCTGTCACTCCTCCTGACGATGACATGGTCAATGAGGTTCCAGTGTTTCGAGCGTGGGTGCATCCATGATGTCCTATTTCTCGTGGAAAGACGTAAAATTGTGTTGGTAATCAGGAGATCGTGTTCGGCACAGTTCTGAAGGAGGAGGAGCCCATTGCTGTTACAATTTCCGGCTACGTACTTTCCAATGATGCCATTATAAGAGGCGGTGTCCTTGCCTACTCTGGCATTGAAATCCCCACGGAGTATAAGTTTGTCTCCTTTGGGAACTGATGTTACTACGTTGTGCTGGTCCTCATAGAACTTGTTTTTGACGTCATCTTCATTTGTCATGGTTGGTGCTGTCGTAAGTAATTATTTACTTACTTATGATGTCGTCCCTGGAGTGAGGGGAATCAACACCCACAATTTTTTTAACCCAAGAGTATTGTCCTAGAGAAACCACCAGAATCCGTCTACAAACTCCCTCAGTCAGCAGACACCCCTTTCTTACTCTCACTCACCCCTGGATCATGCCCCCTCTCATTCTTCCCCAACACAACATACTCAACAACTCTAGCTTTAACAAATAAATACAACAATTAATTTATTAAAACAAAGAGCATGTGTGTGAGGTGTGTGTGTGTGTGTGTGTGTGTGTGTGTGTGTGTGTGTGTGTGTGTGTAATGGGTAGAATGTGTGTCGAATATTCTAATGTTAGACCAGTGACTTAGAAGCAAAGTTAGTAACATCATAGTGCTTAGCACACAACAGCACCATACATTCCGGACAGTGAACCTCACCCAGAAGATGTTTCTCCGTCCACGTGACAACTTTCTCCAATCACTCGAACAAACAGGATGCTGGTCATCAGATAGACACTGTTAATCTTGGTCTTCCCTCTACCACACGGTGAAGTTACTCTGTTTCATAATGTTCGTTGAACTGATAATCTTCCAATTAACTGAAATGTCACTTGGGGAAAATCTAATGTTCATAAGTCTCTGATTATAACATTTTCCCCTCTTTTAGAACACAACCTATTAATGTTTGTTAGGTAGATGTGTGTGTGTGTATATATATATATATATATATATATATATATATATATATATATATATATATATATATATATATATATATATATATATATATATATATATATGTCCTTGGCATGTGAGTTATTAATCTTCGGTGATGAAACTTATCACTCATTAGACACAACACTTATGTTCATTAAGTCCTGCTCAGCAGAAGCCAAGTTTCTGCGGACCAACTAAGTTCTGAGCCCCGTGTAAAAACCTCTCAGTAACCTCGTTCTTCTTTCCATGAGCCATCATTGTATAAAACTTTGAAACTGCTTCTTCGTAATAAATCATCTCACACTCAAGTGGAACACTCAAGGGGAACTGTAAATGGAACCTGTAGAGTAGATAACATCATGGTGAGGGCAACTCAATCCTGACCGTAATTAGGTGATTGTAGGCCAATAGCAGCACTCAGATCTATAACAGAGATCCGATCTCTGTCATACGGCCAAATTGCGCATCACATTGGTCTTATACATGGCAACACCAGGAAAGAATAAAGGAACGGGTAGAAACCCAGCAGATGCCCTACTGGAAGATCTATAACAGTGTATGATGAAACGATGGCTTAACAAGTCTTGTAGAAATTCTAACTCAACTTTATTAAACGTTATAGCCGATATAATATCATGGTAGAATACAAACGTGTTGACGGCCTGCCTTCTAGGGCTAGGTTCAGATGTAAACTGATCCTTGACAACAAACTACGTCACGACTTGAGCATCTCTCCTCCCATTCCATCCCGATGCTCAGTCGTGCTGTAGCCTTTTCCCACCTAAAACCCAATCTCTGTTACACCTCCCTATGTTTTCTAAAGAATTTTTCCTGTAAAGGAAAAATTCTTTACTCCCAATTCCCTTACTCTATTCCCTCTTTTTCCTTACCTCCCACAGTTCCTCTAATCTTCCCTAAAACAACTCCAATTTGAGTAAATATTCTATTCTTTAACTCTTCTCCCTGTCATATTGTCATATAGTAACCCACTATAAACTTCTTCTTCGTTTCTGCCTCTTCATACTTTAACACATATAAATCTCAACTTTATACAATACCTCATACCACATATGGTTACCCTTTTTTTTTAAAACTAAACCTTCCTTCTTCCCTTTCCTTACTTCCCACCGTTCCTCTAATCTCCTCAAACCACGTTATTTTAAGTAAACCAATCTATTCGTAACTCTTTCCCCAAACCATATAGTAATCCACTAGGTATTTCGGGTTCGTTCTTGGCACCTCAAGTTCCTGTATCAAATATACATATCATAAGAATAATAGCTCGTATAATCGTTATTGTACACATGGCATTATGAAATCCCTCACTCTTTCACAACACAGGACAAACAGAAATAACGTAGTTAGAAAAAGTAAAGAAGGGGTGCGCACCCAGTGAAAAGCATAAAGAATGAATAGTCAACATGATCACATTTACCTCCCTTGCCAATAAAAAAAATTTTGAACAACAATTTTTTTAAAATACATCTTATGAAATAGATCTTTGTTCTCTATAAATCAAGTTGTCATACGTTTTCTCAACATTTATATATTCAACATTTATATTGCCATCCACAATCTTGTCTATATTTCCGTTACCTCATCCTTTACCACAAGCCAATGTTCATATTCTATGAACATTTTTAATTTAATAAACGCTGGTATTTCACAGCTCCTATATCTTTCCCCCTCACATCCCATAATGTGCTTCTTTGTCTACCTATAGCAACACTCCCGCTTATATGCTGCCATTCACAATCTCCCCCTCCTTTTTCTTCATATAATGCTGACTTCAATGCAGCTCCTATTTTATTTTCTAATACTTCATATCCATAAGAACCTCTTCATGCCGACTATCTATATGTCTCTCTATTAGCCCTCAGTATGTGTCTCTCTATTAGCCCTCATATATTTTCTTTATTCTAGCCAACACCATAACTACTTGAAAAATAACTTATTTAATTAAATTTATAACTAGGTACACAAAACAACTTAATTAAATTAAACGAAATAAAATCAAAATAAGATATCATACCCCCCAACTCATTCAAAGAAAACAGACTTTAAAATGACATAACATGCATTTTATCAAATCAAAAGAAAATATTCTATTACTACCTATCACTATTGGTCTCTTTTATGGACCAATAGTTTGTACGGAAAATCTAGGAACACAATAATCCTATTCTAAAATCGCATAACAACCATCATTTCACAGGACCAAATCAAGCAAAAAACATATTATATATGAGGCATTTAAAACTCAAACTCAATAAAACAACTGTCTTCTCGCTAAAGAGAAGGTTTTCAAACAAAATTAACTCACATAGAACTACCTACTTACAGTGCCTAAGCAACATTGTCCTCCTATACGAATCAATGTAACTCATATCTATCCACTCAAGTCATTCTATTGTTTTTATAACCGAGAAACTAAAACAACTCACTGCCAATTATATATATATATCTGCTATCTACAGACCAATTTCCAACTTAAAACAATATCTATTCTTCTCACAAAAGTCTTTAACTAACAATGAGCGTATTATCTACCAACAGAACCTGTGGTTCGACACACCAACTGTTTCTTCTGGATTTGTTCCACATATTCTTATAACTACTTATTCATTACCACCAACCACGGTATTTCTTAGCACCAATCAACACTTGTCTATTTACTATAGAGTACCTCTAACTGCTGTAACATTGACTAACTTATCTATCTGATAAGAAGTTTAACATATAATCAACCAGCCATTCCATCACAGAGAGAGAAAAAAAATATATATGTCTCACTCGAACCTACATCCACATTAGTTATCTTAATGCTTAACTACTCCTCAAGATCACTTATGAAAAGTATCAACAGAAGCCTTTTCTATTTCCACAGTCTCATATACTTCATCCAGTATCTCTTTTCTCATATCTTGCTATCTGCAATATTTTCTATCCATTTACCTCTTACGTTTCCACTTCTTCAATAACTCCAAGTTTCTTTGAATAAGTGCTATTTCCACATCAATATCCTCCTCCTCGTATAACCTATCAGCTTCCTCCATACTACTATTTGACTCTGACTTCTCATCCATTTCTTCTTCTTCATCTGTATGTCTCTCGCTAGCAGCCGCTAATCTCTTCCGTTCAATATCCCATCTAATTTGTCTATCATTATTTCTTAAGGACCTTTCTAGTAAAGGCATATCTTCACCGCTTGTTGAATATTCTCTAATTCTCCTCTGTCTTTTCACTTCTCTTTCTCTTTGTTTATCCATTCTTCTTTTTGTCGCTTGTCTAGTATTCTTAAATGGAGCACCTACTTCCTCTTCCATAGACTCTATACTATCATAATGACTCTCATTCACATTTCCTTCTTCTATCGTTTTCGGTATTGTCTGTTCTTGAGCATCATCGTAAACTGGAGTTGTTTTTAACTGACTGTGTGCTGGATCTTTTCTAAAACCTGGGGTTATTATAGTTCCCCTGACGACTCGTTCATCTAAGTATCCGGTGTCTGAACAATAATTATTATTATAATTATCATTTTCCTTCTCATCGTCATCTCTTCTTAAGTGTTCCACGTGTGCCCTTGCCACATGTCCCGTAACCTGGTTCTTGATATTATACGATACATTTCCTAGCTTTTCCAAAACGTAATAACCTGGGACCCAACGAGCATCAAATTTAGAGTTCCTTCTATGCTTCTTGTAATAAACTCTATCGCCTACTTTAAACTCCTGTAAGCTTGTATTTACGTTTTTGTACTTTTTCTGTCTTTCTCTAGCTTTAATTATATTATTCTTTAATCTTACGTGTGCCTTATGCATTTCCTGTATTATGGTTTCTTGAAAGTCTTCTCCCATATATTTCCGTCTTGGTTTTAATAGATTATCTATAGGTAGTATTGGTTCTCTCCCGTGTATTAAATAGAATGGTGAAAACCCCGTGCTCTCATTTTGATTTGTGCGAATAGCGCTAAGGGCAGGTCCTAAGAATAGATCCCAATCTTTTTCATGTTCATCAACAATCTTTGCTATAACGTCGTATAACGTCCTATGTTGACGTTCGTTCTTAGCATTTGAAGAAGGTCTATAGTATGAGGTCTTTATATGTTTTATATTCAAATCTTTTAATAACTTTTCAAATTTTTTATTTACAAATTCTTTACCATTATCCATAAGTATACTTTGTGGACAACTAAATCTTGGTACGAATTCTTGTAAAAAAATATTAATGACAGTATCTGCACTCTTATCTGGTATTGCATAAACTTCCGGCCAAAGACTGTAGACGTCCACTATATGAATTAAATACACGTTCCCTGACAATGTCCTAGGGTGAGGACCTGATATATCTAAACTAATCTTTTGCATTGGAAACTGAGGAATATCTGTATCTTGTAATGGACACTTAATTGCTTTCATATTCCTTAATCTGCATCTTTCACACTTATCTACATATTTACAGGCAGACTTGAATAAGTTCGGCCAATAATATTTACTCGTAACCGCTTTCACCAATTTATCATGACCGAGATGACCATTCTCATCATGATATGCTTTTAAAACTTCATTTTCCAAATGTGTGGGAACATATTTCCTTAGCTGTTCACTCTTTTCGGTCATATAATATAACTGTTCATCTTCTTGTAAAACTAAGTAATTCTTCTTATATTTATTCTCTTCCGTTTCTTTTAATTTCTGTTTTATTTGTAATACTTTTGGATCTAATTCTTGTTCTTCTTTCATATTAAACTGTGCTAAATGTGGGTCTTCTGCTCTAGGTTCAACCTCTTGATCCGATGGTAAACTCTCAAACTCTTCTCTATTTATTATGGCAGAGTCTAATATATTTACTTGCCAGTTTCGGTCGTCGATCTCTGGTTCACCTTCATCTTCTGTGTCACCTGATGACTGTGGATAGGGGATCCTAGACAATAAATCAGCACACGTGTTAATCCTACCTGGAATATATTCAACTCTGGCATTGTATCCTTGTAGATTCAACGCCCAGGTCTGTATTTTCCTGTTCTGCACTGGAGCTTTTAATAGAGACTTTAAAGGCATATGGTCAGTTCTAATAACAAAATTTGCATTATGTAAGTAGTAATTTAATTTCTGTAGAGCATAATGTATTGCATAAGCCTCCTTCTCAATAGTAGTCCATTTCCGTTGAGACCTGCTAAGCTTATGAGACAAGAAATAAATTGGCCTTTCATTTTTAACCCCTGGTATTCCAGATTCTTTTCCTTCATATGGTTGAACCAAACACGCTCCTATAGCATTATCAGAAGCATCTGTGTATAATATTAACTGTTTATTCAAATCTGGATGCGTCAATAGCGGTACCACTGTTAAACTGTTTTTTAAGAACTCAAACGCTTTTTGACACTCATCATCCCACTTAAATCTAACGTATTTGCCCGTTAAATTCGTAATAGGTTCTGCTATCTTTGAAAACGCTGGGATAAAGCGCCTATAGTACCCACAAGTTCCTATAAACGCACGCACTTCTTTTACGTTAGTTGGAGGAGGTAACTCTTTAATAACCTTTATCTTGTCTTGGTCCGGTTTAATTCCGTCTCTATTTATAATATATCCCAAATATTTTGTTTCTGTTTTTAAAAACTCGCACTTACTAAGCTTTAATTTCACATCATGCACTCTTAACCTATCGAATACTAACCTTACATGTTTTAAGTGATCTTCTACATCGCCTGCCGTATAGATAAGAATATCGTCTATGTATGCCAGGGCAAACTTTTGCATACCCTCTAGTACTTCATTTAATAACAACATGTAATGAGATGGAGCCGTTCGAACCCCGAATGGCATTCGTAAAAATTCGTAGGAACCCATATGAGTGCAGAAAGCACTTTTCTTTTGAGCGTCCTTCGACATCGGGATACACCAGAATCCTGATCTTGCGTCCAGTGTCGTGAAAAATGTAGAGCCATTAAGCAACCCTAAAATATCATCAATCACCGGCAGTGGGTACGCTACATTCTTAGTGATTTTGTTCAACGCCCGATAGTCACAGCAGAACCGACTTGAACCATCAGGTTTGGCTACAATTACAATCGGAGACGACCACTCTGACTTTGATCTTGTTATTATTCCTGCTTCAACATATCTTCTATTGCTTTTTCGACAATTTCTCTATTTCTTAAGGGAGTTCTATATGGTTTTAAACTAATTGGTGGATGGTCTCCCGTATCTATTTCCATTGTAACTGTTTTTGTCCTTCCTAATTCTAAATCATTAATTGCAAACACATCCTGGTTTTCTTTTATAAGTTGTTCTAATACTTTCTTATTTTCTGGTGGAGCTTTTAACTGTGCCAACAATTCTTGTTCTCTTGTCCTTTTGTCTAGTGAATGTATTTGGGCTGTATTTCTTCCGAATGGATGGATCAATTCATCCATTTGTGCGTTCCCTCTACTTCCGCGTCCGCGTCTGTTATTAATTCTTTCACTAGAAGTTTGTGAATAGTCTGCTCCCGGCATTTCTACTCTATCTGTTGCCAATATATCACTAATGTTATGTTCCAGTTTAGCTACTACACACCCTCTGTATAATTTAATTTCTCTACCTGTGTTACTGGAAAGGTTAAGTGTTTATCTAACGCTATTATTTCATCCGGAACTTCCAAACCAGGCTCATCAATTACTTCCTCTTGCAACTCAGTGATTCTGACTGTGTCTCCTGCCACATAATATGGGTTTCTCTTTACCTTTGCTTGTATCAAATTAACCGACTGTGGTTTTAATGTCGTGGACATTTTAACTCTAACTAGTGCTGATATATGCATGTCTTCTTCCATATCTACATAGACTTCCTTGAATTTTAATTTATGTAAATCAACGAAAAGTCTTACTCCATTTTTTATTAAAAAATCTCTTCCTAACAGCATGTTTCTATTTAAACCTTTCACTACATGAAAAAGATGTCTTACGTTGAGCCCTCCTAACTTAAAATTTATCATTGTTTGTCCAATTACTTGTAAATTCTGTCCTGTAACAGAGTGAAGATTATTATGACTCTTAAATATTCTACAATTTCTCACTATTTTGTATAGAAAACTTTCTTTTACCACACTAACCTGAGCTCCCGAATCAATTAATGTACGAACTCTATACTTTCCTACTTCTATTATACATGAGCTATAATCTGTTTTATTTTCTGTAAACTGTTTGACTTCATCTAGTTGAAAGTATTCTCTGTTCGTTCTACTATGCCTGTTATTAACATATTCTTTAAACCTTGGGACCGTATTATTTTCCCTCCTATCACAGGTCCTATTTAATAGGTAGGGCGCCCGTTTCCCTGTGTTCTTGTACCTGTAAAATTTCTGTGTCTATCTTCAGCATTCCTATTTAACCTGCTATTGCCATTTCTACTCTGTGTATTCGACTGGACATGCCTGTTACCACAAAAACGAGAAACGTGTCCGCGTTGACCACAAAACCAACAGACTACATTTGTGTTATTTGTTTTACCCACTGTCTCACCGGTAGAATACCTCATTTGTCTTCTTTCATCATACGCATTTCTATTACTACCTTGTAACGTCTGTACACCTCCTCTCCTATTCCATCCGAACCTCGTTTGTCCTATCTCCATAGGCTCCTCAATTCTATCTTCTCGACTAGTTCCTATTTCTCGTCCTGTTCTCAATCTAAATCTACGTCTCAAATTTTCTTCTTGTACTGCAATATCTACAGCTTGTGACAACCTCTCGGGGTTTTCTCTCATCAGCTTAAACTTCAGTCCATCGGATTTTATGCCATCCACAAAAATCCCGACTAACATCCTCTCCACCTCTTCTCCTCGTACATTCTGTCCCAAGAATGCCTCTTCAGCCAGGTTAATCAACCTATCGCTGAACAATTGTACCGTCTCTCCATTATTTTGTTTAGACTGCCTCAATACCGAAAACGCATGTTGTGGATCTGTTATTTCCGCGTATTTGTGTGCCAGGTCTTCTTTGAATTGTTCCCATGTCTCATCTACTCTAGCCTCTAATTTTCTTCTGATATGATCCGAAACCGGTTCTGTTGCCGCCTTATAAGCAAGTCTCATTTTCTCTTCATCCGATGCAGACACTAAATATGCATATTTCTCTAGGGAAGTTATCCATTTCTTAAACTCTCTGGCCTGTCCACTAAACTTAACAATTTCAGTTGCCATTTCTTGTTGTTTTATAACCGTATGAAGTCTACCTACTGCTGTTCCTACCCCCGTCAAAACTTGTGCCAATGAATCCTGTTCCGTCATGCTGAAATATTATTGTACAAAACAAACAATCAATTTCACATTTGTAACCAGCTAATTTAAGAAATACAAATCACATTTACCTTATACACCAAGAACAGTTCGACCAGCTAATAGGTTTACTGATTACCCTACTCTCGGTTCCCGATTCAAGCAAGACGTACTCCTCTAGGTTCGCCGTCAGGTTGAACTTAAACGCCTGGAGTCTGTATAAGTTGAAACCAATCGCGCACTTCAGGTAATTCCTTCTTCCAAGGGATCTCGCACTCTTCAGGTAGTTTCTCTTCTTAGGATGCCTCAATACTTCAACCCCTGGTTGGGTCCCTACCAGACTTCTGGCTTCTGACTTCGCCCCGGTTGGGGTACATCAATCGACGTCTTGAGAACGACTCACACGCAACAGAGCCCAAAAGGATTAGCTCTCATATGCAGCGGAGCCCAGAGATAGTCTGACTGCGTCAAAAAGATATGGGCCAATCAATGAAGGAATGAAGTATTTAGCTGCTGTCCTGATTTTCTTTTCCTATAACGATTCAGTTGCAAGAGAGTTCTAAAACTTTTTAACATTGTCCACAGATCTTAGATAATATTTGATTTGATGAAACGAGTTGTCCGAATTCATCACCATTCTGGAAATTTTTTGATTTTTGATTCTAGATGATTAAGTCTTAAAGTTTTTGATTAACTTCCGCAAATTTGATTTGAGGCAAGGGCTGAACTTGATTGAGGAATTGAAAAATTCTTGCTCACCTGAAACAATGATCAGACTGGATTGACCTTCAGCAAAATTCTTGTTCGCTCGAGACAACGATCAAACTGGATTGACCTTCAGCAAAATTCTTGTTCGCTCGAGACAACGATCAAACTGGATTGACCTTCAGCAAAATTCTTGTTCAAGTTGACAGTTGACCTTCAGTTGACAAGATGTTCTGTTAGCAAATTTAAGATTCTTGATAGCAGAATTCCGAAAATATTTACAGACAACCACCCCTAGCCGGGATTTTGGTTGCTGTAAGTTTTACAGACGACGCAGTGGCCATTGTTTTATATTTTGAGAGCAGAAAAATTTCCTCAGTCCTCCAGCAAGCAAGTGACCTTCAGACAAGCTAGGTTAAAACAACGGCTGCAATGACGGCAGGTCAAAACTCACAGGATATTGACAACAGTTCGGTCACTCCAGAGCACGATAATAAACAGCCCCCGATTCTAACAATCCTACGATGGTAGATGGTAGCTCCATCCAAAAAAAACTGATTTCAATAGGTATTCCAATCGCCTGGTCGGGAATAAACGCTTGTTCTAAGTTGCAGGCCTCAAAAGGTAGTCTGGTCTGGATCTTTTGATTATTACTTCCAACAAGATTCTAGATTCCCTCCTTTTCTTGTTTTCTTGTTGCCGCAAGCTGAGAAAGGTGTTCATTAAAAGTTCTCTGCTGTGCTCTGCTGTTTCTTAGTACTTCACATTGCGTCCGCGACGGCAAAGTCCAGAATCCTGGTCAAACGGCTCCATTTAAGCCATATATAACAGTGTATGATGAAACGATGGCTTAACAAGTCTTGTAGAAATTCTAAATCAACTTTATTAAACGTTATAGCCGATACAATATCATGGTAGAATACAAACGTGTTGACGGCCTGCCTTCTAGGGCTAGGTTCAGATGTAAACTGATCCTTGACAACAAACTACGTCACGACTTGAGCATCTCTCCTCCCATTCCATCCCGATGCTCAGTCGTGCTGTAGCCTTTTCCCACCTAAAACCCAATCTCTGTTACAGATCCTACCATTTCACATTCCCCTCCTCCCTCTCAACCATCCTTAATCTCTCTAATTATTATTCCACTACATTGTCCTCAAATCCCCGAGTACAATGATATATCACACAAGCTAGTTAAAGCCATACAATAGGACACTATTTGCCCATCGAGAAATTCCACACTCAAGTACGGGTTTCTCACCTTTCGAGTTAGTTTATGGGGCGAACCCTCGTGGACCCCTAACAATCTACCATCAGCTAATCACCAGCTCAGTAGAGAATCCAACAGCAGTAACACTGTATGAGATGGTAACGGAGACACGCGATAAAATTATGAAGGCGTGTCTCATAGCCAAATCATCTTTGGAGAGAAAAGGCCAGATGTACCGCGAATATGCAAACAAGGGTGCCAAACCCCTACACCTTGAACCCAATCAAAAGGTGCTACTGTTACTACCAGATAAACGTAATTTGTTACTAACATCATGGCAAGGGCCATTCAAAATTGAACGAAAGATATCAGATGTCGATTATGAAATATCGATAAAGGGAAAATTAAAGATATTTCATATCAACATGCTGAAGCCTTATTTCTCACGACAAGAACTGAGGACAGACGAACAGAGTGCACCTACACCAATCAACCGGACGACAGACGTACACAACACAACTACACTAGGTAGGGCGACAGATCATGACGACATCGCAAACACACCTAGCCAGGAAACAGTACACACAGCTAGTACAACAACAGTACTTAATCAGACGGATGACGACGGAATAGAATTACCAGTCCCGACAGTCGACACGACAGGGACAATCGATAGCATACGTATAGAACCCAAACTTACAGACGAGCAACAACAACAACTGATAGAGTTAGTAACTGAGTACAAGGACATTTTCTCTGACATCCCAGGTAAGACAGACAGAATAGAACACTCTATTATTCTGACTGATAACACACCCATCAAATGCCGACCTTATTCCATCCCATTGAGTTACAGGGAAAATCTCGACAAGGAATTGTTAAATCTGGAGTCGAGTGGAATAATTCAGAAATCACAGTCAGAATATTCTTTTCCTATAGTTCTAGTCAGAAAAAAGGACTCGACTATTCGTCTTTGCGTCGATTATCGGCGCTTAAACAACGTGACCAAGGTCGGTGCAGAGCCTATCCCATCTTGTGACGACCTAATCCTTGATATGTCAATATCACGTATCTTCTCGAAACTGGATCTCACGAAAGGTTATTGGCAGGTCCCGATGGAATCATTCTCTATTCCCTTGACAGCATTTTCTACACCTCTAGGCCTGTATGAGAGGCGCTTTCTTCCTTTCGG
The DNA here is from genome assembly GCA_963921405.1 of Cepaea hortensis. NCBI lineage: Eukaryota > Metazoa > Mollusca > Gastropoda > Stylommatophora > Helicidae > Cepaea > Cepaea hortensis. The sequence continues at coordinate 7,011,454 of OY992881.1, forward strand.
CCTTCGTAATGCACCAGCCACTTTTGTCCGACTCACTAGGGATCTTCTGCACGGAGTGACCAATACATCTACTTATATTGATTACATTTGTATCCATACAGCAGACTGGACAACACACCTACTGAAGCTGCGACATGTCTTCGATAGATTGCGATTATTTGGTCTTACAGTAAAACCCACCAAAGTGGAGTTGGGAATGGAAGAAATTGATTTCTTAGGCCATACAATCACCAGAGGCCAACTAAGAACTGATGAGAAAATTGTGACCAAGATTCTCAATCTAACTATGCCTACGACCAAGAAACAGGTCCGTAGCTTGCTTGGTCTGGTCAATTATTACAGCAAATTTATACCCAATTTGGCTGAAATCACCAGCGTTTTTTCTAATGTGTTAAAAGCATCTGTAAAACTTAACGTTCAGGATGCAAAGTTAATCGGTGCGTTATCAAAATTGAAACATTTATTTAGCGTTCCACCAATCTTGCGTTTGCCTAATGTCAAACTTACTTATTTCCTCCGTACAGACGCAAGTTCCATTTCTATTTCTGGGGTCCTAGGCCAATTTTATGAAGGCAAGTTTCACCCAATAATGTACGTGAGTCGTAAGATCAGCCCGGCTGAAGGAAGATACTCAGCCTCTGAATTGGAAGCTTTAAGCGTGATATATTGTGTCAGGAAACTTCATCGATTCCTGGCGGGTACAGAGTTTGGTATCGAAACCGATAATTCGCCTCTGACGGTCATGCAAACAGGGGTTCATCGCAACAATAGGATCTACAGGTGGTCCTTAATTTTGCAAAATTATGCCTTCACTATTAAACATTTGAAGGAAAGTTTGAACTCTCTAGCTGACAAATTGAGTAGACCTTCTCACATTGAAATACCTGAAATACGAGAAGAGAGCGACCTTACATTACCAAAGACATTGACACTGTAATTACTTAGTGCCCTATGTGGTGATTGTGAACACTAAAGTGCGTTGCCATCGCCAGTCGCTTACATCTATGTAATATAAACTGTGTCAGCATTAGTGGAATGAACAGACGCATTTGTGAGTTGTCTGCACCACTGCCACTTGTACAACCCTTGAGGGGATCGAAATTTGAGACTTGAACCTACACCAACCAGTAGCATACCATTAGTATGAACATTACCCAGGACGAGAGCGTAAATCAGACTTTGTCTACCTGAACTTTGTTTTCGAGGACATTCTACAGAGGACACGGCTCGAACATCACACCTGGATGTAATTAGTTAGTGTAGTTAAAAAATTATATGTGATATGTATATAACATGTTTTTATAAACAGTCGCGTATAACTTCATATTTTGTGGAAATAGTAGAATTATTTATGTAGATTTACCATATAACTTTATTTAGGACATTTCAGAGTTATAATTTACCTATAGTTAGTTAAGAACGTATTTAAGTTAACATCTACTTCATATTACTTTAATTTATCACCATTTAAACTTAGTTAGTTAGATAAGGTAATTAAAACATCACTTACAAATTAACCCGATCATTTGGTAATTTATATCATCCCATGTAGTAAAAACACTTTAAGGTAATTAACCCATTTTTCTTAAATTGAATTAATGAGTTAGATTATTTCCCTTAGATAAATTTAGAACAGTGCACCAACTCATAATAGATTAGTTATAGGATTGGTAGCGAACAATCCTTTTCAATCATGTATATTTTTGTATATATTGACAAGTTCAGAAAGACAGCACAGTCATGTGGCTTGAATACCCATTTAAATTCAGCCAACCATTTAATATACATAATTTTGGTTCATCCATGCATTATTTCTTGAACCATATTCTAATGAAGACACAATATTTTAAAACCACTTTTGATTGAAAGGTGAACGAAAGATGTTTGAATGATAGAGAGAGAAGAACGAAAGATGTGTGAATGATAGAGAGAGAATGGATTAAATTAGGAGAGCGAGAGAGATATTGCGGTATTGTTTTGTTTTTTTTTTTCACCGCACAAAACGAGTTGTTGTGACTTGTCTGTGTCAATCTGTGTAATCAATGTGTTGTCATTTTTTATAAGTGTGTAGTCGCCATACTTTAGTGAGAAACATAGGGAACATTTTTTGAGCATCTTAAAACGGCACTGTAGACATAAATTAGCATAACACACTCATTTGTGGCTACAATAAACCGCTTTACGGCGCTCGAAAGAATACATACACGTAAATTAGAAACGCATACATATGTTAGTAAGTTAAATACACTATAGTTTAATAGAGAACACACAACCAACCGGAAAAACAAACACATAAACTTGCATACACCATTACTTTCAAAGAACCATAACTACTCCAACAGGGGACACAATAATATCTCTAAAATCTTAATGTAACACTTAAATATTCCTTCACAAGCGGAAGCTAAAAGGTGAAGAGTTGCACATATAGCATGTCTACGAGTTGGGGCAATTATTATATGAGAGCATGAACATTTAGTGTCCATGTTTTGCACTCATAATAGAGGCAAGTTGTTTGGGATTGTTAATTTTGGACAATCTGAGGACAGGCCTAATGGCATTGGATCCGGACCTCACAATTCTCAGAAATATAATGACAGTTTATAGCCAACTGTACTAGTGTGATGAGCTACTCAATTAGACAAGTGAAGTAATACAACAGTGTGACGAAGGAAAGGAGAGATCTTGTCCTATCCCCATAAGGGAAGTAGAGAACTCACGAAGTCTTTGACAAAATTGGACAGCCAATTTTTGAAAGATTACTTGTGTTACCCCACAACTTAAAAGTTTGTAACACAACAGGGGAGGAAGGAGAGCCTGTCAAAGGCTTAGGAGCGAGCTCTAAGCTAAGGAGAGCTAAAATAGAGCTTAGGAAGAGGGCAAGTTACGTAACAGGATAGGAGACCAGACAGAAGAGACACTAACACTATAAATAGCTATAACGGGACACACTTGTGTCAACAAGGAGGGCAACCAGTGCAAATGAGCTGGGGTTACCCAAGAGACGGGGAAACCCACTGCACGAGGAAGGACCAAGTAATTCTGGTCAGCACAGCCCAGTGCCCAGCACGTAAACTAACGAACGCACGCTGAGCTAATTGCTCGTGGCTGAACACGCCACGCTCAGCGGGCTCAGACAGAGACCGGACGGCGTAGGAATCAGACGTGTATCCACTAGGGATACTTTGTGGTTGTTAAGGACAGTATAATAGTTATAATAATCTAGCTTAGCTTCAGTAGTTATAATATTTATATCATCTCCTCATTCCATCATATCGTCATCACATTCTATGATGTTTAATACCGTTGTGGTATTCCGCTCGTGGAGCTATTGTATGATCAGCTCCGAATAAAAATGTAACCTTTTGCAAACAATACGAGTTGTCACTTTCGTGTAGTGCAAAAGAAGGGAATCCTTGTATGCCTGTCGCAAGTGAGTTGCTGACAGTCCGCCGATAACTATCAACAATTTGACACCCCTAGTTTCTTTCATGGAACACAACTCGGAATAATGCACCGATCCCAACACTTCAGAATGTTTTTGCCGACTCCCTCCACTTGTTTACCGCAACTGGGTTTTATATTGGTGCTTGAGTGACGTCACTAAAAAGTCCAGACGCCAATCAGTCCAGAATCTGGTTTTGTCCTCCTGTTTCTAGACTAACTGGAGTCAATCCGTTGTCAAATTCACTTTCATCTGGGAAATTCTTTGTCTCATACAACAAAGATCCTGGCTGTCTGTGAGCCAGAGACCTCCCCCCCCCCCCCCACATCACAGAATCCTTCCGACTTCTGGCAGACATTCCGTCTATCACTTTCAAAGGCCGACTCCCGCCGTGCAGACAGATGACGCCAATGCACGTCTCTCGAATAACAACCTGCCAACAAAATGTCGACCGTGTTTAGACGCGACTCACTCTTCTCATTCCCTACAACATCAAAGGGTTGCTGTTTTTGCAGACTAAGGTCGGGTCTAGTTTGTCATCGATCGAACTAACAAGTTTATTCTGCGACAGGTGCGTAGACACTCACGATGGTTGCATGCTTCTTTCCTTTCTGCAGGGGTAACTTAATAGTCATAAGCCTGTCATTTATAGCCTTCGGAAATTAAGCTAATTTGTCAACCAGGGCCGACTTAATGGCAAATCCCACACCAGACTGGCGTCTTTCCTCCCTTTTCCTTCCACTCCAGAAAAATGTGTAGCCGGCACCTACTTCGCAGATTTGGCCTTCATCTGCGAAGACGGGATTCGGCAGACTGCGCGGATGAAATCACTGATGATTCAACGGGTAAGATGGCGTTTACCTGCAAAGCGTTGTGGAACGTAATGAGCACGGCAAGGCACGTAGAGCGCTCTGGTCATCCACTGCACCTGTATTCGTCTCCAGTTGTCTTGAGTTATCTTGCCTGTTGCTAGGCATCAGCTCTAGACGCTGTCTGAAAGGCACAAGATGATCACATCTGGAGACACATTAGACAAGCACTGTAGGCCCACTAAAATAGATACGGTTGGAGAATATATGATTAGAAACTTAATACATACTTTAGACTACATGTAATTTACAGAGAAATAATAATAATAAATTATAATACATATAATAACAAAAGCATCGAAGTTATTGATAGAGAATCAAAAACATCGAATTTATAAACAAACAATAAAAATAATAAATGTCTGTAGAATATTTTTTTTTAAAATATGTAATGTATTGAAGCACAATAAAAACACTGAATTTATGAAAAGAAAAAAACACATTGAATTTATATACCATCAATCAATAGACAATAAATAAGCATAGAATTTATACAGCCACTGTTAACAACATTAAGTTTATAGACACAAAACAAATTATTCGATTGCATAAGATACTTAAAAACCATTACATTTATTGAGGAACAATTGGAAATGTTAAATTTATAGAGAGACAGTCAAATCATGTAATGTATAGAAAGACAATGAAAACAGTGGATCCGAGATCTGATGAGACAGAAACCCATTCAGCCACTACTTCGTGACTTGCAAACCAAGGAAGCCCTGGGCTTCACAGAGAGAGAGAGAGAGAGAGAGAGAGAGAGAGAGAGAGAGAGAGAGAGAGAGAGAGAGAGAGAGAGAGAGAGAGAGACCAAATACATGCAGGAATCAATTCATTAAAGGTATTATTCCTCTTCCTATTTTTTGACTCTACCTTCTCCTCTCCATCCACACCCTCTTTTTCTTCCTCGCTTCCTTTTTCTCTCCTTCTTTTTTCTTCCCCTTCTTTTCTCTTCTTTCTTTCTTTCTTTCTTTCTTTGTTTGTTTGTTTGTTTGTTTGTTTGTTTGTTTGTTTGTTTGTATGTTTGTTTGTTTGTTTGTTTGTTTCTTTCTTTCTTTCTTTCCGGTCACGAAACAAGGAGGATAGGCAGTGAAACGGTTAAGGCCTCTGGAGTGTTTATGCTTGTGGCCACCGTTTGTATTCACATTTTCCTCATGTTGGACTGGTAGTTTATGGTTCCGTCGTCCTGCTACTGAGTTGGGTGCGTGGCGCAACACTGTGAGATGTGAATTTTGTATGAAATGCTTTAAAATCTTCCCGAGTTTGTGGAGCGTGAACTGCTTGTTCAGAGCAATTGCGGCTGGCTATGTCCCAGAATTGACCGGTTTTTGTGCCTTATGCAGAAAGGTGTGGCTGTTGGTCTTCTGGTAGACTGCCGCTTCTTTTGACGATGGACTGTGTTTCGTGAAGGACTGTTGTTTTGGCATTCTGGAGTCGACATTATGTATAGTGAAATGTCTTCTTTTTTTTTTTTACATCTGTCGGAGGTGTTGTGGCGTGAACTGCATGCTCGGAAAATGGCGTAGCTGGTTAGAAAACATCTAGAAACGGAACAACAACATCTATAAATCTCTGCCTGCATGGCGGCTGTTTGTGACGCAGAAGTGACCGGTTTTTTACCTTGTTTTCTAATGACTGCCGTTTCCATCGATGATGAACTGTATTTTCGTGGAGGCTTTTGTTGTGACATTCTGGCAACGGCATTATGTACAGTGAAATGTTTTTTAACATCTGCTCGACGTTTGTTTTGTTGTCTGAACTACATTTCGGAGGGAAAATGGCGTGGCTGACTAGTAAACATCTAGAAACGGAACAAAAACATCTAGAAATATCATGACTTTGTAGGTTAACATCTGGTTGGGATAGTGGTTGCTGCTTCCATCAAGGATGAACTTTGTAGATGAACATCTGGCTGAGATAGTGTCACCGCCTCACCTTTAGAGATATTATTTAGAGGGCTACAACTCCAGCCCAAGGGATAGAAGAGAGTCACTCAGAGCCCGAGTAATCTAGAGCCTTCTAGAAGGACTGGTCATTGAGTCCAGGGTTCCGTGGACACTGATGTGGCCCGCCTATTGCGGGGTCCCGAGGAACTCGGACAGAGTTACCACCCGTGTCGGATTGGGACACGTGTAGACCGGCAGAGGACAGACGGACTTGAGAGAGGCAACAGGGCCTGCCTTTGAGGGACTCTATAGATATCAATAGATATATAGACATAGGCTAGATAGTTTGCTAGACTGTTGTATGATACCTATGTGTTTGATGTTCACTATCTGTGATATGTAATATAGCGCGGGTCTGTTTACCCACTGCGCCAACGCATACTGTATATGTAAATACAATAAATATTCGATCTCATAGCGAACAGATTTATTGTTGCCTGTATGAACCCAAGTTCAGTTACCTAGATAAGAGCAAGACGATGACAGGCTTTTTGGGGGCTCGTCCGGGATTGTTAACTTTACAAGTTTACAAAAATATTAGTAGCTATCTAGCAATAAAATAGAATTATTCTGAGTCCCTCAGCAGTGTCTCAGCAGTGTCTCAGCAGTGCCTCAGCAGTGTCTCTCATTATTGTGATTATTGTAAACTATTTTTGACATGACTATGACATTTTTTGACTGTTACTAATGTTTTCTCACTCTACGAGCAGATTGTTCCGCAAATAGTGCCGCGTGCAACCCATGTAACTGTTCCAACAGTGACGAGAGTACAAGACAACATCGAGTTCTCGGATTGAAAGCTAAGTTTCATGTCATACCCATTGTAACTCTAAGCTGTACTTCTCATCTTTCATCAATGTATTATGTTGTTTCATATTGATTTGGTTGCATATTCATGACCTTGTCACCAACATAACCTTGCATTTTGATTTACACATTAATAATTAAGGGAGTTAACCAAATTTTCGACTACACAACATTTTTTCTAAGGGATTTAACTCTATAAACATTACAAACAAGTAAAACACAAAATGTCTAGCTTAGATAAGTGCATCGATCAAGGAATAAAATTAGGTTATAAAGAAGAGAAACTGTCAGAATGGGCACAGAAAACGCACGCAGAAAACATTGCCCGTGAAGAAAGAGCGATAGAACGAGAGGAAAAGAAATTGCAAATGGAGGCAGAAGAAAAGAAAATGCAAATGCAGGCAGAAGAAAAGAAATTGCAAATGGAGGCAGAAGAGAAAAAAATGCAAATGCAAATTGAAGAGAAAAAAATGCAATTGCAGGCTCAGGAAAAACAGCTGGAGCTTGAGGCGGCGGCCAAACAGGCCCAATTGAATGCCGAGACACAAATAAAATTAAAACAGATGGAGCTTGAGTCCAACGCAGAAATATCGGTGAATAAGCTAAGAAGCAAAGAGGAAGAACAAAAATATAACAAGTATAAAGGCCTCGTGAAGGCGTTCTGCTCAGGAGATTCCATCAGCGCCTACTTGGAAAATTTTTAGTGTCTCATGTCCTATCATAAGATTATAAAATCAGATTGGGCATTCATTTTAATGAGAAACTTAGCTCTTGAACCTTTAAAAGTAATAGAGACAGTGCCACAGGAAATGCGAAAAGACTATGACTACTTCAAACAACGCATTCTCCAACATTTTTCTTTAGATACTGCAGGTTACCAACAACAATTTGCCAAATTATCTCCACAACCAAACCAAACCTTTATAGATTATGTCAGTACAGTCCAAGACGTGTGTACAAAGTGGATTAACTCGGCTAAAACTAACAACAGCCATGACAAACTTAAAGAGCTCATTATTATAGACAAAATAGTTAGCACCATCCCCACACCTTTTGCTAAGTTCTTAAAACAAATGGACTGTAAAAGTATTCAGGAAATCGAGTCCAAGGGGAATGCATTTTTCACAGCAAATAGAGACATTTTTCAGCTGAACATAAGTCACAACGATACAGCAGCAGCAGTAGTGAACACCAAATACTCCAACCAAACAGAGAGTAAATTCAAACCTCGCTCCAATGTCAGTAAACTAGTTAAATGCCAGTATTGCGGTTTGAATCACGACAGTTACTCTATGTGCGACAAATCGCCGAACTATCCTCACCACCTCAAGATGATGGTGGAGAAGCAGAAGACCAAGCGCAATGCTTACCAGAGAGCGGTCAAATGTTTTTTTTGGCCGCAGTTTTGGCCACTATAGCCGCTTTTGTGATGGCCGAAAGTTATTGAAACAGGCCAATGCCGCACTAGTGGAAACGTCGTCAGACGAAGAGATTGAATCACTGAATGATTGTGATAATCAACACGACAATGAAAGCGAGCTTGGAAATGCTGTACAAATTATTGACACCATTACAGACAGTAAGTGTAACACCTGTACGAAGTTCCAACTTGACACAACATTACTATGTGGCCACACTATCCCTATTTCAAATGAAACAGCCAACGCTGCTTTGTCATCTACAGGCAAGCTAGTTTTTTCTACAGGGTTTGTAAACAACAAAAAGTGCACATTAATTCGGGATTCCGGCGCAACGCTCTGTGGGATTCAGAAAACATTAATAGACACCAAAGACTACACAGACAAACATGTGACTTGTCGCACATTCTCAGGTACTATAGAGAAATACCCCCTTGCTCTGGTCGAAATTCGAACACCGTTCATATCAGGACAAGTATTGTGCGCTATCCTTGAAAATCCAGTCGCTGATATTATACTTGGGAATTTGCCCAACATACGAGCATGCTATGAGAAGGAAATCAGAGAGTGGGAGCATAAAAACGGTATCCACCTCACAAACAGCGATGCTATAGAGAAACACCATTCATGCTTGTCTCAATCTGCCAAAAGACCAAGGGAGACAACCACTGAGGTAATTCAGAAAGAATTCACCGAGGTGTATAATGCAGGGGCGGTCGAATCGGTAAGCGATACGACCAAATTAAAACCTCGAATTGAGGATGTTACCGATCTACCAAGTACCAAGCCTGTAAATGTGCAACAAAACACACAACACATAAATACAATAACACGACAGACAACCCACAAAACCAACACTGACCAACTGCAGGAATCATTAGAAATAATAGCGCCTAACTCAACTAACATCAATTTTGGAAATAAACAGAAAAATGACCCTACACTTGCACCATACTTTAAGTTAGTAGGACTTAAACCAAAATTAACAAAAAACGCTTCGTGGACATTTAGGCTACAGAACAACATCTTAACTAGATTTTACACAACAAAACAGACCACGATACAGCAAGTAGTGGTACCACAAGCACATCGAAACAAAGTTCTAAAAATAGCCCATGACTCCCCTTTTGGAGGTCATATGACATACGAAATGACCAGGGCTATTGTCCTGACCTAGTTTTATTGGCCAAAGTTTGACCAAGACATTAAAACCTTTTGTACATCTTGTGTTATATGTCAGAAACTGGTCAACAAGGGGAATAACCCTACTGCATTCTCTTTAAATAGAAAACTGAAATTATTCCATGTAAATATGTTGAAACCATACTATGCTAGACAGGACATTGAGACAAGTGAACAAACGCAACAAACTGGTGACGGAGACGAAACGACAATTTCCCAACGAAATGACACCTCGACAAACGAAGCATCTTTAACGACACACTCTTACGACGACGAAAACGACGAAGACATATGGACATTACCGACAATCTGTGATATCGACAACGACGACACATTTGACGACATATTGACAACGATTGATCTCGACGACGACGACAATGACATTGAAGACAATTTACAAACAGTAGCATCTGTGATAAATCAGACAGACGTAGACAACACTGAAATCCCTGTACCAATCATGACTGACGACGGAAGTATAAATGACATACATATCTCTGACACTTTGACACAACAACAGCGACAAGACATTTTGACTATCCTTGACAAGTATAAATCTATCTTTTCTAACAAACCTGGACGCACTGATAAATTAACACATTCAATTGTGCTGACAGATCTGAGACCGGTCAAATGTAGACCATATTCTATTCCTCTCCATTACAGATCTAATTTAGATAAAGAAATTTTAGATTTAGAGAAGAATGGCATTATTCAAAAATCGATGTCTCATTATTATTCACCGATTGTTCTGGTGAAAAAGAAGGACCAGACAATCCGCTTGTGCATCGACTATAGAGTATTAAATACAAGAACAACAACGGATGCAGAGCCAATGAACAGTTGTGAAGTCTTATCTTAAATATGGCTCAATCATCCTTATTTTCCAAGACCGATTTAGCGAAAGGATATTGGCAAGTTCCACTACACCCTTCTTGTAGACATATAACAGCATTCGCAACACCTCTCGGTTTGTACGGTTTGGCCACATTTGTGAGACTAACAAGATTGTTATTACACGGAATTAAAGATGTAGTAGCCTATATTGATGATATATGCGTCCATTCTTCTGATATGACTTCTCACTTACTTACCCTCAAACAAGTCTTCAACCAAATCTCTCTTTTTGGACTTACTATCAAACCTTCCAAGGTTGAAATAGGTTATACACAAATAGACTTCCTTGGTCACAGAATTTCTGAAGGTAAATTGTTGACAGATGATAAAATTGTTTCTAAGATTCTTAACCTAGAAGTGCCTACCACCAAGAAACAGATTAGAAGTTTACTGGGTCTTATTAACTATTATTCTAAATTCATTCCACATTGGGCAGAACTCACCTCAGTCTTTTCTGATATGTTAACTAAAAATCATCCATCAAAAATTTGTAAAAGTACCAGCTTAGATGATGCAATGTGTAGATTGAAACATATTTTTTCTAATCCACCAGTCTTACGATTACCCAACATAAATTTACCCTTTATTTTGACCACAGATGCGAGCGCTATCGCAATAGGAGGATGTTTAATGCAGGAAATGGATGGAGTGAGACACCCGATTCTCTACGTGAGCCGCAAACTAAAGAAGGCAGAGACACGTTATGCCACAGTGGAATTGGAGGCTTTAAGCTTACTGTTTTGTATATTGAGATTATCTAAGTTCCTCTTGGGTAGTCACTTTGTGGTCCTCACGGACAGTTCGCCATTATTGGTCCTTAACCATGGGTCGCCTAAAAACCATCGGCTACAAATATGGTGTCTTCTACTTCAAGATTTCGACTTCGAAATCCGCCATATTTAAGGTACCGACAACATTATGGCTGACCTATTATCACGGCAAACGAATGCGCCAGTAGAATAACTCTTAGCACATCGACCATTCGCCACACTATAAACTGTGATACTTTTAGTCGGTTGCATATAACAGTGTAACTCTACACCTGCTAGAGAACTCTCAGTGATTATGTTACTTACGACACCCACGAACATGATACTTGAAGAGCTATACATTAAGAGCTATACTTTAAGAGCTATACTATCAAGTGCCCAAGCTCTAGAACGATTCCAGCAAGAAACGTTAACTGTGTGTCAACCAATAATATCAACCAGTGAACTGACTCCGAATTCTGTAAGAACACGTTATATGGGACATTGAGAACATTCCATACTTGCTGTTACTACGAAACTTTACAAACAGCCGAAACAGAACGACATCGACTACAACACTCAAGAGACAGCCATACTAACTTTAACATTCATGGCATAACACGCTAACAACAGGAGGACAACGCGCACATCATCGTTGGATTTAATTATTTAATTAGTTAATTACTAAATATGTATTATATTTGTATTAATGATGTATATAAAATGTGTTAACCTGTAATTTGTACATATTCTAAGTTAATATTACAGGCGGTGCTATTCATAGGCTAAAGAACCGTCCTATACAATTGTCTCTGTGTAAATTATAACCCATTTTTGAGTCATCGTACAAGAAGTACGTATTTTCTTAAAGGGCAAATATCGCCTAGTCCATTTTTTCTAAGGGCAATAACACTTACCTCAACTTTAATTATATATTTTAACCAAATACTATTTTGAATGAAAGGTGAGTGAATGACTGCGTGAATGGATTAAATGAGAGAACGATACACTTGGCGGACAAATTGTACGCAAAACGTATTTATTTTAATTTGTCTGCGTCTTTCATGTAAAATTGCATGACTTGTCTAAATTATGAATACATGTTTAGTAGTTAGTTTAATATACTTAGCATAGTAGTTAGATTAATATACTTAGTTTAGCAGTTAGGATACATCTAAGCACCACTACTTGGAATGCCTGATCATGTATTTCATGATTGAGGTTATCCCAACTCGTGACGCTTGGACATAAGCCACACATTCAGCATACACTTTACACAAAACTTAAAACTCAACACTATCAATTTAAAATACATTCACTTTATTAGAAACAGCAACTTATTAGTCAACACACTAACAAGCCAACAGGGACACATGTAGTCTGAGGGGGATAAAATAACAAGGTAACTACATATTTAGCATTATACAACATACGAGAGTAAAAGTGTATTGAAATGCACACACAAATCAAGATTTGAAAGTGTACTTAATTAGCCAGGACTTCGGTCTTGTTAACTCTCTTTAATACAGAGGTTAATTGTCTGGGTACCAGTTGGGTACTATGAGAAGGGCGGGTTGTAAATACAACTACTAAAACGTCACGTAACTTCGGTCTGATAAGCATTGTTAAGGACACAGGAGACAGAGTGATCTCCTTACCAAATCAGAGAAGTGGTGTATGGGAGAATACATGAGTGTTAATGCCACTATGTAGGTTACCAGGTTACTGCCCACCAAACCACAAACACCAACTTTATGTGATTCGGTGACAGAATTAGAATATATCTAATTACCCTATAACAAAACGTCATCAGGGGAGAAGGGGGAATCCTGTCACCGCCTCACCTTTAGAGATATTATTTAGAGGGCTACAACTCCAGCCCAAGGGATAGAAGAGAGTCACTCAGAGCCCGAGTAATCTAGAGCCTTCTAGAAGGACTGGTCATTGAGTCCAGGGTTCCGTGGACACTGATGTGGCCCGCCTATTGCGGGGTCCACGAGGAACTCGGACAGAGTTACCACCCGTGTCGGATTGGGACACGTGTAGACCGGCAGAGGACAGACGGACTTGAGAGAGGCAACAGGGCCTGCCTTTGAGGGACTCTATAGATATCAATAGATATATAGACATAGGCTAGATAGTTTGCTAGACTGTTGTATGATACCTATGTGTTTGATGTTCACTATCTGTGATATGTAATATAGCGCGGGTCTGTTTACCCACTGCGCCAACGCATACTGTATATGTATACACAATAAATATTCGATCTCATAGCGAACAGATTTATTGTTGCCTGTATGAACCCAAGTTCAGTTACCTAGATAAGAGCAAGACGATGACAGATAGTGACTACCACTTCCATCAAGGATGAATGTTCCTTGAGATCCCCATCTCGAGACGTGCTCACAGATTGTGGACTGTCTTCTTCTGGTGCAAATGACCAGTCCTCCTTGTGAGTTAATTCTCTCATGCTAGTTTCATTCCTCGTATTATTTGTCCACATTATTTTCATCATTCTTCTATAAAAAGACCAAGTCACGACCTTCGCAGAATTGTTGACTGGGGAACCTTTCGCGGCCATTAAGCAGTTCATAAATAAAGCATTGTTTGGGGCTCATGTTAGTGAAAGTAGGGATTAGCGCAAACACTGGACAACATACAATTTGAAAGTAGAGATTAGCGCAAACACTGGACAACATACAATTTGAAAGCCATTGTTACTAACCTATCATGAGTCGCACTACACTTGCTCCTGGAGGACAGCGAGGAGCTGTCGTCATTTGGAGATGGCATATTCAAATCCCAGTCGATAACTATAGCTTTCAATGTTTGTGTTATCTAATGCATCCTCTAATCCTTGTCTTTACTTCTATGAGCGACAAAAATTACCAGTGTGTGTGTGTATTTATTTAATGTAATTACACCGACGCGATATTCCACCTTTCAAAATTATGTTATATGGTGAAGATATGATTACAAGGAGACAGGAAGGAGTACTGGGCTTTTAAATGATTTAAATAATTCCTTTACACGTTTCTTAAATCAGCAGTTTTATCATGAGCAGAATTGTCGTGGACATTATATCGCAAACAGGAATCTCGCACTAAGGATTCTCGTGGACAGTATTCTCGTGGACAGTATACACGTGGACAGTATTCTCGTGGACAGTATTCACGTGGACAGTATTCCTGTGGACAGTATTCTCGAAGGAAGGATTTTCGTGGACAGGATTTTCTTAGATAGGATTGTAGAAGGAAGGATTCTCGAGGGCAGTATTCTCTTGGACAAGATTCTCTTGGACAGGATTCTCGTGGACAGGTTTATCGGAGGAAGGATTCTCGTGGACAGGTTTATCGGAGGAAGGATTCTCTTGGACAGAATTCTTGTAGACATGATTCTCGTGGACAGGATTCTCGTGGACAAGATTCTCGTGGATAGGATTCTCGTAGACAAAATTCTCGTGGTCAGGATTCTCGTGGTCAGGATTCTCGTGGTCAATATTCTCGTGGACAGGATTCTCGTGGACAGCATTCTTGTGGGCAGGATTTTCGGGTGCCTGATTCTCGTGGACAAGATTCTCGTGGATAGGATTCTCGTGGATAGGATTCTCGTAGATAAAATTCTCGTGGTCAGGATTCTCGTGGTCAGGATTCTCGTGGTCAATATTCTCGTGGACAGGATTCTCGTGGGCAGGATTTTCGGGTGCCTGATTCTCGTGAACAGGATTCTCGTGGTCAGGATTCTCGAGGTCTGGATTCTCGTGGACAGGATTCTCGTGGACCGGATTCTTGTGGGCAGGATTTTCGGAGCAGTATTCTGGTTTCTATTATATTTGACATCCCAGTTCGGGGATTGGTCACATAATATTGCTGTTATAAATCCTCAACACTTTGCTAATAATCAACAATTCAATTCAGTACATGAAGAGTGATTGAATATAGCCCTTAAGAAATCTTTTTTACACCTCCATTAACAAAGATAAATTGCAGAGGATATTCCTCATCTTGTGAAATGCTGCCCTTGCTGGTGTTATGCTACATGTAATTTCATGAACCCATCATCCACCTACTGTTTGTGAAGCACCCAAATACTTACAAAGACTTGTTTCAGACCTGTTCCATTCACTTCGATGCATTTTTGTTAGACATTTTGTCTTTCTAATTACAATTAGTTATGTTTGTCTGTTATTACTTTGTTTTGACTTTGTGTTGCAATGATATATATCACTTTTTGTACATATGTTTCATGTCCAGCGACCAGAACCGTGTCATCTGCATAGCTCAGGTTGTGTAGATGATGTCCACCAACTGACATTCCTGGCTTGAGAAAACAATCAGTTAGAAATAAGCCATCACCATTCACAGCGACTGGCTTGGGGCACACCGCCTGCTGAATGTGTTGACTGATTCCTGCCATGAGAAGATTAATCGTACTAAGCGACTTCTCGTATCTGTCAAGGGCTTCTATACAGTAGTTTCCCCTATGCAACCCCCTTTAATTTGATATATAAAATAGCATGACTGATACCCTATTAAAACATTTTAAGTTATAAATGTGACACATCCTATTTCACATTTTCCGCCATCCACATTTGTTTGGTCCATACCTTCGTTTTGTTTGACACTGAATCTGTTACATATGTTCCTGGAGTGGATCTTCAAACGTCTGGGCCCGGCCTTCCCATTGAACCAGTACTTTGGAAGAGATGAGGAAATCATACTCTGGCCCGGCCTTCCCATTGAACCAGTACTCTGAACCAGTACTTCGGTGGAGATGAGGAAACTATACCTTAGTCCGCCTTCCCATTGAACCAGTACTTTGGTAGAGATGAGGAAACCACACGGTGACCCGACCTTCCCATTGAACCAGTTCTTTTGTAGAGATGAGGAAACTATACCTTGGTCCGCCTTCCCATTGAACCAGTACTTTGGAAGAGATGAGGAAACCATACTCTGACCCGAACCAGGCGGAGTAAAACCTACACACTATCTAACATACACTCCCTTTACATTGCAAGTCAGTCAGCCAGCTCTCCTGTGTCGGACTCATGGTGTAACACAGAACTGACAGCCAGTCAATCATCATGTGGCATTGAACACCAGACCCCCCAACCCTGTAACTGGACACTGACTGCAGAACATTTTGTAGCTACGCGGAGAAGAGAAGTGTGTAACTGAACCTAACCAGAATCCATACACTTGCCAGAGCTGCTAACATTTTCTTGACAGAGAAGAGAGACTGCACGTGGAGTGGCATGATGACACACAGACATCGTTCCAAGGACACAAAGGCTGTTGCTGTGGTCGAGCTGGAGATATCCGAGAACATGGCCAGAGTCCAGGTCACGGTGTAGTACAGGACAGCCAGACCATCGAATAAGCAATCTGGTACAACGATCTGAAAGTCGCTTAAGAGGGCTAGTGTCAGGGAGATGACCACAACCATGTGGTCAGTGATGGAGCCGGACAGCACATTCAGCGCGATGTTGTTGGTTCTCCAGTCCTGCAGCAGGAATACTGTGATGTTGGCCAAGATAACAACGACGCCGTCATAGCCGAGGACAGCGTTGACCGATGTTAGGATTTCCATTGCTAGCGTGTCCTGAATTGCACTGGATTTCTGTAAAACATAAAGTTTAACCCGAAGTGTGACTCGCTATCTTGAGTTACTGACTGTGGCGTAAATGGTAGCTCAATGTTTTGTATCAACACATATTTGTTTAGTTAACCTTCACACAAGATGAAACTTGCATAGATTTTACCTGTCGTTTGTCTAAATTTGTAGAATTTAGCAGGAAAACGGAATACAATTTAACGAAGACAATAACTTATTTTTCAAATGTTCAATATCCTTTGTGCGACATCCCGATAAATCATACGTTGATTGTTTAAGTAATTGAACCTCCACGACTCCGGTGATCATGTTGGATGCCAAAACATGACCATCGTTCCTCCTCCTCCGGCATCCTCCCCCTCTTGCATGCCTCCTCCTACTCCTCCTTCTCCTGTACTCTTCCTTCTACTCTGCCTCTTCCTCCTCTGTCTCCTCTTCCTCCTACATCCTTACCTCCTCTGCCACCTCCTGTCTCATTCCTCCGGTCTCATCCTTCCATCTCCCCCCTCTGTATAATTCTCCTCCTCATTATTTCTCCTTCTGTCTCTTCCTCTGTCCCCTCTCCCTCCTACCTTCTTTCATCGCCCGCCTACTGCTGCTGCTGCTGCTACTACTACTTACTACTACTGCTGCTGCTACTACTACTACTACTACTACTACTACTACTACTACTACTACTACTACTACTACTACTACTACTACTACTACTACTACGACTACTACTACTACTACTACTACTACTACTACTACTACTACTACTACTACTACTACTACTACTACTACTACTACTACTACTGCTGCTGCTGCTGCTGCTGCTGCTACTACTACTACTACTACTACTACTACTACTACTGCTGCTGCTGCTGCTACTACTACTACTACCACTACTACTACTACTACTACTACTGCTGCTGCTGCTGCTGCTGCTGCTGCTACTACTACTACTACTACTACTACTACTACTACTACTACTACTGCTGCTGCTGCTGCTGCTGCTGCTGCTGCTACTACTACTACTACTACTACTACTACTACTACTACTACAACAACAGCAACAACTATTATTACTACTATTACTACTACTACTACTACTACTACTACTACTACTACTACTACTACTACTACTACTACTACTACTACTACTACTACTACTACTACAACAACAGCAACAACTATTATTACTACTATTACTACTACTACTACTACTACTACTACTACTACTACTACTACTACTACTATTACCACCACCACTACTACTACTACTACTACTACTACTACTACTACTACTACTACTACTACTACTACTACTACTACTACTACTGTAACTACTGCTACAACTACTACTACTTCTACTAATACTACTACACCAACAACAACTACTACTACACCATCTACTACTACTACTGCTACTACTACTACTACTACTACTACTACTACTACTACTACTACTACTACTACTACTACTACTACTACTGTAACTACTGCTACAACTACTACTACTTCTACTAATACTACTACAGCAACAACAACAACAACTACTACACCATCTACTACTACTACTACTACTACTACTACTACTACTACTACTACTACTACTACTACTACTACTACTAATGCTGCCGCAGCTGCTACTACTAATACTACTACTACTACTACTACTACTACTACTACTACTACTACTACTACTACTACTTCTACTACTACTACTACTACTACTCCTACTACTACTACTACTACTACTACTACTACTACTACTACTACTACTACTACTACTACTACTATACCAACAACTATTACGACTATACAAACTACTACTATTACTATTACTACAACAACAACTACTACTACTGTAACTACTACTACAACTACTACTACTAATACAACTACATATATTCATATGTATATAACAGGTATCAGAGATAAGGAAACAAGAAGACAACGACAACAGGCCCTTCTAGAGAAAACGACCATCGCACTTGCTGCTTGCTGACACAACAAAGTACAGCTTGCTATAACAGCAGACAGCAACACTACATGTCAAGTCTGAAATAGTAACAGGCAAACTAACTACAATTAATTCTACACCTAAATTTCAACAAGTTAAAGTGTCACCCTTATCTGGTTGGCTTCAACGTGACAACATGATTTCTTGTCAGTCACATCAAGGAACATTGTTATCCATTGTCACGCGCTGTTCTGTTATTGTGGTCCGATAGTTGGTTCATGCCGCTCTCCGCGGGTTTACACGACTTTCTCCGTAATCCCGTATACTCTCGTGAGTAACGTGACATGCGCGAGAATTGGTAGCGGTTCTCTCTCCGTGTCGGTAACTTAGGGGGTATGTGAGCCGGTCGCTCAGGAAGCAATGGCAAACCACTGAGCGTAATCTTGCCAAGAAATCAACAGTCAGCGGAAAGATGCTGATGTTGACAGCGATGTCCTGTAAAGGATATGCGAAAATAAAAAATAAAAATAAAAAAGTGCATGCGTATATAAACGGAGGATCACCGGATGTTTAATATAAAGCTAGTCGGAACATAACATTAGTGTCCAGTCTTAACATTATACTAGTGTCCAGTCTTAATATAATACTAGGGTCCAGACTTAATATAATACTAGGGTCGTTCAGAAAGTAATACACCACATCGATTTTCTCAGCTAATACTAAAGATAGAAGCATGACATTTTGAAAACTTTAAAGATATCATGTTTCGATTGTTTACACCAAATTATAACGCAACAGGCTAAATAATATGGCTGCCCTAAACGTTTGAAGTGTGCCATGTTAGCAATATGAATAATTAGCAGCGAATTTGACAGAATAGCTCGTTGCAGAGAAGGAAACTATTGTGAGCATTCAAAAGCGTCTGTGAGATGTGTATGGAAGTTTTGCAGTCGACAGGAGTGCAGTCAATCACTGGGTTCAGAGAATCAAAACATCAGGAAATGGAGATACGGAGCTGCCTGATCGGCTGCGCTGTGATCGTCCTGCCACAGCCACTAACGAAGAAATGTTGAAATGTGCTGAGGGCATTATTCTTACTGATTGGCGAATCACTACTCAACAACTGACCTTACAGCTGTCAGTCAGTAATGTTAATGCAAATGCAATTATAAAAACTGTTTTCTAAGGTTTGCGCAAGATGGGTTCATCGAAGTCTCACAATTGACATAATTTTGTAAAGGAAAGAAATTTCTTCTGAATTGTTGGAGAGTTTCAATGCTGATGGGGAGAACGTTTTGACTAAAGTCGTTACATATGACAAAACCTGAGCCTATCATTTTGAACATCAGACAAAAAGTCAGTCAATGGAGAGGCATCATCCACAATCACCACAAGGAAAGAAATTCAAGACAACTCCTTCAGCTGGAAAGGTCATAATCACTGTCTTTGGGAAACTGAAGGTGTTATTTTTGTGGATGTTACGCCAAGAAGAGAGACAATCAATTCGCAAGCTCACATTAAGACACTGAAAACACTCAATCAACATTTTCGCAGATTTCCGAAGCACAAGAATCCAGCAGACCTGCTTCTCCGTCACGACAATGCGCGTCTTCTCCCAATTATGGCAAAACAGAAAGCAATCATTACATTGGATTGGACTGTTCCCTCCCATCCACTCTATAGTCCCGATTTGGCACCCTTTGATTCTCATCTATTTGGTACATTTAAAGATACATTCCGTGACAAGGTTTGAACATGATGAAGGTGTCATTCATGTAGAGAAGAAATGTTTACATGTTCAAGACAAAATAAGGTAGGGCAAAGAATACATTCAATTATCTCGCACTGGCATGAAGCCGTACATGCTGATGGTGATTATGTTGAATAATAGCGATGTTTACATGACATATCCACGTATATTGTGGATACATTTCATGCTTTTTGAATAAATAGCTCCTGAGAAAAACGATGTGATGCATACTTTCTGAACGACCCTCGTAGTAATGTTCCATATGAGCCTTAGCTGAAAACGTACAACAGTTAGAACTATAGATCAAGCTGCGCATAGATTGATTCATCAGCCTGGTGTAGCTGATATCAATGATTTAAATGATGACAATCACGTCAAAGATGTCAACGATACGGAGGGCGTTACCAAGTGTTCTACAGTGAAGAAGAGACTTCATAATAATCAAAACATTAACTATTAAGAAGAGGTCCATAAAATAGTTAAGAAGCAATCTATGACACTCCATCAACCACAATGGCCACCCAGGCCTCTGACCCAGCACAGATATAAAGACATGGATCTGAGTTGTGATAACACAGTGAACGCTTTAGTGAGTTAGCAACTCATTGTACAACTATATCTATGTTAGCGACAATCCACTGGATGCTGGCAAAATAAGATTGCCGTTAACATGTCCTAATGTAATACTACATTTGTGATAGCTCCAATAAACGTGTTTGTAACCACAGGGTCTTCTCATTCTCATTCATGTGTGTTACTCTTTGAATAAAACACAGTTAGTTGCATATTCTTTACTTGACGTCACAGTCAACCCCATAATATTGTGGCTGTTCGAGATTTCTTGACGGGTTTACGTTCAGTAGTTTGCCATAGCTTTCTGAACGACCTGTACGTATACCTTTGTATGGGAAACCGACGCAAGACAGTCTGGTTTCAAATCACCCTCAGCTGTATTTCGAACGCCGTATGCGGGATGAGCAGACAATCTGAACAATATCTGATGGCTCTGGAAATGTGGGTCTTGAGGAAAATGCAAAAACTACCATGGTCAGACAGAAAAACCAATGAACAAGTCCTACAAGAAACACGAAAATCGTAAACTTATTAGTCTGTCAACAATATTTGGTCACGTTATGTGAAGAAATAAACTGGAGAACTTGGTGAAAACTAACAAGAATAAGGGGAAAATATTAAGAGGAAGACAGAGAAGTAAGTACCTGGATGGCTAGACCGAGTGGCAGGGTTGAGACAGGAACACTGAGCTGATACTCGACTCCGGTGACCGAGTGAAACGGCGAGTCATGACCTCCCACGCTTACCGGCAAGGCACATGATGGATGGATGGTTGTTACAAATCTAAGGTCTTTCCCGTCAATGTATAGATCTGCAAGCATCTTCATCATGTTGACATTTCTTACTTTATCTCGAAAGCCCTCGAGTAGTCAATAAAGCAAAGATGTAAGTCTTTGTTTACTTCTATAGAACGTAAACTAAAGATAATTGGATTCAAGGAATGGATGACGAAAGACATCTTAAACCTCATGGAAATAAGAAGAAATAACAAAAATGACCGGAAAAAAATATGAAGATATCCACAGGAAAATTAGGAAGAAAATTGCAAGGAAATTGAATACCAACACAACACCCGGAATATCAAGTTAATGCACAAAAGAATTAATGACATCACTAACAAAAGAACAGACACATCAACGGGTTGCATAAAAACCAATGATGGCAAAATCATAATAGAAAAAGATCAGATTTTACATGTGTGGTCAGATTATGTGAAATACCTTTATGATGATACAAGAGAAGAACAAAATGACCATTGAAATAATAATGAAGGACCATCAATTTTGAAGATGAAAGTTCAGAATGCTCTTAACCATATGAAAACTGGCAAGACCCCTGGTACAGATAACATAACAATAGAAATGATCAATGCCTTAGAACAGTGGTTCTCAACCGGTGGGGAATTCCCCCCTAGGGGGAATTTTAGGGTTTCCAGGGGGGAAATAAGATTATATCAAGATCACGTTAATACAAGAACCGATTACTTGATATTGTTTTTCCTTCCATACTTTACAGTTCTGTACTGCTTGCCCTTCTGAAATTCATATTATAACATAAGTAGACCAACAAATCACGTTTTATGTAGACGTTTTAACTTTTTCATGTATATTTTATTAAATTTAACTTCCATCATTTTTACGTATACTGGTAAAAAAAAAAAAAGGGGGGGGGGGGAGATTTATAGGGATGAAATACGAAAGGGGGGAATGACATTCTAAACATACTGTGAAGGGGTGCATGGGCCAAAAAAGGTTGAGAACCACTGCCTTAGAAGAATATGGAATAGACCAAGTCACCAGACTGCTGAACGCAATATACGATACTGGAGATATACCTCCTGAATTATGTAATTCTATATGTATGCGGCTTCGTGGCTTAGAGGTTATGACTTTTTTGGTAATCTCGTATACTCTCGTAGGTGACGTGATGACGGTGAGAATCAGCAGTGGTTCGAATCACATCGGTAACTTACGGAGTATGTGAGCCGGCCGCTCAGAAAGCAATGGCAAACTACTGAGCGTAATCTTGCCAAGAAATCAACATACAGCTGAAAGATGCTGGTGTTGACAGCGATGTCCTGTAAAGGATATGCAAAATAAAAAATATATTTATTGCAACCCCGAAGAAATCAGAAGCCTTGGAATGTGATCAACATCGAACAATTAGTATAATGAGCGACATCAGGAAGATTTTGCTGAGATTCATCGTGCAAAGGTTGGGAACAAAATACAACCCGAAATAGGGGAAGAACAATGTTGGTTAGTAGAAGGCAAGGGTACAGTAAATGCTGTGTATTTGATGAAAACATTAATTGAACGTTCAAATAATAAATATTTCCGGTCCAGTGGGGTCATATCAAAGAAGAATGGCTATACAGCTACTTGCTGCCGCTGCCAAAACCGAACAAAGACCATTCCAAGATAAGCGGCTACAGAATCATTACGATGCAGAACCTGCTGGCAAGTTACTGGAGAAAAGTGTAGCTCACAGACTTGCTTGTGACTTGGAACAGGTTGGCTGCTTCCCGCCCACACTTGGAGGATACAGACGTTACAAAGAGTCATGGCTGAATGCGGCGGTCTTTGCTCAAGAAGTTTACGAAGGATTTCAGGTCAGAGAAGAGACATGTGCGGTCGCAATAGACATAGAGGACGCATACAATAGAGTATCTTTCGAGCACTTGATGCAAACCCTCCTCAGACTGAAAGTGCACCCTCACTTTGTACGATGGATAGCTGCAGTTTGCTCCAAAGGAAGGTGGTGCTAAGATGCGGGAGTTGGTTTTCTGAGCCGATAACGATATGTCCAGGATTGCCGCAGGGCTCACCACTGTCACCAGTACTATTCAACGTGTATACGGTGCCGATCACTGAACAACAGTTGGAAGGGAGGGGTAGGACTCTGTCATTTGCTGACGACATTCTCGTGTATCGACAGGGTCAAGATAGACAGGCGCTTGCCAATGATATGCAGGGCAAACTAGATCAAATTTCATCATGGTGTGCTGATGCAGGCGCCCTTGTCAACCCTGCAAAGGCATCGGTTACATGGTTCTCCCTAAACAACCATATTGTGAACACAGACCTGCTGGCAGTAAGAATGGATGGGAGCATTTTGAGTAGAACTCAGTCAATGACATATCTTGGCGTGAGGCTTGGTCGTAGGCTGTCCTTCAGAGATCATGTCGATTGTTAGTTAGTTAGTTAGTTAGTTAGTCGACAGATCATCCTCGCTGCACATCGAACCATTCAGTCCATAAGTGCTCGGATCCCCTCCTCAGCAAATCCCGCAGCGTGTAGCGGCTAACGACGCCAGTTCTGTGTTGGTTTATCAATCTTCTTTGGCTTCCTGCGTAGTGTTCTTGTTTGGCCACACCTCTTATAATTTGATGCTCTAGCAGTCTGGCCATTGTTGTAGATTCACAGTCATCACTTGGTTCTCGCAAAAGTCTGACATCACGTAGAGCATTCAGAATGTCAGCCTGGTCCATGGCGCGTCCGCCCTCCACAGTAGCCTCACCTGCGAGCTTGTCAGCCCGCTCATTTCCTTGTACTCCCGCATGCCCTGGCACGAAGATGAAACTAATCTTTGCCAGCCGAGACCGCTTCAGAGGCAGCAACCATTCTCTTCGGATCGACCCCTCCTCTATCCTCTTGATCATGTTCATTGAGTCGCTAAGGAAACAAGCCCTGGTGAATGTCTGTGTCTCGAGCCATGTTATTGCTTTACTTACTGCCATGACTTCCATGGTCAGGCTACTTGTGGTTTCAGTGAAAGCACCAGAGTCCTCCTTCACAATTCTCCCTCCGGCCCGAGCTGTAAAGGCCCATGAGCTTCTCACATGTCGGACGACCGACCCATCTGTGTAGATGACCGCGTCACCGTCTAGCGAATTCTCGAAAATCAACGCTTGTACTTCAGCCTCAACAGCAGCCGGATTTTCTTGTCTGCATTTTCTATCTAGTTGGATGCAAACTGAAAAGGATGTGCAGAAGTCTGTTGGCACTTGCACCCACTCCTCGCCAGGTTCTAAGTCCTCAAGTGAACACACCTTTGATGTCGATTGTGTCATAACGAAAGCGCGAAAAGGTTTGTCAGCAATGAGAGTCATGGCGACTGCCAATATCGAGCAAAGACTGCTATTACTTCTGTTCCAAGGACTGGTGCTTTCACGCATCGAGTATGCCCTGGCCATCCTCACTGTCAGCCCTACACAGTTTGGAAGACTTGAAAAGGTACAAAACGAAGCCATACGCGTCATTTTGGCCTGCACAAGAGACACCAGCTGTGTAGCAATGAAATACCTCCTTGACTTCCCGACAATGGAACACAGGATCAAGATCTGGAGAGCTCGTGCATACTTAAAAATAAGTGCAGATGAGCAGCATCCTTTGCATGACGCTGTATTCAGAGAAAAGGGTGACAGGCTAAAGAGGGGAAAATTACGGATAGGTCGGGTGGAAGATGTCGTCAGACAGGTCTGCAGTCTTACCAATATCAACCCCGCAAGGAATGGGTGCCGGTGCCTCCAGCTTTTAAATGCACTTTCTCCTGCATTATCACACTCGACAGACGGTGCAGAGAGCAGAACCCTGCCGCTGTCAATGCAGAGGTTAACGCGCTCATCTATGAACACTCAGATAGCCCCGAAGTGCTCATCTATACAGATGGATCTGTTGTAAAGCAGCAGAGAAGTGCGTGGGCATTTACAGCCCGTTCAGCGGGCCGAACCGTTCAAGAATCCAGTGGTGTCCACTCCATGACCACGAGCAGCATGACGATGGAGGTGATGGCAGTTGCACAGGCTTTCATATGACTGGAATCACAGCATTATACCAACGTGTGTGTACTAAGTGATTCAATGAGCATGATTCAGAAGGTCGAAGCTGGATTTGTACGTAGACAGTGGACTGAGTCGCTGCGGAAGTCTGTTGTCCGTAAAGTCACCTTCATCTTCGTCCTGGGACATGCGGGAGTCGAAGGAAATGAACGAGCTGATAAACTGGCTGGCTCTGCACCCCCTGTAGATGGCCAGCCCATAGATCGTGCCGATGTTATTAACGTCCTCAAAGATATGGCGAGAACAGAGGACTTTGACGTCAGTGATTC
Source organism: Cepaea hortensis (assembly GCA_963921405.1). Taxonomy (NCBI): domain Eukaryota; kingdom Metazoa; phylum Mollusca; class Gastropoda; order Stylommatophora; family Helicidae; genus Cepaea; species Cepaea hortensis. Next base: position 7,037,757 of record OY992881.1, read on the forward strand.
CTCATCGCTGTCCAGGATGAAAGACCTGGGAGTAAGAATCGGCACGGCCAGACGCGAGAGGTACATCGGGAAAACGAGGTGCCTCGTCAACCAACACAGAACTGGCACTATTATCCACCGGACGCCGATGCATATGCTGGGGGGGGGGGATCTGAGCACCTATGGAACTGTCCAGAGTGCAATGAAGATACCCTAACTGACAACTGATAACTGATAACTGATTCCGGTATCTTATATTGTGTTCAGCAGTCTGGTGACCTGGTTTATTCCAAATTATTCTAAGGTATTTATCATTTCTGTTGTGATGTTGTCTGGACCCGGGGTCTTGCCAGTTTCCATATGGTTAAGAACATTCTGAACTTCCATCTTTAAAATTTTTGGTCCTTCATTATTATTCCAATATCATACTGTTCCTCTCTTGTATCGTTACATTGATCTTTCAAATAATCTGACTACGCATGTAAAATCTGATCTTTTTTTCTATTATGATTTTACCATTTTTGGCTTTTAGGCAACCCGTTAATGTGTGTGTTCTTTTCTTAGTGCTGTCATGAATTCTTTTGTGTATTAATATAGCATTCCGGGTGTTGTGTTGGTTTTCAATTTCCCTGCAATTTTCCTCAAGTTATTCTTCTTTTGCTTCTTTGCATAATCTGCTAATTTCCATGTGAATCTCTTCATATTTGTCATGGTTATTTATTTTTATTTCTTGTTCACGTGTAATTTAAGATGCTTTCCGTCATCAATTTCTTATGTCCCATCATCTTCATTTTGGGATAGTTTTTTTTTTTTTTTTCAGCAGCTTGGCTGACTGATTTCTTTAATATTTCAATATTTCCCATTGGTCACTGATATCTTGAAATACAATTTCAAGATCGGACAATGCATCAGATCCGTTCTTTACTTCTACGTTGAATTTATCGTTCTCCCCTCTCTTCAGTGCACGTAGATCAAATGTGTTTCCTGGTGTATATTTGACCTTCTTTTATCTTATATGTATACTGTTCATAACTAATCCATGGTCGCTGTAGCAGTCTGCGCTTGGTATAGTTTTTGCTACTTTTAATACATTTCGAAGTCTTCAGTTGGTGACGATGTAATCAATCTTATTTCTGATCTTATGGTTAGGACTCCTTCATTTCCATATTCCCAGTGTGTATTGTTGACACCATGTGTTTCCAATAATCATATGATTCTCTTTTGCCACTGTTCAAGTCTCTTTCATGGTATTCCCCTAGTCTAGTCCATACTTGCCTACTGTGATTCCGTCCTGTTGATTTCCAACTTCAGCATTAACATCACCCTTTTGATATTTAATTCTGAGTAATAACATTTCTTGAATCCAAATAATTATAAAATTCATCGATGCTGACATCACTGCTGTCTTCTGTTGGTGTATAAAGATGAGATTGATATGTACGACCAAACACATCTTTAATAATGTGTACACCCAGTACTGTGTACAAGACTAATTGCAGTACTTTCACGATACATTACGTGTATTTCACGAACAATTGTTACTGTGTGAATGCCAGTTGTCATTTTCTTTCCTTGTATATTTTGTTTACATTGATTATAAGAAATTGTATCTTTGTGAGATGGAGTCTGTTAATTAGATGTTGTCATTGTATCTTCATTGATGCCTTGTAGTCTTGTCAGTACAGTGCTACTAGTCTATTACTGGGTTGTCGATTCAATAAATGGCTATTATGCCTACCTGCCTGCCTACCTGCCTGCCTACCTGCCTGCCATCATCATCTCATCTCATCTTGTTCCTCTTGTTCCTTGCGATTTCGAGGTGAAGTATAAACAGCGGGAGAGTGCCTGTTTATGGCCTTCATATATCGAGATTCCTATGGACTCTATTACTCCCTCGGTCGTTTACATGGTGGCCCTCTCCTTCTGATTCCGTTTGGTTTGTACATCACTGCTTGTTGTGGTATCTTTTAGTTGGTAGTTTAGTTATATGGCCGAACTATTTCACTTGCTCTTTTCTGATGAAATCTAGCGCTGCTATAACCCTCAAGTAAAGTTCGTTCGTTCATTCGTTCGTTCGTTCGTTTGTTCCACAATAGTCCTGATTTCTTCATTTCTGATTTTCACTCTTCTTGATACATTGAGTATTCTTCTCAGAAATCTCATTTCCGTTGTTGTAATTTTCCTTTTCTCTTTTTCTGTCATTGTCCAGGTTTAGTATTGGTAGCATAGAGTTGGTAAGATGATTGTGTTATAGAGTGCTTTTTTAGTATCTATTGATACTAAATTTGTTCTTTAGTATTGGTGCAATTTGTCAAATGAGTTGGTTTGCCTTATTGCATCTATTTTCGGTCTCGTCTTCTGATTTGCCATTTGATAATATTATACTTCCTAAATAGTTGAAAGCCGGCTTCGTGGCTCAGAGGTTATGACTTTTCTCCGTAATCTCGTATACTCTCGTCGGTAACGTGATGACGGTGAGAATCAGCAGGGGTTCGAATCGCATCGGTAACTTACGGGGTATGTGAGCCGGCCGCTCAGAAAGCAAAGGCAAACTACTGAGCGTAATCTTGCCAAGAAATCAACATACAGCTGAAAGATGCTGGTGTTGACAGCGATGTCCTGTACAGGATATGCAAAATAAAAAAAAAATAGTTGAATCTCTTTACTTGTTTTAAGGGGTGTTCTGTTAGATGCATCTTTATTGTTGGTGTCTTTTGTTTTTCTTCTCTTTTTCTTCATTGTTGTTTGTTGGTTATAGTCATTACCTCTATTTTACTTGTGCTATTTTTCATGTTATGCTCCCTACACACTTCGCATAGGCTATTTATGTGGACTTGTAATTCCCTCTTCTGATTTTGCTATTAGTGCTTGATCGTCTGCAAATAGGAGTTCTTTAATCGTGTAATTCGCCGTTGGATCTTCTTCTTTGTTCTGTTCGTCATGCATTCCGCTCTGTCCAGCGCCACTGTCTCCGCCCTGCCAAGCGCCCCTGTCTCCGCCCTTTCCAGCGCCACTATCTCCACCCTGCCTAGTCCGCCCTGTTCAGCACCACTGTCTCTGCCCTGTCCAGCACCACTGTCTCCGCCCTGTCCAGCACCACTGTCTCCGCTCTCTAGCACCACTGTCTCCGCCCTCCAGCACCACTGTCTCTGCCATGTCCAGCACCACTGTCTCTGCCCTGTCCATCACCACTGTCTCTGCCCTTTCCAGCACCACTGTCTCTGCCCTGTTCAGCGCCACTGTCTCCGCTCTCTAGCACCACTGTCTCCGCCCTCCAGCACCACTGTCTCTGCCCTGTCCAGCACCACTGTCTCTGCCCTGTCCAGCACAACTGTCTCTGCCCTTTCCAGCACCACTGTCTCCGCCCTGTTCAGCGCCACTGTCTCCGCTCTCTAGCACCACTGTCTCCGCCCTCCAGCACCACTGTCTCTGCCCTGTCCAGCACCACTGTCTCTGCCCTGTCCAGCACCACTGTCTCTGCCCTGTCCAGCACCACTGTCTCCGCCCTCCAGCACCACTATCTCCACCCTGCCTAGTCCGCCCTGTTCAGCACCACTGTCTCTGCCCTGTCCAGCACCACTGTCTCCGCTCTCTAGCACAACTGTCTCCGCCCTCCAGCACCACTGTCTCCGCCCTCCAGCACCACTGTCTCTGCCCTGTCCAGCACCACTGTCTCCGCCCTCCAGCACCACTGTCTCCGCCCTCCAGCACCACTGTCTCCGCCCTTTCCAGCGCCACTATCTCCACCCTGCCTAGTCCGCCCTGTTCAGCACCACTGTCTCTGCCCTGTCCAGCACCACTGTCTCCGCCCTGTTCAGCGCCACTGTCTCTGCCCTGTCCAGCACCACTGTCTCCGCCCTCCAGCACCACTGTCTCCGCCCTCCAGCACCACTGTCTCTGCTCTCTAGCACCACTGTCTCCGCTCTGTCCAGCACCACTGTCTCCGCTCTGTCCAGCACCACTGTCTCCGCTCTGTCCAGCGCCACTGTCTCTGCCCTCCAGCACCACTGTCTCTGCCCTGTCCAGCACCACTGTCTCTGCCCTCCAGCACCACTGTCTCCGCTCTCTCCAGCACCACTGTCTCTGCCCTCCAGCACCACTGTCTCCGCTCTCTCCAGCACCACTGTCTCCGCTCTGTCCAGCACCACTGTCTCCGCTCTGTCCAGCACCACTGTCTCTGCCCTCCAGCACCACTGTCTCTGCCCTCCAGCACCACTGTCTCTGCCCTCCAGCACCACTGTCTCTGCCCTCCAGCACAACTGTCTCTGCCCTCCAGCACCACTGTCTCCGCTCTGTCCAGCACCACTGTCTCCGCTCTGTCCAGCACCACTGTCTCCGCTCTGTCCAGCACCACTGTCTCTGCCCTCCAGCACCACTGTCTCTGCCCTCCAGCACCACTGTCTCCGCTCTGTCCAGCACCACTGTCTCTGCCCTCCAGCACCACTGTCTCTGCCCTCCAGCACCACTGTCTCTGCCCTCCAGCACCACTGTCTCCGCTCTGTCTAGCACCACTGTCTCCGCTCTGTCCAGCACCACTGTCTCCGCTCTGTCCAGCACCACTGTCTCTGCCCTCCAGCACCACTGTCTCTGCCCTGTCCAGCACCACTGTCTCTGCCCTCCAGCACCACTGTCTCTGCCCTGTCCAGCACCACTGTCTCCGCTCTCTCCAGCACCACAGTCTCCGCTCTGTCCAGCACCACTGTCTCTGCCCTGTCCAGCACCGCTGTCTCTGCCCTCCAGCACCACTGTCTCTGCCCTCCAGCACCACTGTCTCTGCTCTCTAGCACCACTGTCTCTGCTCTCTAGCACCACTGTCTCCGCTCTCTCCAGCACCACTGTCTCCGCTCTGTCCAGCACCACTGTCTCCGCCCTCCAGCACCACTGTCTCTGCTCTCTAGCACCACTGTCTCTGCCCTCCAGCACCACTGTCTCCGTTCTGTCCAGCACCACTGTCTCTGCTCTCTAGCACCACTGTCTCCGCTCTGTCCAGCACCACTGTCTCCGCTCTGTCCAGCACCACTGTCTCTGCCCTCCAGCACCACTGTCTCTGCCCTGTCCAGCACCACTGTCTCTGCCCTCCAGCACCACTGTCTCTGCCCTCCAGCACCACTGTCTCTGCCCTGTCCAGCACCACTGTCTCCGCTCTCTCCAGCACCACTGTCTCCGCTCTGTCCAGCACCACTGTCTCTGCCCTCCAGCACCACTGTCTCTGCTCTCTAGCACCACTGTCTCCGCTCTGTCCAGCACCACAGTCTCCGCTCTGTCCAGCACCATTGTCTCTGCCCTGTCCAGCACCACTGTCTCTGCCCTCCAGCACCACTGTCTCTGCCCTCCAGCCCACTGTCTCCGCTCTGTCCAGCACCACTGTCTCTGCCACTGTCTCTGCCCTGCCCAGTGCCACTGTCTCTGCCCTGCCCAGCTCCACTGTCTCCGCTCTCTAGCGCCACTGTCTCTGCCCTGCCCAGCGCCACTGTCTCCACCTTGCCCAGCGCCACTGTCTCTGCCTTACGTCTAGTTCACCTCGTCAGTGATTCTGCCACGCCATGTTAGTCCGTGTTGTCTGCATAGACATCAGTTACTGGATGTTTGTAGTGTGTAGTAATTGTGTTTGTTGTGTGTAGTAATTGTGTTTGTAGTGTGTAGTAATTGTGTTTGTAGTGTGTAGTAATTGTGTTTGTTGTGTGTAGTAATTGTGTTTGTAGTGTGTAGTAATGGTGTTTGTAATGTGTAGTAATGGTGTTTGTAGTGTGTAGTAATGGTGTTTGTAGTGTGTAGTAATGGTGTTTGTAGTGTGTAGTAATGGTGTTTGTAATGTGTAGTAATTGTGTTTGTAGTGTGTAGTAATTGTGTTTGTAGTGTGTAGTAATTGTGTTTGTTGTGTGTAGTAATTGTGTTTGTAGTGTGTAGTAATGGTGTTTGTAGAGTGTAGTAATTGTGTTTGTAGTGTGTAGTAATTGTGTTTGTTGTATGTAGTAATTGTGTTTGTAGTGTGTAGTAATTATGTTTGTAGTGTGTAGTAATTATGTTTGTAATGTGTAGTAATTGTGTTTGTAGTGTGTAGTAATTGTGTTTGTAGTGTGTAGTAATTGTAGTTGTTGTGTGTAGTAATGGTGTTTGTAGTGTGTAGTAATGGTGTTTGTAGTGTGTAGTAATGGTGTTTGTAGTGTGTAGTAATGGTGTTTGTAGTGTGTAGAAATTGTGTTTGTAGTGTGTAGTAATTGTGTTTGTAGCGTGTAGTAATTATGTTTGTAGTTGTCAGCAACCGATGTTTCAGGCGTCATAGGATTACTTCTCTCGCACCACACAAGGAACTTGCAAGTCGTGTGAGAGGAAATGGATGATACATTTTATTTGCCGTTGGCTCTTTACATTTACAAAACAGTCGCTATCGAATCACACACAAAGCCACAGAATTGCCTATCACTAGTTTCCTAAGCCTATTACTAATCTCTATCTACTTGGCTACAGAAACCCCTATCGACACTAAACGGTGCGCTCGCTAAGAAGTCAGTCCCCAGTCTGATTCTTCTCCTCGCGTGGCTACACAGCACGCGGAAGGACCTTGTGCGTCCTTCGACTTTTTGCGTGCTGTCACACTCAGCACGCTTATAGCAGCCGTCTCCTATTGAGTGGCAATCCACTTCTCTGTGGCTATCACGTAGGCGTGATACTGCCGTGACCAGAGTACTAACTATCTGGTCGACGCCTCCGTGTCTCATGAGAGAACTAGTTAATAGTCCCCCTTCCTATCACCTACCCTGCCCTCATACCGGGGCACTCTGTTACCTCTGATCTGTTTGAGGTTGACCACTCTTCCCGGTGGTCTTCTATCTTGAGGCAGACCTCAGACCTCTATGCTTCAGTCTTTGACACACACCCTCCCCTCCTGTGTTGCGTCACCAACTTTGACTCCTTGGTTGTGACGCAAGAGGTTTCTAAAAAATTAGTGTATCTAATTTTTGTCAAAGACTGCTGATAACCTGGCTTTGGGTAAATCAATAGACTTCTACTGACTATTGTCACAATGTAGTATCACTTTACTTGGCTACTGGCAATTGCCACAAACTTGTCTGGTTGGCGTGAGCCCTCTTCTCAATCGCAATATTATATTAATTAGAGGTATGTCTGAACCGGACCATTGTCTTATAAGACCTGCCCTCAAATAGTAAATTAACTCACTACCCATACAAAGTTGACTTTCTTAGGGTCAACACATGAATTGCTTCATGTCCCCCATATAATATTAAACAACCATTACACAAGCTGTGTGCGCCAGGCTTTACCTATCTCGCTTCCGCGTGTAAAGTTATCTTTCACTGTTAAGTTAGTGTTTCGTTGTCTATTGTGTCCCCTGACCCAGAGTTATCTCCCTTTGATCTAACGAAAATGTATGCAATTTACATGTTAGTTTTCCTGGATGTTTGCGTGTTTGGATCTAACTAATAGTATAATCTAACTTCTAATATGTGTGTTTGTTTATAATATGTATGTAAGTTAGTTTTCAAGTGCCATAATTCGGTTAAATGTGGCCACAAACCAGTGTATAACACTAATTCGTGACTACGTTTCCGTCTTATGAGACTTAAAATACTATCTCTAAGATCTACACTAACTACACACAACGCATTCAAGACAGCACACTTTCAACATCGAAAGCAAACATTTGACGCAGACAAAAAATAAAACAATCGCGTTGAGCGGCAAAAAAAAATCCGCTGACTGATCTCACTCTCTCTTGTATATTTTACATATGCTCTCACTTTTACACTTCTGTCACACATCTTTTACCTTCACAATTATTTAAAAACCTTGGAGTGACACTGTACAAGTTTGGCTCAGTTTGAGAAAGTTGAGCTTCATGACTGTGCGTAAATTGCTGCACGAGTCATGTATTTACAACATATTTACATGTAAGAAAAAAGGGTTGATGGTTTGTACCCTGGTATTATTAACCACTATATTCTACTGAAATAATACTCTAAATACTGAAATACTAATACTAGTTCTATAAATATGTATTTAATGAGTTACCCACTTTAATCTAATTTAAGGGAAGTAATCCAACTATTTAAAATGAAATTGATGTGAGATGAGTTATGTAAGTAACTAAAATGAGTAATGTTAAATGTAATAAATTATGTCCCTTTCTAACATGGTTAATGCGAAATATCACAAAATTATGAGTAATGTTTTTAAATGAAAAAAAAATATATGATTGATATTTTTACTCTAAATGGTGTAAATGATGTATGTTTATTTGTATGATTCTTTTATCCTATCCGGTGTAAATTAATCATGGTATTAAATGAACAAGTTTGTTAAATGGACTGGTTCATTAAGATGGCATGAACTCTAGTGAAATGAACCAAAGTGAAATGTAACAAACTAAATGGTACTATTACTATCTAAACTTTTTATCCTAGTTTATAATTAGATGTTATTACGTTTAAATTACTATTCTAATCTACTTTTAAGCTAAGTAAGTGGGTAAATTAATGATCTATCTAAACTACTAAAAAAAAATGAAAACTATTATATTTCCTAAATCTAAATGTATCTTAGAGTGACCTAATCTACCTATAATTTAACACTATATTAAAACGTTATAATACATATCACAATGAGTTTATATATACATGGTATTTAAATACCTCAGGTTAGTCGTTGCCCTAATGTTTAGAAATTGCTTTCATTGGCATAGTATATATACACAATTGTCCTGGGTATATTAAATACATTACATAGTCATACTTGTGTCCTATGGGTATTGCACCTGTAGAGTTTGCTGGTGTCGTAGACAAGTATTTTCGTGTCTATTATTTATGTACTGTTCTGACACTGTTTTTCCCTGCTTCACATAGATGATTCACCGGAACACATATGGAGCTTAGTATGTAACGAGCTGTCTTAGTTCACACGGTGATATACTGGTTCACGGAGTACAGTTCTTCTCTTGCTGTCTACGGACACATTATAGTTCACTGTTCTTAGTACCTAGTTCAGAACATAATGTCTATGTATTCATAAAATATTTCATATAGACTATTCTAATGAACTAATTTAACCTCTATTACTCTACACTCTCATGTGGGATATCTGGTATTTCTACCTCAGATGGTCGACTAAGGGTATCAGCCAGAATGTTGTCCTTACCCCCCTTTGTATCCTGAATTATTTTATCTATAACTTTGTACAAACACAAAGAAAATGTATTGCGCATGCCCAGATCGCTTCCAAACATTCACGCCACCTACCTGGGAAACAAGCAATGTTATTTTAGATAGACCTTTAAGTACCGTCAGGATTCGTGATCAGATTGTAAAAATATAGCCATTTGAAGTGAGTGGTACATTTGAAGTGAGTGGTACTTAAAAGTACCGTCAGTAAAGAAAGGGTTAATATGCTCTATACTAAAAGTATAATTTTGTAGTATTAACGACCACCTGTATATACGGTCATTCCGGTGCACACCACTTTGTATGACCGTGATTGGGGAGTTGTCTGTCTGGACAACGAAGTGAACACCCGCTTCCTCACCGCATAGATGACGCTCAGGGCTTCCAACTCTGATATGGAATATCTGGACTCAGCAGGTGTAATCTTGCGGCTCACGTAGCAAATCGGATGGAAGATGCCATCATAAAATTGGCCTAGTACTGCAGCGATGGAGATCCTGCTGGCATCTGTCCTAAGATAATAAACGAGCCTAGGATTAGGCAAGCGGAGGATTGGTACATTACTAAACAGGATTTTCAATTTTGACAATGCAGAAATTAATAATGCATCTTTGACATTTAATTTTACAGATGCTTTTAAAACATTTGAAAATACACTTGTAATTTCTGCTAAGATTGGTATAAACTTGCTGTAGTAATTTACTAAACCCAAAAGGCTTCTGACCTGCTTCTTTGTTGTTGGCATGGTCAGGTTCATAATTTTGGTAATAATTCTATTGTCAGTTTTTAGTTGACCTTGTGAAATGACATGACCCAAACAATCAATTTCTTGTAGGCCCAATTCAACTTTGCTCGGTTTGACAGTGAGACCGAAGAGTCGCAACCTATCGAAGACATGTCTTAGTTTCAGTAAGTGTGTTGTCCAGTCATCTGTATGGACACATATATCATCTATATACGTCACTGTATTCGTCACTCCATGAAGTAGATCTCTAGTTAAGCGTACGAAAGTGGCAGGAGCGTTTCGAAGTCCGAAAGGAAGAAAACGCCACTCGTAAAGTCCTAAAAGTGTTGAGAAAGCAGTAAGATGAATGGATTGAGTCTGCATAGGGACCTGCCAATATCCCTTTGTAAGATCTAATTTAGAAAAGATTTTGGAGGTGGACATGTCAAGAATAAGATCTTCGCAGGAAGGAATTGGTTCTGCGTCGATCTTAGTGACGTTGTTGAGCTTTCTATAGTCCACACAGAGACGAATTGTGGAGTCTTTTTTCTTAACTAGGACGATTGGAAAGTAGTACTCAGATGTAGATTTCTGGATGATCCCACTAGCTTCTAAATTAAGAATTTCCTTATTTAGATTTTCTCTATAGCTGAGTGGGATAGAGTACGGCCTGCATTTTATAGGCTTAGAGTCCGAAAGAATAATGGAGTGCTCGATTCTGTCCATCCTACCTGGAATGTCAGAAAATATGTCTTTATACTCCGTCACTAATTCTATTAATTGTCGTCGTTGAACGTCTGTTAGTCCCTGTTCTATCTGTATGCTATCTAATGTCGCAGTCTTGTCTACAATAGGAACAGGTAGTTCCATTCCGTCGTCGTCTACCTGATTCAGTACGGTAGTGGTGCTAAGTGCGTTTTCTGTAATCTCACTAAGTGTATGCATCTCGTCGGATTTGCCAGTCTCGCTAACTAGTGTAGTTGCGTTGTGTACGTCTGTCGTCTCATCACTAGGTGTGGGTGCACTGTGTTCGTCTGTCTCTACTTCTGTCTCTTGTCGTGAAAAGTAGGGTTTCAACATGTTGACATGAAATATCTTTAAGTGTCCGTTTATCGATATTTCATAGTCGACATCTGAAATTTTTCGTACCACCTTGAATGGCCCCTGCCATGAGGTCAATAATAAATTTCGTTTGTCTGGAAGTAACAAAAGTATGTCTTGATCTGGTTCAAGATCAATTGTTCTCGCCCCTTTGTTTGCGTATTGGCGGTAGATTTGACCCTTCCTCTCCAAAGCTGCATTAGCTATGATACACGATTTCATGATTTTATATCGTGTTTCTGTCACCATTTCATACGGTGTTTTTGGGGTTGGAATTTCAATGGAATTAGTTATTACCTGATGATAAATGGTTAGGGGTCCACGTGGGTTAGCCCCGTATACTAATTCAAACGGTGAGAAACCCGTGCTTGAATGGTGAATCTCCCGATAGGCGAACAGCACTGTTGGTAACAGTGTATCCCAATCAGCTGGGTTTTCTGCTGTTACCTTAGCCAGCATATGCTTAAGATCTCAGTTAATTTTCTCTACTATACCATTGCTGGCTGGATGGTACGCTGTTGTAAAATGCTGTTTAATCCCTAACATTTTTGTAAGGGCTTGCGTTGCAGCCGATATGAATTGAGTTCCACGATCGGATAAGATGGTACGTGGAAATCCGAATCGTGAGAACAGGTGTAGAAATACATTGGCAACGTCTTTGGAGGTGATGTATTTCAAAGCTACTGCCTCAACCCACCTTGAACATAGGTCGACCATTGTTAATATGAAGCGATTTCCTTTGCTGGACACCTGATTCAGGGGTCCAACAATATCTACCGCCACACTCTCAAATGGCCTAGAAGCCAGTGTAGAAGGTTGTACTTCAGCTGTAGGATGTTTACCCTTACGTACTAGTTGTTGACAGACATTACAAGAACGACAAAATAATTTTATATCATTACAAAAACCTGGCCAATAAAAATGAGCCTGAATTCTGGCCCTGGTTTTGTCATATGCAAGGTGACCAGCAAACGGTGACTCATGTGCAATCTTTAGCACAGTTAGGCGGTGTTGTACAGGTAACACCGTTTGCTGAATCTCATGGTTACCAGTTGTATAATACCTAGTAAGAATACCATTACTAAGTCTAAAGAACCATGATGCGTTTTTTGTCACTTTGGCTCTTTCTTTCAATAATTTTAAATATGGAGACACACTAGGATCAGCTTTCTGCTGTTCTATGAATTTTTGTCTGGTGGTATCATCCGTGCTAGTTGTTGATAGCAACAGTAGTCTCTCATCTTGTAGTGTGTCTTGATGTTTCATAGCGTCTGCTCTGGTTGTAGCATTAGCTGCATTTAATTTTTCCCATGCAGCTATATCATCGCTAGTGCATTGTTTCAATTGGGGTAAGCAACCCAAAATTAAATCAGTACAAGGGTTGTCAAGTATTGCACAAGTAAAGGTACCAGAAAGGAAAGGAGTGTTAATACGGGCTTTGGCCAAAGGGTAAATTTCAATGTTACCCGATAAAGTTCGGCATTTGACCGAGTCACCTGTATAATCATTTGGACTCACTAGTTCCTTTCTAAGACCAATAAGGGTGCTGCCGCTGTCCAGCAAACATTGGCATGGTCTGTCGTTGACCATTGCATTGTGGAACACCAAATTGCCTCTGGAGGCTAATGCTGCATTTACACTCTCAGTTGAGAATGGTACTGTATGTCCACATTCTAATTTTCCGTCTGCATGAAATTGGTGACATCGCTCACAACTGTCAAAGCTCAATATATCGTTTACACAACACACATCTTCAGCTTGGTTAAAAGGTAATTCATTTTCAACTTCACACTCAGTCTCACTACCACTATCAGAAGATGTATCAATCAAAATAGCATTGTTGGCTTTCATACGTTGGCGGCCCAGGCACTTATTTGAATAATGGCCGTAGCTGGAACAGAAGAAGCATTTGACTGCACGCCTGTATGCAGTTCTTTTGTTTTGTTGCTTCTTAATGACATTTTCAAGATGTGCCGGATAGTTAGGCGATTTATCACACATAGAATAAGTGTCATGCAAAAGTTGACAGTAGACACATTTCGACACCTTCTTATCTTTCTTGTCGACTTTATGAAATGGTTTTCTATTACTCTGATAGTTTTTAGGTTGGTCCTTTACAAAAGAAACTATTTCAGAGTCGTTATTTGAAGTCTTAAAAATATCTCTATTTGAGGAAAAATATGCAGAGCCTTTCTTTTCAAATTGTTCTATGGTCTCAATGTCTGACTTCTGCAGGAATTTAGCAAAAGGAGATGGTATAGTGGATATGACTTTATCCATGGCTATTAAATTTTTAAGTCTGTCAAAGTCTTTTCCTATGTTAGCTGCCTTAAGCCACCTATCTAGTACACTTTGGACATTTGAGACGTAATCAATGAAAGTCTCACTAGGTTTTGGTTTTAAATTTGAGAACTGAACCTGATACCCAGGGGCATCAAGTAAAAAGTGCTGCATTATCCTATCATGGATGTATTGATAGTTAGATCTAAGATCAGTTGGTATTGATTCTATCACCTTAAGGGGCTCACCACTCAGGTTCTTCATATAAATCATAGCCCACATCTCTATTGGAACTTGGTGGTATTTAAACTGATACTCGACATTTTCTGTCCAGGCTGATATGGAATCTTCTTTACAGAATGGTTTAATAATATTTTTGTATTTATTGAACTTATTTTCTTCTTGTTGACTTTTTAGTTTAGTAGCAGAGATCTCTACGTGTGAGTCTACATCCATACCTTTCATCTGTAACTGTGTTTCTGATTCTACTTGTATTTGTTTTTCCTTAACTCTTGCCATTTCATCTATCTCTTTTTGCTTTAGTTCTTTCTCTTGATCTAAATGCTTTTGTTTTAACTCTAATTCCTTCTGTTTAATTTCCTTATCATGTTCTAACTGCTTCTGTTTTAATTCTAATTCTTTATGTTTAATCTCCTTATCATGTTCTAGCTGTTGTTGCTTAATCTCCTTATCATGTTCTAGCTGTTTTTGTTTTGTTATCTCAGCTAGTTCTGCAATCTCCTTTTTGTGTTGTCTTTCCTGTTCTCTTTCTTGTTCATCTCTCTCCGCATCTTCTTTTCGTATCCGTTCAGCTCTCTCAGCATCTTTTGCTTCTTTAAATTTTTGATCAGCATATTGTTCTAGCTCCTTTCCTGTGTATTGTAACTCTTTACCTGCTTTTATGAAATCAGCTAAAGTAGCCATGTTGTTGGGTAATTAGCTAGCGTTAACAGGCACTGACCTCTTTAATCACTTATTTATCTTAGATATGTTATGTTTCTTAATCTATGAGCACTATCAATTGTGCTCTTTGTTTATAACCTGGAAAATTTTATCCTGAAAAACAGAGCACAAAAATATGCTAATGCATCACACGCTGAAAAAGAGATGCATTATTAATCACATTGCATGCCAAATACGTTGAGTATACTCATCTTAATGTTCCAGAAAATCAGGGACAATCGTTTGGCAACTCAGATCTAATTGTTTGGCACTGCGGCATACACACGAGTTACTTTTCTATTCGGCTGTTGTTCACCCTGGTTCACAAGAGCAGCAACAATTAACAGATTGCAAACGACATATTACTTTCGACAAATTGGTACGATCACAATGACATGCCCCCAGACAAATACAATGTAAATTAATTAATATTAAATGTCAATGTCCTGTCTTCGTTCTACCGTTTTATGTCTTTCGTTCCTACTCTAGTTTAATCTATGGAAGTGTTGTGCAGACCAAGTCTAATTTGCATAGCCAAAAAGTAGTGCCATCGCGACGGTAAACAAATAGAAAAAGTACGAAAAAAATTCAATAACTGCTTTGAAATAAATATAAATATAATAATAATGTTTAAATAAATAAATATATTCATTCATTAACTTAAATAAATAAATAATAGTTAATATAAAGCACGGATTCAGGCGGGCAGCAGCTTGGCGATTTGTAAACAATCAGATGCTGAATGCAAATGGCGTAAAACAACTGTTTGTCAGTCGCAATACGTCAGAGGCGCAGCGCTATTTTTAGCTTGCAAAAATCGATAATGCTGCCGGCATGTGTATCGCTCCGCCATGAATCATATTTGATAATTATTCATAAACAAATAAGTAATTACATAAATAAATGAAAGAAACTCATCATATCAATACTTACAACTTTGAAGAACACATGAATATAAGTACACAATATTTAATTAAACATAAATAAACATTATTTTGTCACGATAGGCACAGCTCAGCTCGCAACTTGTTCTAGTCTGCACACGTCATCAGTCACTGACACAAATTAAACCTTGTAATCCACTACTAGTAACCTTAGTCTAGAGCCGTGGGTGAGTGTAATAGCTTGAACATTTGTCCAAGCCACACTTCTGACACCACTTTAATCCTCGCCTGCCAGCAACCGATGTTTCAGGCGTCATAGGATTACTTCTCTCGCACCACACAAGGAACTTGCAAGTCGTGTGAGAGGAAATGGATGATACGTTTTATTTGCCGTTGGCTCTTTACATTTACAAAACAGTCGCTATCGAATCACACACAAAGCCACAGAATTGCCTATCACTAGTTTCCTAAGCCTATTACTAATCTCTATCTACTTGGCTACAGAAACCCCTATCGACACTAAACGGTGCGCTCGCTAAGAAGTCAGTCCCCAGTCTGATTCTTCTCCTCGCGTGGCTACACAGCACGCGGAAGGACCTTGTGCGTCCTTCGACTTTTTGCGTGCTGTCACACTCAGCACGCTTATAGCAGCCGTCTCCTATTGAGTGGCAATCCACTTCTCTGTGGCTATCACGTAGGCGTGATACTGCCGTGACCAGAGTACTAACTATCTGGTCGACGCCTCCGTGTCTCATGAGAGAACTAGTTAATAGTCCCCCTTCCTATCACCTACCCTGCCCTCATACCGGGGCACTCTGTTACCTCTGATCTGTTTGAGGTTGACCACTCTTCCCGGTGGTCTTCTATCTTGAGGCAGACCTCAGACCTCTATGCTTCAGTCTTTGACAGTAGTGTGTAGTAATTGTGTTTGTAGTGTGTATTAATTGTATTTGTAGTGTGTAGTAATTGTATTTGTAGTGTGTAGTAATTGTGTTTGTAGTGTGTAGTAATTGTGTTTGTAGTGTGTAGTAATTGTGTTTTTAGTGTGTAGTAATGATGTTTGTAGTGTGTAGTAACTGCGTTTGTAGTGTGTAGTAATTGGGTTTGTAGTGTGTAGTAACTGTGTTTGTAGTGTGTAGTAATTGTGTTTGTAGTGTGTAGTAATTGTGTTTGTAGTGTGTAGTAATTGTGTTTGTAGTGTGTAGTAATTGTGTTTGTAGTGTGTAGTAATGGTGTTTGTAGTGTGTAGTAATTATGTTTGTAGTGTGTAGTAATTGGGTTTGTAGTGTGTAGTAACTGTGTTTGTAGTGTGTAGTAATTGTGTTTGTAGTGTGTAGTAATTGTGTTTGTAGTGTGTAGTAATTGTGTTTGTAGTGTGTAGTAATTGTGTTTGTAGTGTGTAGTAATGGTGTTTGTAGTGTGTAGTAATTATGTTTGTAGTGTGTAGTAATTATGTTTGTTGTGTGTAGTAATGGTGTTTGTAGTGTGTAGTAATTGGGTTTGTAGTGTGTAGTAACTGTGTTTGTAGTGTGTAGTAATTGTGTTTGTAGTGTGTAGTAATTGTGTTTGTAGTGTGTAGTAATTGTGTTTGTAGTGTGTAGTAATTGTGTTTGTAGTGTGTAGTAATTGTGTTTGTAGTGTGTAGTAATGGTGTTTGTAGTGTGTAGTAATTATGTTTGTAGTGTGTAGTAATTATGTTTGTTGTGTGTAGTAATGGTGTTTGTAGTGTGTAGTAATTGTGTTTGTTGTGTGTAGTAATTGTGTTTGTAGTGTGTAGTAATTGTGTTTGATCGATTCAGTATTACAGGCCGGCTCGGTGGTGAAGGGGTTACGGACACAATTCGTAATCCCACATTCCGCGTTTGAAATACAGCTGCTGGCGATGTAGCAGTAAATCGCCTTGTGTTGGTGTGTGTAAAATTGTATGAGTGCCGGTCGTTCAGGAAGCAATGGCAAACTTTCGATAAAGTAAGACTTGTTAACATGATGAAGATACTTGTAGATCTACACAATGATGGAAGGAAAGACTTTAGAGTTTTAACAAACATAAAGATTTATAATGAATTAGGTCAACATTAGCCTATTAAGAGAGGTGTGAGACAAAGATTTGTAATGTCTTCAGATATTTTTTCACTATACAGTGTAAATATGTTTAGAAATTTAAAAGATATGAGTGTCCCACACCATTGGGGGAAGTAACATAAACAACATTAGATATGCGGGTGACGCAGTCTTGATTGCAGACAATCAACAGGACCTGCACAATTTAGTAGATGTGATTGTTGCACACAGTGAACAACTAGTGTTAGAATTGAATTGTAAGAAGACACAGATTATGGTCGTCACTAGGATGAAGGAAATACAGCAATGTTATATACAGGTGAACTGGAATATTCTTAAACAAGTGAATCGATGCAGCTATCTCGGAACTGTCATAACATCTGATGGGAGATGCCTTGAACAGATTAGAACAACAATTGCCATGGCGAAGGTAGCCTTTTGCAAGATGAAAAACATACTGACCAATAAAAAGATGTCAATTGCAACAAGAACAAGAGTGTTGAAGTGCTACATAGAACCTGCATTTTCGTATGGATGTGAAGCATGGACAGTGAACACTTAGTCGCATATCCTGTACAGGACGTCTCAGTCAACACCAGCATTGTTTGGCTGTTGTGATCTCTTGGCAAGTTTAGGTTCAGTAGTTGGCTATTGATTTCTTAACGACCGGCACACATTTCGTAAAAATAAAACAAATCAAAGCAAGACGGTCTGCTGCCAAATATGCAGCTGTGGTCACATTGACCAGACAAGTTGAAAAACATCTAATGGCGGAAGGCAATCCAACAGATTATAAGTCGATTGATTGATGATATCATAGATATATTACTGCACTCAGTGGTTAGCTCACTAAACCTGTGAGATGTCGCGACTCACACCCTCATATGTGATATCATACATATATTACTGCACTCAGTGGTCAGCTCACTAAACCTGTGCCATATCGCGACTCAAAACCTCACATGTGATATCATAGATATATTACTGCACTCAGTGGTCAGCTCACTAAACCTGTGAGATGTCGCGACTCACACTCTCATATGTGATATCATACATATATTACTGCACTCAGTGGTCTATATTACTGCACTCAGTGGTCAGCTCACTAAACCTGTGCCATATTGCGACTCACAACCTCACATGTGATATCATAGATATATTACTGCACTCAGTGGTCAGCTCACTAAACCTGTGAGATGTCGCGACTCACAACCTCACATGTGATATCATAGATATATTACTGCACTCAGTGGTCTATATTACTGCACTCAGTGGTCAGCTCACTGCCTAATAGCGACTCACACCCTCACATGTTATATAGGGGGTGTGTGAAACACGTCCCCAGCAACTCAAGAGCACGGTGATAGAATTGCCCATTGCCGTTTATTAATAATTAGTTTGTTCCCTTTCCAATACTTATGTTATTTGTTTACATGTGTCCTTATTGTTGGGAAATATTCAAATACAACCTGTCCGGCGCCTGGTCGCGTGCCAATGTTTGTTGAAAACTTTCTGACGTGGTTGAAAGTAAATTATATTCTGACATTGAAACAAACCATCTGTGGGCGAAGTTTTCAATTTAATTTGTTGTTGTTGCATATCCCTTACAGGACGTTGCAGTCAACACCAGCATTTTTCAGCTGCTGTTGATGTACTAGGCAAGATTACGCTCAGTAGTTGTCGTAATAAGTGCGTTCCTGGGATGAGGGGAATCAACACCCACATTCTTTTAACCCCATATCATTATCTAGAGGATCTTCTGGATTTCTGTCCACAACACCCCGTCAGTCCCTGGATCTCTCTCTCTCTCTCTCTCTCTCTCTCTCTCTCTCTCTCTCTCTCTCTCTCTCTCTCTCTCTCTCTCTCTTACCACTGGACCATGCCCCCTCTCACTCTGTTCCAAAACATACCACACAACTCCAGCTTCTAAAAAAATGACAAATTAATTTAATAAAGAAATGTGTGAGGTATGTGCAAAGTGTATGTGTAGAATATCTGTCGTATAATCTAGAGTATATGCAGAATCAGACCGAACAGCTCAGGAGCAAAGTCTGCTTCATCACAGTACCGGCCACACAACAGCACCATAGATCAAGGACAGAAGACCTCACCAAATGCTGCGTCTCTCCGGCCAAGTGTCGACTTCCTCCAATAGCTCTTGGATAGTCCAGATACCTGGTCACCAATAGTGGATATAGTCCAATACTGACCATGAATCTGACACACACAGTGTAACTAATATGTCACTAAAAGTTCTGTGATCTGATACTCCTTGTATAGTAAAATAATGTTTACTGTCACTTTGAAACTAAATGTTAGTAGTTTATTTCTCATAGGAATTCCCCAATTGTAACACACAATGTTAATTGGTATATCACACAAAAATTCCCAATTTGGAAAACCACAATGTTAAATTTCCAGTTCTCTATATAACTACTATTGTTCCTGTTACTGGTGGTATTGTACGTGTCTTCACTTTACTATGATGAGAACTACCACTGAAGAATCACTCTTATAGTCTCATCGTTTCCCGCTCAGCAGAGGCCAGGCTCTTGCAGACCCTCTGGGTTATGGGCCCATTGCAAAAGCCGTTGAGTAAAAAAACCGCCTTCACTGATCGAGCCATGACTTTTCTTCTAGCTTGTTGTAAATTAAGGCCTCTGGAGTGTTTATGCTCGTGGCTACCGTTTGCATTCGCATTTTATTCATGGTGGACTGGAAGTGTATGGTTCCGTCGCTGTCAAAGATCTAAATAAGAGTTTACAGAGTTAAGAATATGAGAAATAGAGCTAAGACAGAGACCATTAAAGAACACCAGACAGAAGAGACACCAGTGCTATAAATAGCTTTACACCAGACACACTTGTGTCAACCAAGAGGGCATTGAGTGTAAGTGAGCGAGGGTTTCCCAAGACACTAGGAAACGCGCCTCGACGAGTAACCATGGAGTACAGGTTACTCTAGTTAACTGACCAGCGTGCTGGGACACCACGCACGCAAGACTCGCCAGCGCACGGAGGATCCAACGTCCGTGTTTGAACACGCAACTAGAAGCGTGGCTCAGACTGCGACTGAGACGGCTAGAGAGTAGACGTGTTCCTTATGAATACTATAAGTTTATAGACAATAGTGGTTGTTAGGCTTTTGATTCCATTCAGTGATTAATAGTATCATTATCACCTCTTCATTGCATCTGTGTAACGTACTATGATGTTTATTGTCAATGAAGTATTCCGCTCGCGGAGCTTGTTTGTAATCAGCTCTAAATAAATTGTACCCTTTTGCAAATGACACGAGTTATTATTTCGTGTGGTGCAAAAGTAGGGGAGTCCTGAAATACCTGTCGCAAGTAAGTCGCTGACAGTCGCCCTATTACTGAGTTGAGTGCGTGGTGTGACACTGTGAGCTGTGAATTTCGTGTGAGATGCTTTTTACATCTGTCCGAGATTGTTTGGAGCGTGAAGTGCATGTTCGGAATAATGGCTGCCTGCTTTGTTGCAGACTGACTGGTTTTGCCTTATGCAGAAATGTGTGGCTGCTGGTTTTCTAGTGACTGCCGCTTCCATCGACGATGAACTGTATTTTTCGTTGAGGACATTTGTTTTGGCATTCTGTCGACGGCATTATGTACAGTGAAATGCGTTTACATATATCCGCGGGTGTTTGTAGCGCGAACTGCATGTTCGGAAAAATGACGGCTTGTTTTGTCGCAAAACAGACTGGTTTGCCTTATGCAGTAATGTGTGGTTGCTGGTTTTCTAGTGACAACCGCTTCCACCGACAATGAACTGTATTTTTCGTGGAGAACCTTTGTGTTGACATTCTGGCGGCGGCATTATGTACAGTGTACCTGTGCGGGCTGTTGGTTTGTCGAGACTTCTGTCTGTTCCACTTTTCACATGGGGCAGTGAATAGCATTTTATGTGATATTCACTGGCACAGGAACGGAGCATAATGGGGACGAGCCGTTTCTGTAAAGTTGGAACCGCGAAACTAACTATCGAGACATCATTCTCCTTCCAAGCCACAACCCCTCAAATTTGTATGACCGCACCATTAACTTCTCTTTTCTATACTGCCTAAAACTCTTATTTGAATCTCTAATGCTCCACTCTATCTTCTATGTTGTCTTCTCTGGCTGAGCAGATAGTTACTTTACTAAGTGACCCGAATTTAACAACACATTCGTTCTCAGTTATAACATTATTATTGCTATAGACTATTTCAAATTTCTTCATCAGGTAAACAACCACAGAGCACTTCGGCTTAAAGCTTGATCATGAGACTAACATTGTAGCTTATTTGTTCTTCCTTTCTCCTAGTACAACAATACCCCTATTATTATTCCACACAACGCAGATGGATAAATCAATCAATCATGTGCCATGCCAGAAAGCGTGGGCGGTCATGACTCACCATTTTACTCGATCACCAGAGTCCTGGATCAGATCAGTGTTCCTGTCTTGTCCATGCCTTGTGGCCAAGCCATCCAGGTATTTACTTCTCAGTCTTCCTCTTGGTATGTTCCCTTCGATCTTGCCAATTGTCACCAAGTTCTCCAATCCATTTATTCTCATAACATGTCCAAAAAATTTTGACTGTCTACGTCTAATTTCTCTAATCAATTTACGATTTTCATTTGCCTCCTGTAGTACTTGGTCATTGGTTTTTCTATCTGTCCATGGTATTCTTTGCATTTTCCTCAGAAACCACATGTCCGTAGCCATCAGATGTTTTTCAGCTTGACTGCACATTATCCAAGTTTCACATCCATATAAAAGAACAGGCTCGATATATGTATAGCAGACAGAAAATTCTACGTTGGTGTTGTTCTAGTCGATGTTGTCCAATACCTCTCTACGTTCATGTAATGAGAAGAGAGGCATTTGAGAACATCGTGACAACTGGAAATATCGAGGGGAAAAGAGGCAGAAGCAGACCATGAAAAATGATGCTGGATGGATTGAGACGGTGGTATGGAGGAATATCAGCAGCAGAGTTGATCCAGAAAACCAAAGACTGAGATCTGTGGAGAGCCATGAACGCTTACGCCAGCCGGCAGGGCACTTGATGATGATGACATGTAACTGCCACCCTGTCCTAGTTGGACAGCTATTAAACTACCACATTTGTGTTGTGTCGTGTTCGTTTCTAGCAGTCGACTGAATCCTCAGTCCAGCTCCCATACCAATTGGTTAATACCAAGCGCAACGCTGTCTGCTGCTAAATCGCGCGCAGTTGTGTTTCGAACGTGGGTAAGCGGGATTACGAATCGCGTCCGTAAGACCTTCGCCATGGAGACGGCGACTCTCCACTATTGCTTCTATTTACTGCCGATTAGTCTATGCGATGTCCTGTAAAAGGATATGCAAAAGAAAAATAATAATAATAATTAATAATCTGTGTTCAACCTGCAGCAGACACAATATGAGTATAAACACAGCCAAAACCGAAGTAATGCAAGTTAGCAGATCGCCTGGCCTACTAATTGTACAGATAAATAGCACAACTCTGAAACAAGTTAAAGAAATCAAATATCTTGGAAGTATGATCAAAGAAGATGGCAGATTGGACAGAGAAATCGAAATCAGATGTAAAAAAGCTAGTGCACTTACATATCAGCTATCACCCTTACTGAAACATCCAAACATACCCATGTCCGCAAAACGACAGATAATAAACAGCATATTCACACCAACCCTATGCTACCAGTCTCAAACTTGGACTTTATCCAAATTACACCTTCGTAAAATCAATACCTGCGAAATGAGTTGCCTGAGGAGAGCTGCCAACTTAACAATCCGAGACCGAGTAAGAAATGCTACTATCAGACAGACTGTGGGTTCAACACCGCGTGCCACATTTATTGAAAGACAGAAGATCACGTGGTTCGGTCATGTTGTTAGAATGCAACATCATCAACTACCATCACTGGCCTTACATCAAAGATCATCTGCGACAAGACCAAGAGGACGTCCAAGAAGAAAATGGATTGACGACATCAGAGACATTGTACACCCACACGGAATGACACTATCCAGTGCCGCCCACGGGCACTGGAACGCAAATTATTCCTCCCCACGTCGCTTGAAGGCAGAAGTGGAAGATGATGATGATGATGATGATGATGATGATGATGATGATGATGATGATGATGATGATGATGATGATTATGATACATCTGGGCAGTGTGCAAAAATACTAGGGGTATTGTTGTACTAGGAGAAAGGAAGAACAAATAAGCTACAATGTTAGTCTGATGATCTTGCTTTAAGCCGAAGTGTTTCTGTGGTTGTTTACCTAACTGATTATGAAATTTGAAATAGTCTACAGCAATAATAATGTTATAACTGAGAACGAATGTGTTGTTCCACGTTGGGTCACTTGGTAAAGAAACTTGGTTCCTCAACCAGAGAAGACAACAAAGAAGATAGAGTGGAGCATTAGAGATTCAAATAAGTTTTTTTGGCAGTTTAGAAAAGAGAAGTTGATGGTGTAGTCATACAAATATGAGGGATTGTGGGTGGGAAGGAGAATGATATCTCGATAGTTAGTTAGTTTTTCGCAGTTCCAATTTCACAGCAACGGTTCGTCCCCATTATGCGCATAGCCAGTAGGTAGGTTTGGCGTGGTGTCGGCTACCATGTATGTTGTCATAGTCCAGTAGGTAGGTATGGCGTGGTGTCGGCTACCATGTATGTTGTCATAGTCCAGTAGGTAGGTATGGCGTGGTGTCGGCTACCATGTATGTTGTCATAGTCCAGTAGGTAGGTATGGCGTGGTGTCGGCTACCATGTATGTTGTCATAGTCCAGTAAGTAGGTATGGCGTGGTGTCGGCTACCATGTATGTTGTCATAGTCCAGTAGGTAGGTATGGCGTGGTGTCGGCTACCATGTATGTTGTCATAGTCCAGTAAGTAGGTATGGCGTGGTGTCGGCTACCATGTATGTTGTCATAGTCCAGTAGATAGGTATTGCGTGGTGTCGGCTACCATGTATGTTGTCATAGTCTAGTAGATAGGTATGGCGTGGTGTCGGCTACCATGTATGTTGTCATAGTCCAGTAGGTAGGTATGGCGTGGTGTCGCTATCATGTATGTTGTCATAGTCCAGTAGGTATGTTTGGCGTGGTGTCGGCTACCATGTATGTTGTCATAGTCCAGTAGGTAGGTATGGCGTGGTGTCGGCTACCATGTATGTTGTCATAGTCCAGTAGGTATGTTTGGCGTGGTGTCGGCTACCATGTATGTTGTCATAGTCCAGTAGGTAGGTATGGCGTGGTGTCGGCTACCATGTATGTTGTCATAGTCCAGTAGGTAGGTATGGCGTGGTGTCGCTATCATGTATGTTGTCATAGTCCAGTAGGTAGGTATGGCGTGGTGTCGGCTACCATGTATGTTGTCATAGTCCAGTAGGTATGTTTGGCGTGGTGTCGGCTACCATGTATGTTGTCATAGTCCAGTAGGTAGGTATGGCGTGGTGTCGGCTACCATGTATGTTGTCATAGTCCAGTAGGTAGGTATGGCGTGGTGTCGCTATCATGTATGTTGTCATAGTCCAGTAGGTAGGTATGGCGTGGTGTCGGCTACCATGTATGTTGTCATAGTCCAGTAGGTAGGTATGGCGTGGTGTCGGCTACCATGTATGTTGTCATAGTCCAGTAGTTATGTTTGGCGTGGTGTCGGCTACCATGTATGTTGTCATAGTCCAGTAGATAGGTATTGCGTGGTGTCGGCTACCATGTATGTTGTCATAGTCCAGTAGGTATGTTTGGCGTGGTGTCGGCTACCATGTATGTTGTCATAGTCCAGTAAGTATGTTTGGCGTGGTGTCGGCTACCATGTATGTTGTCATAGTCCAGTAGGTAGGTATGGCGTGGTGTCGCTATCATGTATGTTGTCATAGTCCAGTAGGTATGTTTGGCGTGGTGTCGGCTACCATGTATGTTGTCATAGTCCAGTAGATAGGTATGGCGTGGTGTCGGCTACCATGTATGTTGTCATAGTCCAGTAAGTATGTTTGGCGTGGTGTCGGCTACCATGTATGTTGTCATAGTCCAGTAGATAGGTATGGCGTGGTGTCGGCTACCATGTATGTTGTCATAGTCCAGTAGGTAGGTATGGCGTGGTGTCGGCTACCATGTATGTTGTCATAGTCCAGTAGGTATGGCGTGGTGTCGGCTACCATGTATGTTGTCATAGTCCAGTAGGTAGGTATGACGTGGTGTCGGCTATCATGTATTTTGTCATATTCCAGTAGGTAGGTATGGCGTGGTGTCGGCTACCATGTATGTTGTCATAGTCCAGTAGGTAGGTATGGCGTGGTGTCGGCTATCATGTATGTTGTCATAGTCCAGTAGGTAGGTATGGCGTGGTTTCGGCTATCATGTATGTTGTCATAGTCCAGTAGGTATGTTTGGCGTGGTGTCGGCTACCATGTATGTTGTCATAGTCCAGTAGGTAGGTATGGCGTGGTGTCGGCTACCATGTATGTTGTCATAGTCCAGTAGGTATGGCGTGGTGTCGGCTACCATGTATGTTGTCATAGTCCAGTAGGTATGGCGTGGCGTCGGCTATCATGTATGTTGTCATAGTCCAGTAAGTATGTTTGGCGTGGCGTCGGCTACCATGTATGTTGTCATAGTCCAGTAGGTAGGTATGGCGTGGTGTCGGCTACCATGTATGTTGTCATAGTCCAGTAGGTAGGTATGGCGTGGTTTCGGCTATCATGTATGTTGTCATAGTCCAGTAGGTATGTTTGGCGTGGTGTCGGCTATCATGTATGTTGTCATAGTCCAGTAGGTATGTTTGGCGTGGTGTCGGCTACCATGTATGTTGTCATAGTCCAGTAGGTATGGCGTGGTGTCGGCTACCATGTATGTTGTCATAGTCCAGTAGATAGGTATGGCGTGGTGTCGGCTACCATGTATGTTGTCATAGTCCAGTAGATAGGTATGGCGTGGTGTCGGCTACCATGTATGTTGTCATAGTCCAGTAGATAGGTATGGCGTGGTGTCGGCTACCATGTATGTTGTCATAGTCCAGTAGGTAGGTATGGCGTGGTGTCGGCTACCAAGTATGTTGTCATGGTCCAGTAAGGAGGTATGGCGTGGTGTCGGCTACCATGTATGTTGTCATAGTCCAGTAGGTAGGTATGGCGTGGTGTCGGCTACCAAGTATGTTGTCATAGTCCAGTAAGTAGGTATGGCGTGGTGTCGGCTACCATGTATGTTGTCATAGTCCAGTAAGTAGGTATGGCGTGGTGTCGGCTACCATGTATGTTGTCATAGTCCAGTAAGTAGGTTTGGCGTGGTGTCGGCTACCATGTATTTTGTCATAGTCCAGTAGGTATGTTTGGCGTGGTGTCGGCTACCATGTATGTTGTCATAGTCCAGTAGGTATGTTTGGCGTGGTGTCGGCTACCATGTATGTTGTCATAGTCCAGTAAGTATGTATGGCGTGGTGTCGGCTACCATGTATGTTGTCATAGTCCAGTAAGTAGGTGTGGCGTGGTGTCGGCTACCATGTATGTTGTCATAGTCCAGTAGGTAGGTATGGCGTGGTGTCGGCTACCATATATGTTGTCATAGTCCAGTACGTATGTTTGGCGTGGTGTCGGCTACCATGTGTGTTGTCATAGTCCAGTAGGTATGTTTGGCGTGGTGTCGGCTACCATGTATGTTGTCATAGTCCAGTACGTAGGTATGGCGTGGTGTCGGCTACCATGTATGATGTCATAGTCCAGTAGGTAGGTATGGCGTGGTGTCGGCTACCATGTATGTTGTCATAGCCCAGTAGGTAGGTATGGCGTGGTGTCGGCTACCATGTATGATGTCATAGCCCAGTAAGTAGGTATGGCGTGGTGTCGGCTACCATGTATGTTGTCATAGTCCAGTAGATAGGTATGGCGTGGTGTCGGCTACCATGTATGTTGTCATAGCCCAGTAGGTAGGTATGGCGTGGTGTCGGCTACCAAGTATGTTGTCATAGTCCAGTAAGTAGGTATGGCGTGGTGTCGGCTACCATGTATGTTGTCATAGTCCAGTAGGTAGGTATGGCGTGGTGTCGGCTACCATGTATGTTGTCATAGTCCAGTAGGTAGGTATGGCGTGGTGTCGGCTACCAAGTATGTTGTCATAGTCCAGTAAGTAGGTATGGCGTGGTGTCGGC
Organism: Cepaea hortensis; assembly: GCA_963921405.1. Lineage (NCBI taxonomy): Eukaryota > Metazoa > Mollusca > Gastropoda > Stylommatophora > Helicidae > Cepaea > Cepaea hortensis. Next base: position 7,065,073 of record OY992881.1, read on the forward strand.
TACCAAGTATGTTGTCATAGTCCAGTAAGTAGGTATGGCGTGGTGTCGGCTACCATGTATGTTGTCATAGTCCAGTAAGTAGGTATGGCGTGGTGTCGGCTACCATGTATGTTGTCATAGTCCAGTAGGTAGGTATGGCGTGGTGTCGGCTATCATGTATGTTGTCATAGTCCAGTAGGTATGTTTGGCGTGGTGTCGGCTACCATGTATGTTGTCATAGTCCAGTAGGTATGTTTGGCGTGGTGTCGGCTACCATGTATGTTGTCATAGTCCAGTAGGTATGTTTGGCGTGGTGTCGGCTATCATGTATGTTGTCATAGTCCAGTAGGTAGGTATGGCGTGGTGTCGGCTACCATGTATGATGTCATAGTCCAGTAAGTAGGTATGGCGTGGTGTCGGCTACCATGTATGTTGTCATAGTCCAGTAGATAGGTATGGCGTGGTGTCGGCTACCATGTATGTTGTCATAGCCCAGTAGGTAGATATGGCGAGGTGTCGGCTACCAAGTATGTTGTCATAGTCCAGTAGGTAGGTATGGCGTGGTGTCGGCTACCATGTATGTTGTCATAGTCCAGTAGGTAGGTATGGCGTGGTGTCGGCTACCATGTATGTTGTCATAGTCCAGTAGGTAGGTATGGCGTGGTGTCGGCTACCAAGTATGTTGTCATAGTCCAGTAAGTAGGTATGGCGTGGTGTCGGCTACCATGTATGTTGTCATAGTCCAGTAAGTAGGTATGGCGTGGTGTCGGCTACCATGTATGTTGTCATAGTCCAGTAAGTATGTTTGGCGTGGTGTCGGCTACCATGTATGTTGTCATAGTCCAGTAGGTATGTTTGGCGTGGTGTCGGCTACCATGTATGTTGTCATAGTCCAGTAGGTATGTTTGGCGTGGTGTCGGCTACCATGTATGTTGTCATAGTCCAGTAAGTATGTATGGCGTGGTGTCGGCTACCATGTATGTTGTCATAGTCCAGTAAGTAGGTGTGGCGTGGTGTCGGCTACCATGTATGTTGTCATAGTCCAGTAGGTAGGTATGGCGTGGTGTCGGCTACCATGTATGTTGTCATAGTCCAGTAGGTAGGTATGGCGTGGTGTCGGCTACCATATATGTTGTCATAGTCCAGTACGTATGTTTGGCGTGGTGTCGGCTACCATGTGTGTTGTCATAGTCCAGTAGGTATGTTTGGCGTGGTGTCGGCTATCATTTATGTTGTCATAGTCCAGTACGTAGGTATGGCGTGGTGTCGGCTACCATGTATGTTGTCATAGTCCAGTAGATATGTTTGGCGTAGTGTCGGCTACTATGTATGTTGTCATAGTCCAGTAGGTATGTTTGGCGTGGTGTCGGCTATCATGTATGTTGTCATAGTCCAGTAGGTATGTTTGGCGTGGTGTCCGCTACCATGTATGATGTCATAGTCCAGTAAGTAGGTATGGCGTGGTGTCGGCTACCATGTATGATGTCATAGTCCAGTAGGTAGGTATGGCGTGGTGTCGGCTATCATGTATGTTGTCATAGTCCAGTAGGTATGTTTGGCGTGGTGTCGGCTATCATGTATGATGTCATAGTCCAGTAAGTAGGTATGGCGTGGTGTCGGCTACCATGTATGATGTCATAGTCCAGTAGGTATGTTTGGCGTGGTGTCGGCTACCATGTATGTTGTCATAGTCCAGTAGGTAGGTATGGCGTGGTGTCGGCTACCATGTATGTTGTCATAGTCCAGTAGATAGGTATTGCGTGGTGTCGGCTACCATGTATGTTGTCATAGTCCAGTAGGTATGTTTGGCGTGGTGTCGGCTACCATGTATGTTGTCATAGTCCAGTAAGTATGTTTGGCGTGGTGTCTGCTACCATGTATGTTGTCATAGTCCAGTAGGTAGGTATGGCGTGGTGTCGCTATCATGTATGTTGTCATAGTCCAGTAGGTATGTTTGGCGTGGTGTCGGCTACCATGTATGTTGTCATAGTCCAGTAGGTAGGTATGGCGTGGTGTCGGCTACCATGTATGTTGTCATAGTCCAGTAGGTATGTTTGGCGTGGTGTCGGCTACCATGTATGTTGTCATAGTCCAGTAGATAGGTATGGCGTGGTGTCGGCTACCATGTATGTTGTCATAGTCCAGTAGGTATGTTTGGCGTGGTGTCGGCTACCATGTATGTTGTCATAGTCCAGTAGATAGGTATGGCGTGGTGTCGGCTACCATGTATGTTGTCATAGTCCAGTAAGTATGTTTGGCGTGGTGTCGGCTACCATGTATGTTGTCATAGTCCAGTAGATAGGTATGGCGTGGTGTCGGCTACCATGTATGTTGTCATAGTCCAGTAGGTAGGTATGGCGTGGTGTCGGCTACCATGTATGTTGTCATAGTCCAGTAGGTATGGCGTGGTGTCGGCTACCATGTATGTTGTCATAGTCCAGTAGGTAGGTATGACGTGGTGTCGGCTATCATGTATGTTGTCATATTCCAGTAGGTAGGTATGGCGTGGTGTCGGCTACCATGTATGTTGTCATAGTCCAGTAGGTAGGTATGGCGTGGTGTCGGCTATCATGTATGTTGTCATAGTCCAGTAGGTAGGTATGGCGTGGTTTCGGCTATCATGTATGTTGTCATAGTCCAGTAGGTATGTTTGGCGTGGTGTCGGCTACCATGTATGTTGTCATAGTCCAGTAGGTAGGTATGGCGTGGTGTCGGCTACCATGTATGTTGTCATAGTCCAGTAGGTATGGCGTGGTGTCGGCTACCATGTATGTTGTCATAGTCCAGTAGGTATGGCGTGGCGTCGGCTATCATGTATGTTGTCATAGTCCAGTAAGTATGTTTGGCGTGGCGTCGGCTACCATGTATGTTGTCATAGTCCAGTAGGTAGGTATGGCGTGGTGTCGGCTACCATGTATGTTGTCATAGTCCAGTAGGTAGGTATGGCGTGGTTTCGGCTATCATGTATGTTGTCATAGTCCAGTAGGTATGTTTGGCGTGGTGTCGGCTATCATGTATGTTGTCATAGTCCAGTAGGTATGTTTGGCGTGGTGTCGGCTACCATGTATGTTGTCATAGTCCAGTAGGTATGGCGTGGTGTCGGCTACCATGTATGTTGTCATAGTCCAGTAGATAGGTATGGCGTGGTGTCGGCTACCATGTATGTTGTCATAGTCCAGTAGATAGGTATGGCGTGGTGTCGGCTACCATGTATGTTGTCATAGTCCAGTAGATAGGTATGGCGTGGTGTCGGCTACCATGTATGTTGTCATAGTCCAGTAGGTAGGTATGGCGTGGTGTCGGCTACCAAGTATGTTGTCATAGTCCAGTAAGGTGGTATGGCGTGGTGTCGGCTACCATGTATGTTGTCATAGTCCAGTAGGTAGGTATGGCGTGGTGTCGGCTACCAAGTATGTTGTCATAGTCCAGTAAGTAGGTATGGCGTGGTGTCGGCTACCATGTATGTTGTCATAGTCCAGTAAGTAGGTATGGCGTGGTGTCGGCTACCATGTATGTTGTCATAGTCCAGTAAGTATGTTTGGCGTGGTGTCGGCTATCATGTATGTTGTCATAGTCCAGTAGGTATGTTTGGCGTGGTGTCGGCTACCAAGTATGTTGTCATAGTCCAGTAAGTAGGTATGGCGTGGTGTCGGCTACCATGTATGTTGTCATAGTCCAGTAGGTAGGTATGGCGTGGTGTCGGCTACCATGTATGTTGTCATAGTCCAGTAGGTAGGTATGGCGTGGTGTCGGCTACCAAGTATGTTGTCATAGTCCAGTAAGTAGGTATGGCGTGGTGTCGGCTACCATGTATGTTGTCATAGTCCAGTAAGTAGGTATGGCGTGGTGTCGGCTACCATGTATGTTGTCATAGTCCAGTAAGTATGTTTGGCGTGGTGTCGGCTATCATGTATGTTGTCATAGTCCAGTAGGTATGTTTGGCGTGGTGTCGGCTACCATGTATGTTGTCATAGTCCAGTAGGTATGTTTGGCGTGGTGTCGGCTACCATGTATGTTGTCATACATGCTGTAAGGAGGTGGCAAAATGCCAAGAAGAACAGAGCTGGTCATCCTAGTCCCTGCTTGCACTTAGAAAGAGAGATGCACACAAAAGTAAGCTATTTCAAAAAACTGGTCACGGTGGTTAAAAGGGAAAAATGGGCAGAGGTGTGTCAAAGGGTAAGCACAGACAAGTCACTGAAATTGTTCTGGCGACTACATAAAAGCATGAGTGGTGTAGTCAAGAATAAGAGCATTTCTGACTTCCAAGGTGCTGACCTCATCTGGCAGAGGACTGACGAAGACAAGGGCAAAGCCCTCTTTGAACGCTACCTTGAGCAGGGCAACCAGACAGACATGGGAGGTCGAAATCTGGCCAAGGAGGTCACCTCAGACAGATGCAAGGCCCAGAACACTCCGGATGAAGACACAGTGACAGTGAAAGAAATCAAGGCTGTGCTTCGACGATCAAAAAACAGTGCTCCAGGTCCTGATGGCATAAGATACGACGACATAAATAGGTGTACCGACAATGAGCTAGAGAAACTAGCAGACATGTACAACAACAGTATAGGGAGTGCTAGCATCAAGGAGGAATGGTTACACAGCTATCTGATTCCCTTGCCGAAGCCTGACAAAGACCACAAAAAAATTCAGGGATATCGAATTATAACCATGCAGAATACAATAGGCAAGCTGCTGGAGAAGGTAATTGCCAGGAAAATATCAAGCCAACTAGAGAGGCAAGGTGTTTTCCCACCTACCCTGGGTGGGTACCGTCCAAAAAGAGAAACCTGGACCAATGCAGCAGTCTTTGCCCAGGATGTCTATGAAGGTTTCCACTCAGGCACTGAAACCGTTGCTGCAGCGATTGATCTTGAGGACGCATACAACAGAGTACCACTGGATTTTTTAATGTTTCAGCTTCTTGAACTAAACGTAAGTCCATTCCTCCTTAGTTGGATCGCTGCAGCCCTCTTCCAACGGAAAGTAGTTTTTAGATGTGGCAGTTGGACTTCGGAACCAACAACAATATATCCTGGCCTACCACAGGGATCACCATTATCTCCGGTACTGTTCAACGCCTACACAGTGAGAATCACCAGTGAGCAGATCACTGGACCTGGCAGGACATTGTCATATGCCGATGATGTTTTAGTGTATCGTCAGGGTAAGGATAGAGAGGAGGTTGCTGGGGAACTACAAACCGAACTCAATCGCATAAGTACTTGGTGTGATGAAGCTGGGGCAATGGTTAACCCAACAAAGGCAACAGTGACTTGGTTCTCGTTGAATAATCATATTGTCAACAATCCAACACCAACTGTAATGCTGTGTTCAGAGACGGTGGAAAGAACGCAGGCAATGAATTACCTGGGGATACGGTTTGATCGAAGCCTTGCTTATAATGTGCACATAGACCAGGTGATAACAAAGGCCAAGCGGGGTTTGGCAGCGATGCGGGTGATGGCGACAGCAAACTGTGAGCAGCGCCATCTATGTCTTCTGTACGAGGGGCTGGTCATGTCTGTTTTGGAGTATGCAATGGCAATCTTGACTCTCAGCCATAAGCAGATAGAAAGGATGGAAAGGATACAGAATGAAGCTATGCGCATTATTCTTGGATGTACAAGAGATACAGCATGCAGGGCGATGCGCTACCTTCTTGATTTTCCAACCATTGAAGAGAGAATACAAGTTTGCAGGGCACGCGCCTACCTCAGAATTAACGCAAACACACAACATCCACTGCATAGTGAAATTAGGAAGGTGAAGGGCAGCAGGTTAAAAAGAGGACGGTCGTGGATGGGTCAAGCCGAAGACATTCTTCAACAGGTGTGTTCACTTGAGGACTTAGAACCTGGCGAGGAGTGGGTGCAAGTGCCAACAGACTTCTGCACATCCTTTTCAGTTTGCATCCAATTAGATAGAAAATGCAGACAAGAAAATCCGGCTGCTGTTGAGGCTGAAGTACAAGCGTTGATTTTCGAGAATTCGCTAGACGGTGACGCGGTCATCTACACAGATGGGTCGGTCGTCCGACATGTGAGAAGCTCATGGGCCTTTACAGCTCGGGCCGGAGGGAGAATTGTGAAGGAGGACTCTGGTGCTTTCACTGAAACCACAAGTAGCCTGACCATGGAAGTCATGGCAGTAAGTAAAGCAATAACATGGCTCGAGACACAGACATTCACCAGGGCTTGTTTCCTTAGCGACTCAATGAACATGATCAAGAGGATAGAGGAGGGGTCGATCCGAAGAGAATGGTTGCTGCCTCTGAAGCGGTCTCGGCTGGCAAAGATTAGTTTCATCTTCGTGCCAGGGCATGCGGGAGTACAAGGAAATGAGCGGGCTGACAAGCTCGCAGGTGAGGCTACTGTGGAGGGCGGACGCGCCATGGACCAGGCTGACATTCTGAATGCTCTACGTGATGTGAGACTTTTGCGAGAACCAAGTGATGACTGTGAATCTACAACAATGGCCAGACTGCTAGAGCATCAAATTAAAAGAGGTGTGGCCAAACAAGAACACTACGCAGGAAGCCAAAGAAGATTGATAAACCAACACAGAACTGGCGTCGTTAGCCGCTACACGCTGCGGGATTTGCTGAGGAGGGGATCCGAGCACTTATGGACTGAATGGTTCGATGTGCAGCGAGGATGATCTGTCGACTAACTAACTAACTAACTATGTATGTTGTCATAGTCCAGTAGGTATGTTTGGCGTGGTGTCGGCTATCATGTATGTTGTCATAGTCCAGTAGGTAGGTATGGCGTGGTGTCGGCTACCATGTATGATGTCATAGTCCAGTAAGTAGGTATGGCGTGGTGTCGGCTACCATGTATGTTGTCATAGTCCAGTAGATAGGTATGGCGTGGTGTCGGCTACCATGTATGTTGTCATAGCCCAGTAGGTAGGTATGGCGAGGTGTCGGCTACCAAGTATGTTGTCATAGTCCAGTAAGTAGGTATGGCGTGGTGTCGGCTACCATGTATGTTGTCATAGTCCAGTAGATAGGTATGGCGTGGTGTCGGCTACCATGTATGTTGTCATAGTCCAGTAGGTAGGTATGGCGTGGTGTCGGCTACCAAGTATGTTGTCATAGTCCAGTAAGGTGGTATGGCGTGGTGTCGGCTAACATGTATGTTGTCATAGTCCAGTAGGTAGGTATGGCGTGGTGTCGGCTACCAAGTATGTTGTCATAGTCCAGTAAGTAGGTATGGCGTGGTGTCGGCTACCATGTATGTTGTCATAGTCCAGTAAGTAGGTATGGCGTGGTGTCGGCTACCATGTATGTTGTCATAGTCCAGTAAGTATGTTTGGCGTGGTGTCGGCTATCATGTATGTTGTCATAGTCCAGTAGGTATGTTTGGCGTGGTGTCGGCTACCATGTATGTTGTCATAGTCCAGTAGGTATGTTTGGCGTGGTGTCGGCTACCATGTATGTTGTCATAGTCCAGTAAGTATGTATGGCGTGGTGTCGGCTACCATGTATGTTGTCATAGTCCAGTAAGTAGGTGTGGCGTGGTGTCGGCTACCATGTATGTTGTCATAGTCCAGTAGGTAGGTATGGCGTGGTGTCGGCTACCATATATGTTGTCATAGTCCAGTACGTATGTTTGGCGTGGTGTCGGCTACCATGTGTGTTGTCATAGTCCAGTAGGTATGTTTGGCGTGGTGTCGGCTATCATGTATGTTGTCATATTCCAGTAGGTAGGTATGGCGTGGTGTCGGCTACCATGTATGTTGTCATAGTCCAGTAGGTAGGTATGGCGTGGTGTCGGCTATCATGTATGTTGTCATAGTCCAGTAGGTAGGTATGGCGTGGTTTCGGCTATCATGTATGTTGTCATAGTCCAGTAGGTATGTTTGGCGTGGTGTCGGCTACCATGTATGTTGTCATAGTCCAGTAGGTAGGTATGGCGTGGTGTCGGCTACCATGTATGTTGTCATAGTCCAGTAGGTATGGCGTGGTGTCGGCTACCATGTATGTTGTCATAGTCCAGTAGGTATGGCGTGGCGTCGGCTATCATGTATGTTGTCATAGTCCAGTAAGTATGTTTGGCGTGGCGTCGGCTACCATGTATGTTGTCATAGTCCAGTAGGTAGGTATGGCGTGGTTTCGGCTATCATGTATGTTGTCATAGTCCAGTAGGTATGTTTGGCGTGGTGTCGGCTATCATGTATGTTGTCATAGTCCAGTAGGTATGTTTGGCGTGGTGTCGGCTACCATGTATGTTGTCATAGTCCAGTAGGTATGGCGTGGTGTCGGCTACCATGTATGTTGTCATAGTCCAGTAGATAGGTATGGCGTGGTGTCGGCTACCATGTATGTTGTCATAGTCCAGTAGATAGGTATGGCGTGGTGTCGGCTACCATGTATGTTGTCATAGTCCAGTAGATAGGTATGGCGTGGTGTCGGCTACCATGTATGTTGTCATAGTCCAGTAGGTAGGTATGGCGTGGTGTCGGCTACCAAGTATGTTGCCATAGTCCAGTAAGTATGTATGGCGTGGTGTCGGCTACCATGTATGTTGTCATAGTCCAGTAAGTATGTTTGGCGTGGTGTCGGCTACCATGTATGTTGTCATAGTCCAGTAGGTAGGTATGGCGTGGTTTCGGCTATCATGTATGTTGTCATAGTCCAGTAGGTATGTTTGGCGTGGTGTCGGCTATCATGTATGTTGTCATAGTCCAGTAGGTATGTTTGGCGTGGTGTCGGCTACCATGTATGTTGTCATAGTCCAGTAGGTATGGCGTGGTGTCGGCTACCATGTATGTTGTCATAGTCCAGTAGATAGGTATGGCGTGGTGTCGGCTACCATGTATGTTGTCATAGTCCAGTAGATAGGTATGGCGTGGTGTCGGCTACCATGTATGTTGTCATAGTCCAGTAGATAGGTATGGCGTGGTGTCGGCTACCATGTATGTTGTCATAGTCCAGTAGGTAGGTATGGCGTGGTGTCGGCTACCAAGTATGTTGTCATAGTCCAGTAAGGTGGTATGGCGTGGTGTCGGCTACCATGTATGTTGTCATAGTCCAGTAGGTAGGTATGGCGTGGTGTCGGCTACCAAGTATGTTGTCATAGTCCAGTAAGTAGGTATGGCGTGGTGTCGGCTACCATGTATGTTGTCATAGTCCAGTAAGTAGGTATGGCGTGGTGTCGGCTACCATGTATGTTGTCATAGTCCAGTAAGTATGTTTGGCGTGGTGTCGGCTATCATGTATGTTGTCATAGTCCAGTAGGTATGTTTGGCGTGGTGTCGGCTACCATGTATGTTGTCATAGTCCAGTAAGTATGTATGGCGTGGTGTCGGCTACCATGTATGTTGTCATAGTCCAGTAAGTAGGTGTGGCGTGGTGTCGGCTACCATGTATGTTGTCATAGTCCAGTAGGTAGGTATGGCGTGGTGTCGGCTACCATATATGTTGTCATAGTCCAGTACGTATGTTTGGCGTGGTGTCGGCTACCATGTGTGTTGTCATAGTCCAGTAGGTATGTTTGGCGTGGTGTCGGCTATCATGTATGTTGTCATAGTCCAGTACGTAGGTATGGCGTGGTGTCGGCTACCATGTATGTTGTCATAGTCCAGTAGATATGTTTGGCGTAGTGTCGGCTACTATGTATGTTGTCATAGTCCAGTAGGTATGTTTGGCGTGGTGTCGGCTATCATGTATGTTGTCATAGTCCAGTAGGTATGTTTGGCGTGGTGTCGGCTACCATGTATGATGTCATAGTCCAGTAAGTAGGTATGGCGTGGTGTCGGCTACCATGTATGATGTCATAGTCCAGTAGGTAGGTATGGCGTGGTGTCGGCTACCATGTATGTTGTCATAGCCCAGTAGGTAGGTATGGCGTGGTGTCAACAACTTAACTGACAGGCATCAACGGGTACTTCTCACACACCCCTACAAGACAACTTGCAAGTCGTGTGGGAGGCAAAATGCATGGTCCATTTTATTGCCGTTGGCTCGCTTACAAGCGGTAAACAGTCGCTAATGCAATACACAATATACAGCCACAGAATTATCTAACACAAACTGCTAACCCTATGCTAGTTCCATCTATTAGTGAACACAAAACTCCTAACGCTATTCTAAACGATGTGAACGCCTCAAGTCCAGTCTCCCGTCTCCCTAACCTCTCTCCCGTGGTTACACACCACGCGGGGTGACCTTCACCTTCGTGCGTGTTACCTCACATCGCACTCTGCTGGCAAACGTGGCCTGTTGAGTGTCTACTCAACTGTGCTATGGCTTCACGAGGTGTGGTACTATCGAGTCTTTGACACACACCCACCCCTCTTGTGTTGCGTCATCAACTTTCACTCATTGGTTGTGACGCAAGAGGTTCCTAAACAAAAAATTAGTGTCTCTAATTTTTGTCAAAGACTCTAGATAACCTGGCTTTGGGCATTCCAATAGACTATTAATAACTATTGTCACAATGTAGCAAAGCCTTACTTGGCTACTGGCAATCGCCACAAACTTGACTGGTTGGCGTGAGCCCCTTCTCACATGCTATATTATATTTATCAGAGGTATGTCTGAACCGGACCGTTGTCTTATAAGACCTGCCCTCACATAGTAAATTAACTTACTACCCATACAAAGTTGACTTTCTTAGGGTCAACACATGAATTATTTCATGTCCCCCATATAATATTTAACAACCATTCTACAAGAGTGTGTGCGACAGGCTTTACCTCCTTCGCTTCCGCGCGTAAGACTTTATTTCACTGTTAATTTAGTTCTTCGTTGTCTATTATGTCCCCTGGCCCCATAGTTATCTGTCTTTGATTTACAAATAGTGTATGCAATTTATATGTTTGTTTTTCTGTTTGTTTGTGTGTTTGGAAGTAATAAATCTACTAATCTAATTTCTATCCTCTATTTATAAATTTTATGTGTATGTATGTTAGTTTTTTGAGTGTCATAATTTGGTTCAATGTGGCCACAAACAGGTGTATAACACTAATTCGTGACTACATTCACTTGTTATGAAACCCAAAATACTGTAATCTAAGTTCTAAACTATATTACAGACAACACATTCACACTAACACAATTTCACTAACGAAAACTTTACATTCTAACATACCATTCTAATTCTATAACTAAGTATTTAATGTGTTACCTAAATTTTTTAAATTTGTTATGTTAATTATATGATATGATTATATTACTTCTTATTTTTTTTCTAATCTAAGTGATGTAATCTAATTATTTAAATGCAATTGTTGTGATGTGAGTTATGTAACTTAATTAAATGGATTATGTGACCACAATTTATGTACTTTTCTAAATACTATGCTAAATAATGTTTTTAAATGCACAAAGGAATTATATGAGTGATGTTCTTAATCTAACTGGTGTAAATGCTGTATGTTACCTTATCTACTCTTTTTAATCTATTATGATGTAAAATGATGATACTAATAAATGGTAATATTTGAAAGATGGTATGGTTTCATTAAGATGGAATAAACTAACTACAATGAAACTAAGTGAAATATAACAATCTAAATGGTACTATTCATATCATAAATTTAATTTAACTTGTAATAAACTATTCTTATGTCTAAACTAATATTCTAATCTAATTGTAATGGGTTAATTACTGTACTAACTACATTATTAAAATAAATGAGAACTGTTATAGTTCCTAACCTACATCTAATTTATCACTATCTTAAAATATTATATTACATATCACAATAAGTTTGTATACATAGTATTCGGTTTCCACAGGTTAGTAGTTGCCTTCATGTATGTGCAATGGTTGTATAGGCATAATATAACCACACACTTTGCCTGGGTATCTGAAATACATTACACAGTCATCTTAATGTTCTCTCGGTAGTGCACGTGTAGAGTTCGCTGGTGTTGTAGCTCTGTCTTTTCGTGTCTGTAATTAAGCACTGTTCTGACACTGTTTTCTGCGGTTCATATATATGATACACCGGAATGGAGCTTAGTTGGAAATGAGCTGTCCTAGTTCACACGGTGGTATCTAAGTATAGCAGCACAGTTCTTAATCTGATGTCCACGGACACATGATAGTTCATTGTTTTGGTACATGACTACACCAACAATGTGGATATGTATGTAAGCTATTTTAGATCTTATATTATCAGATATTCATGTACCAACCATCAGTCTACATTTAACTGTTGGATTTCAGGTATTTTTACCCCAGATGGTAAAACTAGTGACCACCTGAATATCCGGTCATTTTGATGCACACCACTATGTATGACCGTGATCAGGGAGTTGTCGGTCTGGACAATGCAGTGAACATCCGTCAGAACTCGATGGAGCCTTCTCACCGTATAGATGAAGCCTAGGGTTGCAACTGTGATATGGAATCCTTGGACTCAGCATGTGTGATCTTACTGCTCACGTAGCAAAGCGGATGGAAGATGCCCTCAAAAAAAAAAAAAAATTGGCCTAGTACTGCAGTGATGGAGATTCTGCTGGCATATGACCTAAGATAATAAATGAGCCTAGGATTAGGCAAGCGGAGGGATTGGAATATTTACAAAAAAGGATCTTCAATTTTGACAATGCAGGAATTAATAATGCATCTTTCACATTTCATTTCCAGAAGATTTTAAGACATTGGAAAATATATTTGTGATTTCTGAGTAATTTACTAATCCCAAAAGGTTTCTGACCTGTTTCTTTCTGTTAGACATGGTCAGATTCATAATTTTGGTACTACTTTTCAGGTCAGTCTACAGTTGGACTTGAGAAATGACATGACCCAAAAATGAATTTATTTTAGGCCTAATTTGACTTTGCTGGTTTGACAGTGAGACCGAAGCGTCGCACTCTGTCAAAGGCATGTCTCAGTTTCAGTAGGTGTATTGTCCAGTCATCAGTATTCTGATTTATTCATGTGTATTCTATAAGTTCACTACATGTATGCCCCTCGTCGGATTTGCCAGTCTCACTAACTAGTGTAGTTGCGTTGTGTATGTCTGTCGTCTGATCACTTGGTGTTGGTGCAATCTGTTCGTCTCTCACTACTTCTGTCTCTTGTCTTGAAAAGTGAGGTTTCCGCATGTTGACATGGAATATCTCTAAGTGTCTGTTTATCGATATTTCATAGTCAACATGTACCATGGTTATGTGCTACTTTGAATGGTCCTTGCCATTTCGTTTGTATGGAAGTAGCCTAAATCTGTCTTGATCAAGTTCCAGATTACTTGTTTTCGCACATTTGTTTGTGTGCTTGTGGTAGAACTGACCCTTCCTCTATCAAATGGCTTGGGTGCCAGTGTAAAGGGTTGTATTTCAGCTGTAGGATGTTTACCCTTCAACTTTTGTATCAATTGATGACAGCCATTACCAGCAAATAGATTATGACAAAATAATTTTATGTTATTGAAAAAACTTGGCCTGGCATTGCTGTATGCACGATGACCTGCACATGGTGTTTTGTGTGCATTGTTTAGCACACCTAACTGATGTTGTTCAAGTAACACCTGTTCATGGTTACTAGTAATATGACATGTAGTTGAAATGCCATTATTACGTCTAACGAACCAAGATGCATTCTTGGTCATTTTGGCTTTGCCTTTTGACAATTTTAAGTATGGAGACACATTAAAATCAGATTTCTGCTGGTGTATAAGTTTTTGTGTGTTTTTGTCATCTGTGCTGGTTGGAAAAAAGCATTAGTAGTGTCTCATTTTGCAATGGGTCATGATGTTTTGAAGTGTCAACTCTGGTTGTTGCCTTAGCTGCATTTAATTTCTCCCATGCAACTATTTCTTCACTAGTACATTGTTTCAGTTGAGGTAAGCACCCCAAAATTAAATCTGTACAAGGGTTGTTAAGTATTGCACAAGTAAAGGTACCGGAAAGAAAAGGAGAATCAATACGGGCTTTTGCCAAAGGGTAAATTTCAACGTTACCCGAAAAGGTTCGGCATTTCACAGTGTCACCTGTGTAATCACCCGGACTCACTAGTTCTTTTCGAAGACCAATAAGGGTGCTGCCGCTATCCAGCAAACATTGGCATGGTACATCATTGACCATTGCATTGTGGAACACTAACTTGCCTCTGGAGGCTAATGCTGCATTCACACTCTCAGATGAGCATGGTACTGTATGTCCACATTCCAGTATTCCGTCTGCATGGAATTGGTGACATCGTTCACAGCTGTCAAAGCTTAACATATCGTTAGCAGCACACACATCCTCTGCTTGGTTAGTTGGTAAGTCACTTTCAATCTCACACTCATTCTCACTACCACTATCTGAAGAGGTGTCAATCAACATAGCGTTGTTAGCTTTCAAACGTTGGCGGCCAAGGCACTTATTAGAATAATGGCCATAAGAGGAACAAAAAAAACATTTGATTGCACGCCTGTATGCAGACCGTTTGCTTTGCTGCTTCTTGATCACATTTTCAAGATGCGCCGGATAATTCGGCGATTTGTCGCACATAGCATAAGTGTCGTGCATTAGTTGACAGTACATGCATATGGAAACCTTTCTGTCCCTCTTATCATACCTCTGAAAAGGTTTTCTGTTACCCTGATAGTTTTTTGATTGGTCTTTGACAAAGGAAACTATCTCAGAGTCACTTGAGGTCTTAAAAATCTTTCTGTTAGAAGAAAAATATGCTGAGCCTTTTTTTTCGAACTGCTCGATGTTTTCAATGTCTGACTGCTGCAAAAACTTAGCAAAAGGAGAAGGTATAGTAGATATACACTTGTCCATAGCTATTAGGTTTTTTAATCTATCAAAGTCTTTTCCTATGTTAGCTGCTTTAAGCCACCTGTTTAGTACACTCTGCACATTTGAAAAATAATCTATAAAAGTTTCACTAGGTTTAGGTTTTAAATTTGAGAACTGAACCTGATACCCAGGGGCATCAAGTAAAAAGTGCTGCATAATCTTATCATGGATGTATTGATAGCTAGATCTAAGTTCAATAGGAATAGACTCTATTACTTTAAGGGGCTCACCACTTAGATTCTTCATGTAAATCGGAGCCCACATATCTAAAGGAACTTGGTGATATTTAAATTGATACTCTACATTCTCTGTCCAGGCAGATATGGAGTCCTCTTTACAATATGGTTTGATAATATTTTTGTATTTGTTGAACTTATTTTCCTCTTGTTGACTTCTTAGTTTAGTGGCAGAGATCTCTGCGTGTGAGTCTACATCCATGCTTTTCATCTTTAATTGTGTCTCTGATTCTACCTGAATTTGTTTTTCTTTAACTCTTGCCATTTCATCTATCTCTTTTTGCTTTAGATCTAATTCCTTTTGTTTTAATTCTTTCTCTTGATCTAATTGTTTTTGTTTCATCTCCTTATCATGTTCTCTTTCTCGTGCGCGTTCGTCCCTCTCCGCATTCTCTTTTCGTGTTTGTTCCTCTTTTGTTTCTTTAAATTTCTGATCAGCATATTGTTGTAGTTCTTTTCCTGTTAATTCCAGTTCTTTGCCTGCTTTTATGAAATCTGATAAAGTTGCCATCTTACTTTAGTACTTGGCTAACAGTGATAGGCAATGATGACTTTAATCAGTTATTTATCTTTGATATGTTATGTTTGTTCTTATCTGATCACTATCAGTTGTGCTTTCTGTTTATACCCTGCCCAGATTTATCTTGCAGAAAAACAGAGTATACAAATATGTCAACGCGTTACAAGCTGAACAAGAGATGCACTATTAATCAAATTGCATGACAAAATATATAAGTGTACTCAGCTTAATGTGGGAACGAAGCTCCTTTGACACAGGTCACCTTGTTTGGTACACTGGGGTGGCGACACGTTTCGTACGTAGCACACGGTATTTGGCCCACAGGTGTATGTGCACAGCTGTTGTTTGCCCTCTGATATATAGGGCAGCAGTAAACACGCCTACTAAACGATATGATTTACTCGACAACTAAGGACAATGACTTAGACAATGACAGACTTACGAACACCTAGAATATGTATTAATTAATTTTAATGTCAATGTCCTGTCTTTGTTTTAAACAATAATTGCCTTTCGTTACTAACCTAGTTAATTTCTGTAAACGTTGTGCAGCTAAGTATCAGATGCTTAGCCCGAAAATAGTTCCATCGTGACGATAAGCAAAGAGAAAATAGACCCAAAAATGAATAAATGCTTGTAAAGAAATCAAAATAACATAATAATGTGTCAACAAATAAATATATTCATTTAGTAACTTAAATAAGTAAATAATAAACAATATACAGCACAGATTCAGGCGGGCCGCCGCTAAGCGATTTTGTAAACACTCGACTGCTTTATGCTAATGACGCAGAACAACTGTCTGTCAATCAATCTACGTCATCGCGCAGCGCTATTTTTAGATCTCAAAAATCAATATTGTCGGCTGCCTGTGTATTCCTGCGCCGTGAATCATGTTTGGTGCTTATTCAAGAATAAATTGGTAAATATATGAATAAATATAAGAAAATAAGAATATTAATACTTACAGCTTCGAAGAATACATGATTTCATTCAATAAATATATCATAAACACAATTAAACACTATTTTGTCACGATAGGCATATTTCTAGCTCGCAAATTCTCCTGTCTGCACAAATTATCGTTACTACAAAAATGAAACCCTAGTCTCGAGCCCGTAAATGAGTGGATTAGCTTGAACTTTTCGTTCAAGCTTCACTTCTTGACACCACAATTACCCTTTTACTGTGGGTATTAGCTTGGCGCTTTCGTCCAAGCACCACTTTCTGACACCACAATTACCCTGGCCTGTCAACAACTTAACTGACAGGCATCAACGGGTACTTCTCACACACCCCTACAAGACAACTTGCAAGTCGTGTGGGAGGCAAAATGCATGGTCCATTTTATTGCCGTTGGCTCGCTTACAAGCGGTAAACAGTCGCTAATGCAATACACAATATACAGCCACAGAATTATCTAACACAAACTGCTAACCCTATGCTAGTTCCATCTATTAGTGAACACAAAACTCCTAACGCTATTCTAAACGATGTGAACGCCTCAAGTCCAGTCTCCCGTCTCCCTAACCTCTCTCCCGTGGTTACACACCACGCGGGGTGACCTTCACCTTCGTGCGTGTTACCTCACATCGCACTCTGCTGGCAAACGTGGCCTGTTGAGTGTCTACTCAACTGTGCTATGGCTTCACGAGGTGTGGTACTATCGAGTCTTTGACACGTGGTGTCGGCTACCATGTATGATGTCATAGTCCAGTAAGTAGGTATGGCGTGGTGTCGGCTACCATGTATGTTGTCATAGTCCAGTAGATAGGTATGGCGTGGTGTCGGCTACCATGTATGTTGTCATAGCCCAGTAGGTATGTTTGGCGTGGTGTCGGCTACCAAGTATGTTGTCATAGTCCAGTAAGTAGGTATGGCGTGGTGTCGGCTACCATGTATGTTGTCATAGTCCAGTAGGTAGGTATGGCGTGGTGTCGGCTACCATGTATGTTGTCATAGTCCAGTAGGTAGGTATGGCGTGGTGTCGGCTACCAAGTATGTTGTCATAGTCCAGTAAGTAGGTATGGCGTGGTGTCGGCTACCATGTATGTTGTCATAGTCCAGTAAGTAGGTATGGCGTGGTGTCGGCTACCATGTATGTTGTCATAGTCCAGTAAGTATGTTTGGCGTGGTGTCGGCTATCATGTATGTTGTCATAGTCCAGTAGGTATGTTTGGCGTGGTGTCGGCTACCATGTATGTTGTCATAGTCCAGTAGGTATGTTTGGCGTGGTGTCGGCTACCATGTATGTTGTCATACATGCTGTAAGGAGGTGGCAAAATGCCAAGAAGAACAGAGCTGGTCATCCTAGTCCCTGCTTGCACTTAGAAAGAGAGATGCACACAAAAGTAAGCTATTTCAAAAAACTGGTCACGGTGGTTAAAAGGGAAAAATGGGCAGAGGTGTGTCAAAGGGTAAGCACAGACAAGTCACTGAAATTGTTCTGGCGACTACATAAAAGCATGAGTGGTGTAGTCAAGAATAAGAGCATTTCTGACTTCCAAGGTGCTGACCTCATCTGGCAGAGGACTGACGAAGACAAGGGCAAAGCCCTCTTTGAACGCTACCTTGAGCAGGGCAACCAGACAGACATGGGAGGTCGAAATCTGGCCAAGGAGGTCACCTCAGACAGATGCAAGGCCCAGAACACTCCGGATGAAGACACAGTGACAGTGAAAGAAATCAAGGCTGTGCTTCGACGATCAAAAAACAGTGCTCCAGGTCCTGATGGCATAAGATACGACGACATAAATAGGTGTACCGACAATGAGCTAGAGAAACTAGCAGACATGTACAACAACAGTATAGGGAGTGCTAGCATCAAGGAGGAATGGTTACACAGCTATCTGATTCCCTTGCCGAAGCCTGACAAAGACCACAAAAAAATTCAGGGATATCGAATTATAACCATGCAGAATACAATAGGCAAGCTGCTGGAGAAGGTAATTGCCAGGAAAATATCAAGCCAACTAGAGAGGCAAGGTGTTTTCCCACCTACCCTGGGTGGGTACCGTCCAAAAAGAGAAACCTGGACCAATGCAGCAGTCTTTGCCCAGGATGTCTATGAAGGTTTCCACTCAGGCACTGAAACCGTTGCTGCAGCGATTGATCTTGAGGACGCATACAACAGAGTACCACTGGATTTTTTAATGTTTCAGCTTCTTGAACTAAACGTAAGTCCATTCCTCCTTAGTTGGATCGCTGCAGCCCTCTTCCAACGGAAAGTAGTTTTTAGATGTGGCAGTTGGACTTCGGAACCAACAACAATATATCCTGGCCTACCACAGGGATCACCATTATCTCCGGTACTGTTCAACGCCTACACAGTGAGAATCACCAGTGAGCAGATCACTGGACCTGGCAGGACATTGTCATATGCCGATGATGTTTTAGTGTATCGTCAGGGTAAGGATAGAGAGGAGGTTGCTGGGGAACTACAAACCGAACTCAATCGCATAAGTACTTGGTGTGATGAAGCTGGGGCAATGGTTAACCCAACAAAGGCAACAGTGACTTGGTTCTCGTTGAATAATCATATTGTCAACAATCCAACACCAACTGTAATGCTGTGTTCAGAGACGGTGGAAAGAACGCAGGCAATGAATTACCTGGGGATACGGTTTGATCGAAGCCTTGCTTATAATGTGCACATAGACCAGGTGATAACAAAGGCCAAGCGGGGTTTGGCAGCGATGCGGGTGATGGCGACAGCAAACTGTGAGCAGCGCCATCTATGTCTTCTGTACGAGGGGCTGGTCATGTCTGTTTTGGAGTATGCAATGGCAATCTTGACTCTCAGCCATAAGCAGATAGAAAGGATGGAAAGGATACAGAATGAAGCTATGCGCATTATTCTTGGATGTACAAGAGATACAGCATGCAGGGCGATGCGCTACCTTCTTGATTTTCCAACCATTGAAGAGAGAATACAAGTTTGCAGGGCACGCGCCTACCTCAGAATTAACGCAAACACACAACATCCACTGCATAGTGAAATTAGGAAGGTGAAGGGCAGCAGGTTAAAAAGAGGACGGTCGTGGATGGGTCAAGCCGAAGACATTCTTCAACAGGTGTGTTCACTTGAGGACTTAGAACCTGGCGAGGAGTGGGTGCAAGTGCCAACAGACTTCTGCACATCCTTTTCAGTTTGCATCCAATTAGATAGAAAATGCAGACAAGAAAATCCGGCTGCTGTTGAGGCTGAAGTACAAGCGTTGATTTTCGAGAATTCGCTAGACGGTGACGCGGTCATCTACACAGATGGGTCGGTCGTCCGACATGTGAGAAGCTCATGGGCCTTTACAGCTCGGGCCGGAGGGAGAATTGTGAAGGAGGACTCTGGTGCTTTCACTGAAACCACAAGTAGCCTGACCATGGAAGTCATGGCAGTAAGTAAAGCAATAACATGGCTCGAGACACAGACATTCACCAGGGCTTGTTTCCTTAGCGACTCAATGAACATGATCAAGAGGATAGAGGAGGGGTCGATCCGAAGAGAATGGTTGCTGCCTCTGAAGCGGTCTCGGCTGGCAAAGATTAGTTTCATCTTCGTGCCAGGGCATGCGGGAGTACAAGGAAATGAGCGGGCTGACAAGCTCGCAGGTGAGGCTACTGTGGAGGGCGGACGCGCCATGGACCAGGCTGACATTCTGAATGCTCTACGTGATGTGAGACTTTTGCGAGAACCAAGTGATGACTGTGAATCTACAACAATGGCCAGACTGCTAGAGCATCAAATTAAAAGAGGTGTGGCCAAACAAGAACACTACGCAGGAAGCCAAAGAAGATTGATAAACCAACACAGAACTGGCGTCGTTAGCCGCTACACGCTGCGGGATTTGCTGAGGAGGGGATCCGAGCACTTATGGACTGAATGGTTCGATGTGCAGCGAGGATGATCTGTCGACTAACTAACTAACTAACTATGTATGTTGTCATAGTCCAGTAGGTATGTTTGGCGTGGTGTCGGCTATCATGTATGTTGTCATAGTCCAGTAGGTAGGTATGGCGTGGTGTCGGCTACCATGTATGATGTCATAGTCCAGTAAGTAGGTATGGCGTGGTGTCGGCTACCATGTATGTTGTCATAGTCCAGTAGATAGGTATGGCGTGGTGTCGGCTACCATGTATGTTGTCATAGCCCAGTAGGTAGGTATGGCGAGGTGTCGGCTACCAAGTATGTTGTCATAGTCCAGTAAGTAGGTATGGCGTGGTGTCGGCTACCATGTATGTTGTCATAGTCCAGTAGGTAGGTATGGCGTGGTGTCGGCTACCATGTATGTTGTCATAGTCCAGTAGGTAGGTATGGCGTGGTGTCGGCTACCAAGTATGTTGTCATAGTCCAGTAAGTAGGTATGGCGTGGTGTCGGCTACCATGTATGTTGTCATAGTCCAGTAAGTAGGTATGGCGTGGTGTCGGCTACCATGTATGTTGTCATAGTCCAGTAAGTATGTTTGGCGTGGTGTCGGCTATCATGTATGTTGTCATAGTCCAGTAGGTATTTATGGCGTGGTGTCGGCTACCATGTATGTTGTCATAGTCCAGTAGGTAGGTATGGCGTGGTGTCGGCTACCATGTATGAAGTCATAGTCCAGTAGGTATGTTTGGCGTGGTGTCGGCTACCATGTATGTTGTCATAGTCCAGTAGGTAGGTATGGCGTGGTGTCGGCTACCATGTATGTTGTCATAGTCCAGTACGTAAGTTTGGCGTGGTATCGGCTACCATGTATGATGTCATAGTCCAGTAAGTAGGTATTGCGTGGTGTCGGCTACCATGTATGATGTCATAGTCCAGTAGTTATGTTTGGCGTGGTGTCGGCTACCATGTATGTTGTCATAGTCCAGTAGGTAGGTATGGCGTGGTGTCGGCTACAATGTATGTTGTCATAGTCCAGTACGTAGGTTTGGCGTGGTGTCGGCTACCATGTATGTTGTCATAGTCCAGTAGGTATTTATGGCGTGGTGTCGGCTACCATGTATGTTGTCATAGTCCAGTAGGTAGGTATGGCGTGGTGTCGGCTACCAAGTATGTTGTCATAGTCCAGTAAGTAGGTATGGCGTGGTGTCGGCTACCATGTATGTTGTCATAGTCCAGTAAGTAGGTATGGCGTGGTGTCGGCTACCATGTATGTTGTCATAGTCCAGTAAGTATGTTTGGCGTGGTGTCGGCTATCATGTATGTTGTCATAGTCCAGTAGGTATTTATGGCGTGGTGTCGGCTACCATGTATGTTGTCATAGTCCAGTAGGTAGGTATGGCGTGGTGTCGGCTACCATGTATGAAGTCATAGTCCAGTAGGTATGTTTGGCGTGGTGTCGGCTACCATGTATGTTGTCATAGTCCAGTAGGTAGGTATGGCGTGGTGTCGGCTACCATGTATGTTGTCATAGTCCAGTACGTAAGTTTGGCGTGGTATCGGCTACCATGTATGATGTCATAGTCCAGTAAGTAGGTATTGCGTGGTGTCGGCTACCATGTATGATGTCATAGTCCAGTAGTTATGTTTGGCGTGGTGTCGGCTACCATGTATGTTGTCATAGTCCAGTAGGTAGGTATGGCGTGGTGTCGGCTACAATGTATGTTGTCATAGTCCAGTACGTAGGTTTGGCGTGGTGTCGGCTACCATGTATGTTGTCATAGTCCAGTAGGTATTTATGGCGTGGTGTCGGCTACCATGTATGTTGTCATAGTCCAGTAGGTAGGTATGGCGTGGTGTCGGCTACCATGTATGAAGTCATAGTCCAGTAGGTATGTTTGGCGTGGTGTCGGCTACCATGTATGTTGTCATAGTCCAGTAGGTAGGTATGGCGTGGTGTCGGCTACCATGTATGTTGTCATAGTCCAGTACGTAAGTTTGGCGTGGTATCGGCTACCATGTATGTTGTCATAGTCCAGTACGTAGGTTTGGCGTGGTGTCGGCTACCATGTATGTTGTCATAGTCCAGTAGATAGGTATGGCGTGGTGTCGGCTACCATGTATGTTGTCATAGTCCAGTAGATAGGTATGGCGTGGTGTCGGCTACCATGTATGTTGTCATAGTCCAGTAAGTAGGTATGGCGTGGTGTCGGCTACCATGTATGTTGTCATAGTCCAGTAGGTATGTTTGACGTGGTGTCGGCTACCATGTATGTTGTCATAGTCCAGTAGGTATGTTTCGCGTGGTGTCGGCTACCATGTATGTTGTCATAGTCCAGTAAGTATGTTTGGCGTGGTGTCGGCTATTATGTATATTGTCATAGTCCAGTAGGTATGGCGTGGTGTCGGCTACCATGTATGTTGTCATAGTCCAGTAGGTATGTTTGGCGTGGTGTCGGCTACCATGTATGTTGTCATAATCCAGTAGGTAGGTATGGCGTGGTGTCGGCTACCATGTATGTTGTCATAGTACAGTAGGTAAGTATGGCGTGGTGTCGGCTATTATGTATATTGTCATAGTCCAGTAGGTATGGCGTGGTGTCGGCTACCATGTATGTTGTCATAGTACAGTAGGTAAGTATGGCGTGGTGTCGGCTACCATGTATGTTGTCATAGTCCAGTAGGTAAGTATGGCGTGGTGTCGGCTACCATGTATGTTGTCATAGTCCAGTAGGTAGGTATGGCGTGGTGTCGGCTACCATGTATGTTGTCATAGTCCAGTAGGTAGGTATGGCGTGGTGTCGGCTACCATGTATGTTGTCATAGTCCAGTAGGTAAGTATGGCGTGGTGTCGGCTACCATGTATGTTGTCATAGTCCAGTAGGTAAGTATGGCGTGGTGTCGGCTACCATGTATGTTGTCATAGTCCAGTAGGTAAGTATGGCGTGGTGTCGGCTACCATGTATGTTGTCATTGTCCAGTAGGTAGGTATGGCGTGGTGTCGGCTACCATGTATGTTGTCATAGTCCAGTAGGAAGTTCGGCGTGGTGTCGGCTACCATGTATGTTGTCATAGTCCAGTAGGTAAGTATGGCGTGGTGTCGGCTACCATGTATGTTGTCATAGTCCAGTAGGTAGGTTTGGCGTGGGGTAGGCAACCACACCCTGTAGAAATCTTTAGTTGCAATACCCAACAAACCGTAAAAAAGTCTAAAGATAAGGACAGAATAACTTGTACTATTAGATCGTTTTTCATGAAAGTGTGGAGAGAACAATAATGGAGGGGTATATGCCCAAGAAGAGAGGAAGAGGAAACCCAAAGAGAAGATGGGTGCAGGATATGGCGGATGATCTCCAGATGGCTGTATCGGGCGCCGACCATCCTGCTTATGGCCGAGAAGCTTTCCGAACGGTTGTTATGGTAGCGAGGTTCTGTAAGGGACATGCTACTGAATGAATGAATGAATGAATGAATGAATGAATGAATGAATGAATGAATGATATCGTTTTATGAAAAGCAATACTAATATTTTGTTCTAGTTTTTGTACACAGTTTGTTGTCGTGTTCTGTCTTGTATCGTAAAGTCATCAAATTATGTGCTATCGTCTGCAGCTCCTTCCATTATCTACCTGCTAGCCTGTCTGGCTGATTGTCTCCTTTACCCACGTTCATCTCTATCAATCAACTGTTTATCTACTCCTACCTGCTAGCCTGTCTGGCTGATTGTCTCCTTTACCCACGATCATCTCTATCAATCAACTGTTTATCTACTCTGTTTCTCAACTCTGAATATATGCCACTCTAACTAAACTGGTGGTGTTTTCTAACAAATCAGTTTAAAGTTAATATTGAGAGAAAAGTTGCTTGAGCTGAACATTTAACTCAACTTCGGCGACAGAAGCTTAGAGCCTGGACATTGAACAATCTCCCTCAGTTTATTCCTGAAGCGATGGTTGAGAGAAACGTACACGAAAAAATTAACAGACGCGTTGATGGCATAGAACAAAAATAGGGCGTTAATACTTGCCAGGTACAACTCCCGATGGATGCCATCATAAGAGAAACCAGGAACGAAA
Source organism: Cepaea hortensis (assembly GCA_963921405.1). Classification (NCBI taxonomy): domain Eukaryota; kingdom Metazoa; phylum Mollusca; class Gastropoda; order Stylommatophora; family Helicidae; genus Cepaea; species Cepaea hortensis. The sequence goes on from OY992881.1 coordinate 7,089,495, forward strand.
TGTTTGCAGTAAACAATCAAAACAATAGGCGTATTACAAGCGATGAAAGTACTAGATATACAGCATACAACAATTACAAGTCGTGTGTACTTTGGGGACGATGCAAGGTTGCATTGATGTACGGATAAAGTATGTGTGGAATTTTTCTGAAAGTTTGAAGACCGTTTTAGACCAATCACCATGACAACGGTGTTAATGAGGACAGCTAGTTCACAGAATGATGGGAGAATGATCGTGTTGGTTATATTATGACCTGTCTCAATTTTCATTCTGTCTTTGGAGATGAGCAAAGTGAGTCTGCTTTTATTGAAGCGGGTGTCAAATGTCCAGTTTAATGTCAATGTGGAGAAGAGAACTGTGTAACTCAACCCAACCAGGACCCACACAATTACCAGCGCTATCAGGGATCTCTTCACGGAGAAGAGGGACTGTACGTGGAGCGGCATGATGATACACAGACATCGTTCCAAGGACACAAGGACTGTTGTAAGACTGGAGATATCCGAGAACATGGCCAGAATCCACATAACAATGTAGTACTGGACAGCCAAGAAATCGAATGATCTCGTTGGCAATACGATCTGTAAGATGTTAAAGAGTCCAATCACCAGGCTGCTGACCAGAATCATGAGGTCAGTGAAGGACAAGGACAGTAGAGTCAGTGTGACGTTGTTGGTTCTCCAGTCCTGCAGCAGAAATACTGTGATGTTGGCCAGGTTGAAGACATCACCAGCCGAGCTGAGAACTATGTTGAGAGGTATCACACATTCTATGCCTAGAATGTCGTGAATTCCGCGGTTCTATTCAGTTTCAGTAAATCAGACAGAAAGGTCAGAATTGTGTGTGACTCTATAGATTGACCTGCACAGTACAGTACATATGACAGTTTATCTTTATGTACAGGGTGAAATGAAGCTTAGATTGGCTACATGTGGAGATTGTCTAAACTTTTCGAGTTTAACTGGAAAACCCAGTGGAATTTATGAAAGATGATACTATGCTAAATAACATAGAATTTAAATTTAACCCAGACACAATTCGTATATACGAACTATAACTGTACTAGCGGCGCACGATAATTGGCCGCATATTTAGAAAATTATGGATTAGTCATTTTATAGTTCAATAAGGAGATATAGTTATCCCCAATCACCTTTCTGCTGCAATGGGAAGTTTCGTCCAAAGACGGTTTGTTTCAGTTTCAGAATATAATTTAGTTTTATCCACGTCAGGAAGGATTCAACAGACATTGACACTCGACCAGGCACCAGACAAGTCAAAGCAACTACTGCTTTGGTAAACTACGGTAATGTGTGGCTGTTTGTATTTTTAGTGTTTGCCGCTTCAATCGGCGATGACCTGTATTTTTCGTGGCGGACTTTTGTGTTGGTATTTGGCAGCGGCTTTATGTATAGTAAACCTGTGGGGACTGTTAGTTTGTCGAGACTCCTGTCTGTTTCACTTTTCACATGGGACAGTGGGAGCTTTTTGTGTGATATTCACTGGCACAGGCCAGGAGCATTACAGGGATGATCCGTTCCCTTGAAGTTGGAACCACGACTAACTAACTAATCTACAGCCTCGCATTCGTATTATTTGAATATTTTATTTTACCCTCATCTTCCAACACACACGACACAAGTAAGCAAATAACAGAAGTGTTGTAGGGGGGAAAATCTAATCATTATAAATGGCGACAGGGAATTATATCCCCATGCTTGTGACCGTTTCTGCACACACCACTCACACAGTTATTAAAAGAACATGTGAGGATCTGAGTCATAATTATATCATCATCATAAGCTGCAATGCCATCTTGCTTAGTCGTTCATAATTCTCCACAGATCTCGGTCCTTGGTTTTCTGGATCAACTCTGCTGATGATATTCCTTCACGTCACCGTCTCAATCCATCTATCATTTCTTCTCTTGGTCTGCCTCTGCCGCTCTTCCCCTCGATCTTTCCAGTTGTCAGGATGTTCTTCGACAATACCTCTCTGCTCGTCACATAAATATAGAAAGCTGTTATCTCTTTCTTATTGTTGTATATAATGTTTTAGTTTCCTTAGCCTCTTTCAGGCAATCGTTGTTAGTTACTTTGGCGTCCAAGGAATTCGCAATATTCGTCTCAAGAACCACACCTCTATTGCTTCCAAGTTCTTCCTAATTTGTTCATTTACATTCCAAGATTCACTGCCATTAAGTAAAACTGTTTCTATATAGCGCTACAGCACTCTATTTCTTACATTCAGTGAAAGTGACTTATCGCACAAGATAAGATACTCTTCATTTTCTGAAATGCAGCTTTTGCTTGCCCTATCCTGCTCTCAATCTCTATTGTACATCTTCCATCTGATGTTATAAATGCCTCTGGGTATTTAAAATTATCCACTTGGTTAAGAATTTTCCCTTCTATTTCCAGTTTACACTTTGGTGTCAATTTTTTTTGATAGCGCCATTGTTACTGCTAGTAACTTACTGGTTTCTTGCTACTCAAGGCGAGTTCTTTCTTGGCACTCTCTGTTACTACAATGTCTAACAATTGATATTTTGCATTAACCTCCACCAATACTAAGTCATCTGCATAGCGTATATTGTGCATATTATAACTTCCGATATATATATATATATATATATATATATATATATATATATATATATATATATATATATATATATATATATGTCTGTGTGTGTATGTGTGTGTGTATGTGTGTGTATGTGTGTGTGTGTGTGTCAGAGACCTGGCAATCTTCATGCGCTAACACACATGCCTCTAACAGGTAATTTATATTTATAGGAGTTTACTCCACTCGGAGGCTGGATGAAAACAACCCCTTCGGGTATTTTATTCCATTTGATATTGCAAAGATTTATCTTACAACGTGCTCACTCGCTTATCGTTACTAAAATAACCAAACACAGTTTTATTATTATATGTACAATGATTCTTACAGACCGTCGAACACTTGGCCTGTCTTTATTAATATATTTACATAGGACCGTTCGTCTCTCGAACTGTCATCGCCACACCGATCTCACGTACACATCACAGTCGTGCTTCCCGATCACAATTAGCCAACGACCGGAATACAGTCTCACAAGCCTGTCGCATCCATTCGTCAAACTCTATCACTCTACGGTCTAGCTCCGTCCTATATAAACACGGGCAAGACGGCGTTTACCTGCAAAGCGTTGTGGAACGTAATGAGCACGGCAAGGCACGTAGAGCGCCCTGGTCATCCACTGCACCTGTATTCGCCTGCAGTCGTCTTGACTTGTCTTGCCACTGGATTCAGATGGACTCAGGCGAGAGAGTGAGGTCGACGAATTGCGCAACTCTTCCTCACTTTAATCAAATTCATCGCGCAAGTCATTCTTCATCCAACGTCAACAACACATATCAACACGCCTGTCCCCGTCGATGGTCGCACACATCCTGTCTTGACCTCTGTTCAATATTTTGTCACGTGTCCCTTTGTCACAGGTCTGAACTCTCTTCGCACGACCCGTGTTGACTTTGTCCTGCGTGGTTAGGTGTCTGTCGTCGGTTGTGTCCCGTCTTAACTCTTACATACCTGTGCCGTCGTCACTACCTATTGGCTGAGTGTCTTTAACTCTGTCTGCCCTAGTGTAAGTCAGCTCGGTCTATTCTTAGGACTCTGACACACACACACACACACACACACACACACATAAACACACACACACACAAACACACAAACACACACACACACACACACACACACACACACAGTCCAACCTCGGTTTACGTCGATAAAAACCGTCCGAAAACAACCCATGAAACCCGAAACCGACGAAAACCAAGGTAATTATTTCAATATGAATCAATGTAAATTTAATGAGTTCGTTCTAGACACTCAAAAATACATACCAAAAACATTTATGGAGAATAAATATATTGTTTAATGCTATTTTTCGGCCCCAGACGTATCCGAACTCGCACCTTCGCCGTGCATAGTAACACACTGTATGCCAGTGCGCCGCTTGCATTTTTCAAACCATAATCTGTTGGTCTTTAAATCACTAAGTACACTAGCATTCGTTACAGATGTTTTCTAAATGAGATCGGCATACAAGAGACTACCTTTTCACATATGATTGCCTCCGAAACAGAATCGCCATCTAACTGTTTTTGATTTATCCAAAATAATAATGACAACTGTTCGACAGTTTCAATTGTTTGAGATCTCTGTTAGCACATTCATGTCTTCTGCTACATTAACATCTTTTATTGCTTCCCTTTTCGCCACAATGAAACTTATCGTGGATGGCGACTCCCCGTACATGCGGCCGATTTCAGCAATCTTAATGCCGCTCTCGTATTTGATTATTAGCAAGTGATGCTCACACAACGAAAAACAACACCACACTGAGCAGAAGCACTCGTGGGTCCCTTTGTTTTCGCAAAATTAGCAGCGAGGTAACGTCGCTACATCGACGAAATCCGAGACAAAGGCAATTTTTTCGCGAAAAAATCGACGAAATGATCCATCCATCCAGCCACCCATATATATATATATATATATATATATATATATATATATATATATATATATATATATATATATATATATATATATATATATATATATATATTGCCTTTTTAAAGCACAAACTATCGTCTGTCAAGACGGCAATGTGCCAATGAATGAATATATCATTGGCATCTTGCCGTCTTGACAGACGATAGTTTGTGCTTTAAAAAGGCATAATAACTTTTACTATGGTGGTAGGAATGTGACTGATAAGGCCAATTCGCGCTGTAAATGTCCGTTCACAGTGGGTGCATGTGAACACGAGGTCATTTTTACCATCATGCACCATCTTACGTCTCACACGCCCGGTGTGTGACTTATCTGCAAAAATTGTCTCCTTTGTCTTTATTCCATTTCTGATCTTTGCCCTCCATGCGCCTTGCTCCCACTGTGCATTATCAATGCCTGTAACAATGATGTCCCGCTTACACACATCTTTGTATCGTAGTAGAGGCCGGCCCTGAGATCTCTTACCCATCTGTAAATCACCAGAAAAGATATCCTTTGGTATTCTACCATCATCCATCCTCCTAAGATGTCCTATCCATCTAAGTCTATGAAGACTGAGCATGGAATAAACCGTCACACAACCTGATCTTTCCAATACTTCAGTATTTGTGATTTTGACTTGCCACTTAATACCAAGAATTCTTCGCAGACACCGCATATGAAAGCTGTTTAAACGTTTCTCTTGGTGTGAGTAAGTTGTCCAGGTTTCACAGCCATAAAGAAGAGTACTAAGGACACAGGCTTGATAGACAAGGACTTTTGTTTTGGCAGTAAGCTTCCTGTTCTCCCAGACTCTCTTTCATAACCTGTTCATTGTAGTTGCTGCCTTACCAATCCGGATATTGATTTCCTGATCTAGGGATAATTTGATATTTACTACTGATCTTGGATCAGATCTATTTACTACTGATCCTTTGGATCAGATATATATATATATATATATATATATATATATATATATATATATATATATATATATATATATATATATATATATATATATATATATATATATATATATATATATATTTGCGTGTGTGTTATTGATCAGTTGCTGATAATTAATTCCCAGAAACTAATATTCTCAGTTACAACTTATGCGTAATAACTAAAATACAAAGTACACATGAACAATGGGAAATGGTAAGGGCATTAATTTTGTGTGTGTGTGTGGTAAAGTAAAGTTATATAACCGTAACGAAAGCAAAAAAGCCAAAAGAAATTGATGACAGAACTAAAATTGAAGAGGAAAACAAACTAAATACGAATAAAAGAAGAATAAGGTTAGATAAACAAGGAAGTTCCTCCCCGCATCGCATGACGGCAAAAGTGGAAAATGGTAATTATGATGATGATAATGAAATAAAGAAATAAGAGATACATTTATCAAGGGAAAAGAAAATTGATTAAACAAGTAATGAAACAAAATTAAACTAAATTATATTAAAGACAAACGCATAATATTAAAGATATATGTACGAGGGTAAGTCTATAAGTATGTCACAAATGGCTGTAGAAAAATAACTACATATGATAACAACTTTAAACCAGATTATTTTTATACATACATTGTCCATTTATTTCTCAACATAATTTCCACCAACAATTATACACTTTTCCCATCGTTTTATCAGTCATCCCAAACCGGCTGCATATAACAGCGTGCTCTGTTTTCTGAACAACGTTTTCACTTCACATTCAATTAACCAACTAAGGTGGGAAGTTCTGGAACATCCACCCTACAGCCACAACTTATCCCCTAGTGATTTCCACCTAGTGCAGACGCCGCGGACTGTACAGGTTTGTATTTTCTTTTTTTCCCCAGAGAGAAAAAAATCCCACACATTACGGAGGATTCGAACCGAGGCTCCCGATGCTGACATAACATACTGTACATATGGTAAATTATCCATGAAAATATACAAGCATACATCCATTCATCCATCCATCCAGTCATCTATCCACACACCCACTTATCTATCTGTCTCCGTACCAGCCTAACATACAATTTATATAGTAAATGCTAAATGCAAATATGCATTCATACACCCATCCATCAATCCATCCACTCAATCGTCCATCCATCTATCCACCCACTGACCCACCCACCCACCCATCCATCCATCCTTCTATCCACATACCAATCTTCTATCTACATACCAATGCCACCACATCCATCCATCCATCCATCCATGCACCCACCCAACCACTCACCCATCCATCCGTCCACCCACCCATCCATTTACCCACCCATCAATCCATCCATCCATCCACCGATCCACCTATCCGTCCACCAACCCATCCATCCATCCACACATAAACCCATACACCCATCCACACATCCATCCATCCATCCACCATCCACCAATCCATCAACAGACACATCCATCATCCACCCCCCACCTATCCATCCATCTATCTAACCACACACCCATCCTTCCATCCATCCACCCATCCACCCACTCACGCACCCACCCATCTGTTTATCTGTCTCAGTGCCCGCCTGACACACTGTTCATACACACACATATCCACCTCTGACTCCAGAGGCGGCTTCAGTTCAAACCCACAAGAAATTAACGTTTTCTTTGCAATAACTAAACAACCACTGATGTATTACACTACAGCTTGTTTGTTGAAGTGTCAGTGCTCTAACCAATTAACCCACACAACTTCATTTATCGGAAATCCGGTTTCAAGATGGCGACGGACGGTCGTGTTGTTTTGTGTTCGTTAACTTTTTCGCGTAGGGGATGGATTTATTCATCTCTTGCGTGTAATTGGTGTGCCAGGATGTAAAACCAGGAGTTTCTACTCAAGATCTGCGCGGGTGCTACGGAGTTCGTGCATCGAGCGAAGCCTTCCTTGAGTGAATTTTCAGCAGCGTGTGTGGTTCTTAGCAGTCTGTGTTTACGTTTTTTCAACATGGCGGAACAACGTGTGTTTTCCGAGGGTTCAGCAGTCAACATAACGAAGCGGCGTGGTAGCCGCGCAGGGAGGAAGAAACAAAGTAAGCGCGGTGGTTTGAGACGTTTTAGACTCAAGTGTCACCGTCTAGGACTCAGGAACATCCGTATTCTATATTGGAACTGTGCCAGTGTAAAACAACGGGGCTCTATTTTAGAAACCCTAGTTTACAGGAACGACATTGTAGCACTCCAGGAGACGAGACTGGGCGATCAGTCACTCCGAATTGCCGGCTTCAAATGTTTCTACAACAGACGACATCTGGGAATGGCGATTCTCGTTCGCGACAGCATGGTGGCGTCAGAGCTAGACATGTCCAGTTGGGACAGTGACGATATACAAATACAGGCGTTGAGAGTTCATTCCAGTATACCATTCATGTTGGTTAATGTTTATGCCCACAATGCGAGTGTGGACGCACAGAAGTGGCAGTGCTTAAGTGGCATATTAGGCCACGAGAGAAATGTTATTTTCTGTGGTGACTTCAACGCTAAAGGCAGATCATGGGGAAACACTTCCTCCAATACACAAGGGGAGGAGCTCGAGACTGCACTGGAAACCATCGACCTGGTTTGTATCAACAGTGGCTGTGTCACCAGGACAGCAAGCTGTCCAGGCGATGAGGACAGTGCTATTGATCTGGCGCTAGTCTCACCTTTACTTACTACAGTGTGTAGATGAGGTGTCCTAAGACACCATGGCAGCGACCACCACCCTTGCAGCATATTGGTGGAGAAAGGCAGAACCAGGCAGCACAAGCTAAAGGTAAAGACGTTCCAGTATGACAGTACAGGGCAAGATGTGGTGAGTAAAATAAGACGTGACAAGCGCAGAACGTTTCAGGGCAGGAAAAAAAGCTGGGAGCAGCCACCGTGGTGGAGTTTCGAGGTGGAGAAGGCTTGGGTGGATAAGCGTAGTGCTGTAAGGAGATGGCAAAATGCCAAGAAGAACAGAGCTGGTCATCCTAGTCCCTGCTTGCACTTAGAAAGAGAGATGCACACAAAAGTAAGCTATTTCAAAAAACTGGTCACGGTGGTTAAAAGCGAAAAATGGGCAGAGGTGTGTCAAAGAGTAAGCACAGACAAGTCACTGAAATTGTTCTGGCGACTACATAAAAGCATGAGTGGTGTAGTCAAGAATAAGAGCATTTCTGACTTCCAAGGTGCTGACCTCATCTGGCAGAGGACTGACGAGGACAAGGGCAAAGCCCTCTGTGAACGCTACCTTGAGCAGAGCAACCAGACAGACATGGGAGGTCGAAATCTGGCCAAGGAGGTCACCTCAGACAGATGCAAGGCCCAGAACACTTCGGATGAAGACACAGTGACAGTGAAAGAAATCAAGGCTGTGCTTCGACGATCAAAAAACAGTGCTCCAGGTCCTGATGGCATAAGATACGACGACATAAATAGGTGTACCGACAATGAGCTAGAGAAACTAGCAGACATGTACAACAACAGTATAGGAAGTGCTAGCATCAAGGAGGAATGGTTACACAGCTATCTGATTCCCTTGCCGAAGCCTGACAAAGACCACAAAAAAATTCAGGGATATCGAATTATAACCATGCAGAATACAATAGGCAAGCTGCTGGAGAAGGTAATTGCCAGGAAAATATCAAGCCAACTAGAGAGGCAAGGTGTTTTCCCACCTACCCTGGGTGGGTACCGTCCAAAAAGAGAAACCTGGACCAATGCAACAGTCTTTGCCCATGATGTCTATGAAGGTTTCCACTCAGGCACTGAAACCGTTGCTGCAGCGATTGATCTTGAGGACGCATACAACAGAGTACCACTGGATTTTTTAATGTTTCAGCTTCTTGAACTAAACGTAAGTCCATTCCTCCTTAGTTGGATCGCTGCAGCCCTCTTCCAACGGAAAGTAGTTTTTAGATGTGGCAGTTGGACTTCGGAACCAACAACAATATATCCTGGCCTACCACAGGGATCACCATTATCTCCGGTACTGTTCAACGCCTACACGGTGAGAATCACCAGTGAGCAGATCACTGGACCTGGCAGGACATTGTCATATGCCGATGATGTTTTAGTGTATCGTCAAGGTAAGGATAGAGAGGAGGTTGCTGGGGAACTACAAACCGAACTCAATCGCATAAGTACTTGGTGTGATGAAGCTGGGGCAATGGTCAACCCAACAAAGGCAACAGTGACTTGGTTCTCGTTGAATAATCATATTGTCAACAATCCAACACCAACTGTAATGCTGTGTTCAGAGACGGTGGAAAGAACGCAGGCAATGAATTACCTGGGGATACGGTTTGATCGAAGCCTTGCTTATAATGTGCACATATACCAGGTGATAACAAAGGCCAAGCGGGGTTTGGCAGCGATGCGGGTGATGGCGGCAGCAAACTGTGAGCAGCGCCATCTATGTCTTCTGTACGAGGGGCTGGTCATGTCTGTTTTGGAGTATGCAATGGCAATCTTGACTCTCAGCCATAAGCAGATAGAAAGGATGGAAAGGATACAGAATGAAGCTATGCGCATTATTCTTGGATGTACAAGAGATACAGCATGCAGGGCGATGCGCTACCTTCTTGATTTCCAACCATTGAAGAGAGAATACAAGTTTGCAGGGCACGCGCCTACCACAGAATTAACGCAAACACACAACATCCACTGCATAGTGAAATTAGGAAGGTGAAGGGCAGCAGGTTAAAAAGAGGACGGTCGTGGATGGGTCAAGCCGAAGACATTCTTCAACAGGTGTGTTCACTTGAGGACTTAGAACCTGGCGAGGAGTGGGTGCAAGTGCCAACAGACTTCTGCACATCCTTTTCAGTTTGCATCCAACTAGATAGAAAATGCAGACAAGAAAATCCGGCTGCTGTTGAGGCTGAAGTACAAGCGTTGATTTTCGAGAATTCGCTAGACGGTGACGCGGTCATCTACACAGATGGGTCGGTCGTCCGACATGTGAGAAGCCCATGGGCCTTTACAGCTCGGGCCGGAGGGAGAATTGTGAAGGAGGACTCTGGTGCTTTCACTGAAACCACAAGTAGCCTGACCATGGAAGTCATGGCAGTAAGTAAAGCAATAACATGGCTCGAGACACAGACATTCACCAGGGCTTGTTTCCTTAGCGACTCAATGAACATGATCAAGAGGATAGAGGAGGGGTCGATCCGAAGAGAATGGTTGCTGCCTCTGAAGCGGTCTCGGCTGGCAAAGATGAGTTTCATCTTCGTGCCAGGGCATGCGGGAGTACAAGGAAATGAGCGGGCTGACAAGCTCGCAGGTGAGGCTACTGTGGAGGGCGGACGTGCCATGGACCAGGCTGACATTCTGAATGCTCTACGTGATGTGAGACTTTTGCGAGAACCAAGTGATGACTGTGAATCTACAACAATGGCCAGACTGCTAGAGCAGCAAATTAAAAGAGGGGTGGCCAAACAAGAACACTACGCAGGAAGCCAAAGAAGATTGATAAACCAACACAGAACTGGCGTCGTTAGCCGCTACACGCTGCGGGATTTGCTGAGGAGGGGATCCGAGCACTTATGGACTGAATGGTTCGATGTGCAACGAGGATGATCTGTCGACTAACTAACTAACTAACTAACTTCATTTATCATGAAAACATTCTTCTCTAGTACACGTATGAGAACACATATAATTAAAAGTACGATTACTATCTACGGCCAAAGATGTATCCAACAGATATTTACATCCTATACAGTTGTAATTATCCATCATTATCTGCGAAGTGAAAAGACCAAATGCCATAATTTAACAACGGAGTATGTGTGCTGCATTTACAATTGTGGCTATGTGAATGTCAATTGTAAATTTCCGTCTTTGTATATTTTGTTTACATCGATTATTTTAAAGTGTATCGCTGAGAGGTTATGTCTGTTGATTAGATGTTGTTATGGTAGCTTGAAAGTTTCTGTTTAGTCATTTAAGCACAGTTGTTCTACATTTCATAATCTGTGGGGTCTCTTTATTGCAGTTGCTAGCACGCTTGCTTCCGGGTTCGGTGATCGTGTGTTCAAATCCCCTTCATGGCGGAGTTGTTTCTTTTCACTGATCTGATCTTCCAAGTCCACCTAGTATATGATGAGTACTAGAAACTACCGGGGGAATTCAAGGCGGCCGGCGTGACTTTAATGACAACACATTAATGAGTACCGGTGGATGTGACAACGTGATGCTAGAACTATCATCCTGAGATGAAAGGGAGTCCTGATGCTGGCCAGTCTGTGATAGGATAAACCTGTCTACCAGTATTGATTGGCTTCCTAGTTATAATAAGTATACATCGACAATAAGCAAATGATGCCCAGTTCATTGTTGTCGTTTAAGCAAATGTTCTTGTTCTTGTATTAGTTATAACTTTTCGTCTTCTCCTCCTCCTCCTCCTCCTCCTCCTCCTCCTCCTCCTCCTCCTCCTCCTCCTTCTTCTTCTTCTTCTTCTTCTTCTTCTTCTTCTTCTTCTTCTTCTTCTTCTTCTTCTTCTTCTTCTTCTTCTTCTTCTTCTTCTTCTTCTTCTTCTTCTTCTTCTTCTTCTTCTTCTTCTTCTTCTTCTTCTTCTTCTTCTTCTTCTTCTTCTTCTTCTTCTTCTTCTTCTTCTTCTTCTTCTTCTTCTTCTTCTTCTTCTTCTTCTTCTTCTTCTTCTTCTTCTTCTTCTTCTTCTTCTTCTTCTTCTTCTTCTTCTTCTTCTTCTTCTTCTTCTTCTTCTTCTTCTTCTTCTGTTTGTTCTCATTGTCCTCCTCCTTCTTCTATTACAACTTTTTCTTCTTTTTGCTATACCTCATATTAAAACATAGGTTTTCAATCAGCTCTTGCCAAAGCCTCATATTATTGCCTATCTGTTTCGGTTCCCTCTATGGCCTCCTCAAATTATTTCCGTCTCTGACTCCCTTCTCCTTTTGATTTCGGTCTTCCCGTATTTCGTTTACCGTGTGCACCCCAGGAGAAAGTCTTTCCATAATTAATACTAACATCAGATTGTCTTATAATGTGACATAAGTGATGACAGCGTCTTCACTTGAGCTCTTGATTCATTGGAATATTCATGGTTCTCTTTCTTATGTCCTCATTAGTCATTCTGTCATTTCATTGTCATTCTTCTGTTCATTGTAGTTCTTATGTTCAGTATAGTTTTTATGTTCAATGTAGTTTTTATGTTCAATGTAGTTTTTATGTTCAATGTAGTTCTTATGATCAATGTAGTTCTTATGAAGTCTTATGAAGTCTTCGTAGACTTAGATGGATAGGACATCTTAGGAGGATGGATGATGGTAGAATACCAAAGGATATCTTTTTTGGTGAATTACAGATGGGTAAGAGATCTCAGGGTCGGCCTCTACTACGATACAAAGATGTGTGTAAGCGGGACATGATTGATACAGGCATTGATAATGCACATTGGGAGCAAGTCGCCGCTGAACGTGTTGCATGGAGGGCAAATATCAGAAATGGAATAAAGTCAAAGGAGAAAATTATTGCAGAAAAGTCACACACCAAGCGTTTGAGACGTAAGATGGTGCATGATGGTGGAAATGACCACGTGTTCACATGCACCCACTGTGAACGGACATTTACAGCGCAAATTGGCCTTATCAGTCACACTCGCTACCGCCATAGTTAAAAGTTATTATGCCTTTTTAAAGCACAAACTATCGTCTGTCAAGACGGCAAGGTGCCAATGAGTTCTTATGATCAATGTAGTTCTTATGTTCAATGTAGTTCTTATATTCATTTTAGTTCTTATGTTCATTGTAGTTCTTCTATTCTGCACGGCACCAATTAATCAAAATTGGTAGTTTACTTGTAACTATGTTAGTAGTTCCTTAATATTTCTAATCGTTGTCTCATTAATTGATTCAGCGTTGGAGTTAAATATTGCAAGTTTGCTAGTGGTTTTAACATCTACGGACTTCCACACATTTCCTAGAGGTGTGAAAGTTCATCTTCCCGTTTGTACTTGTTAGATGGTCATTTGAGGTGTGTAACTAACTGCTACATCTGTCTCTGTTATTGTGATTATTATTGTTGTGTGATGTTGACAATGCCTTGGTAACCTTGAGGACTAGATATCATCACACAAACTGTTTGGCCTTAAAGAAGACACTGACGTGTTAGTCTCTCCGGATCTGTAGCTCTAAAGAACCAGCAGACTTTACACAACATCATCTCTTTCGTCCAGCCAGTTAGTTGTTTAGTTGCCAGGAGGTTTTATTTTTTCACATTAGTTTGCTTTGAACTCAAGTGGAGTCCATTCATGCGTTTCTAGTTCTCGTACACTGGGCTGATTTTTCCGTGTGGATTAGCTTTCCCTATTCCTAGTGTCCCACTCCGACTTCAGAGATACGTGTAATTAACGTCCCTAAATCAAGGACGAGAAGTCAACATTTAGTCCAAATGATCGGTGTAGGGACTGAACCCGTTGCCTCAGCATCAACACACCGGATTTTTATGAACTAGAGCTCATATACATGTATCCATACTAACCTCTACCTCCACTGGCAGGATTCAATCTCCATCCTTACATTGAATACAGTCGCAAATACTACAATTATATAACCATAGTGCTAGTATCTCCTCACAAATACACTGAAGGACAACTCTGACGGTCTCTCACAAGTATAAGTTTCCAGAAAGCATCTCCATTACTCATTACACGTGATAGAAGTTGCTGTAGTCAGTTCTTGCAGCGTGAACGTTGATTGGATTGTCATCTATGTTGAACAGAGGAGAAGCTGAACGATCTGTCCACAGTGACAGTCCGCCATCATTGTACTTGAGGTTACTGTCTAATTGTCCCACTGTCACTGTCTGACTTCACAGTGACAGTCTGGGGTTTCCCTCTAACTTTCCCACTATAACTATCTGACAACACAATGGAAGTCTGAGATAACGGTCTAACTTACTATAACTATCTGACCCATTTCATTGTCAATTGTTATATCAGCTTGTTGTTCCCAATATATGTTTTTCCAAGCCTAAGGTCTTTCCCAGAGAACAATAATGGAGGGGTATATGCCTGGGAAGAAAGGAAGAGAGGAAGAGGAAGAGGAAGGCCAAAGAGAAGATGGGTGCAAGATGTGGTGAATAATCTCCAGATGGGTGTATCGGACGCGGGACATCTTGCTTATGATCGAAAGGTTTTCCGGAAGGTGTGTTATGGGAGCAAGGTTCTGCAAAGGACATGCTACTGAATGAATGAATGAATGAATGAATGAATGAATGAATGAATGAATGAATGAATGAATGAATGAATGAATGAAAGTCTTTCCTATCAAAGTGTAGATCCGCAAGCATCTTCTCCATGTCGACATGTCTTACTTTACCGAAAGCCTTTGTGTAGTCAATAAAGCAAAGATGTAGATCTTTGTTTACTACTACAGAACGCTGGATTAATGTTCCCAGGAAGTGCAACAGCATTTACTGTATCCTTGCTATCTACCAACCCACATTGTTCTTAACCGATTTCTCATTGTATTTTCTTCCTATCTCTTTCCATGATTAGTCTTAGCAAAATCTTCGTGATGTGGCTCATTATGCCTGTTGTTCGGTTTTGATCACATTCCAAGGCTTCCGATTTCTTCGGTATTGTAATAAATATAAAGTTACACCATTCAGAAGGTATATCTCCAGTATGATAAAGTGTGTTCAGCAGTTTAGTTTCATGATCTGTTCTTCTTCTTTTTCCTTGCGTTCATCCGGAGTGTTTTTTTTTTTCCAGATGTGATTGCGGTGTGTCTACATGTTAAGCGCCCTTGGGCCGAAACCCGTAGGCCAACACACCCGACTTTAGCGTGCTTTTTTGACCAGGTAGCATTCCTGGGAGACCCTCACTTTTGCGGTACCGCCCACAACCGAGATGGCCAGGTTGGAACGGTCGAAGACATCGGTCATCCCTCAAAGGAAGGCAGGGATAGTCCATGGCATTTTCCGCCATCCAGGGTGGCTTCCATAATTGCAGGGCCCGCACATAGCGCCCTGCTGGGCTCACCGAGGGAATCGTCACGTCCTGCTCATGGCTGCTTTAAATCCTCACTTCAATATATTGGGCATTTCGTTCACCACGGCCCGTTCCCGCACAAACCAGACCGGTCTGCAGATGGTATCCACTCAGCGAGTTTTCGTTCGGACATGTGCTTGTCTTTGTGCCCATCAGAGCTGTTCCAGGCACGACGGACATTCGGAAAACTACCTAGTCAGAGCTGTTCCGAACAAGAGCGGCATTCGGAAATTAGGTAGTCAGAGCTGTTCCTAGCACGAAAGAAATTTCACTCCGACGTTTTTTGCGTTGTGCCTGATTTATTTGCACCCGTAGGCCAGCACATCCGGCTTCAGCAGGCATATTTACGGGTTAGCCATCCCTGGATTTCGAGAGACGTTAGACTGTTTGTGCTGTGGTATCATCCGCATCTCAGCTGGTCAAAGTAGAACGGTCAACGACAACACGGTAAACCCTCAAGAGAAGGCAGGGGCAGATCATGGGCATTACCCTGCTATCCAAGGAGGCTTCCATAATTGCAGAGCCGGCACATATTGCTCTGAGACTGGGCTCACCCGAGGAGTTGCCACGTCCTGCTCATGGCTGCTTTAATTCCTCACTTCCATGTGTTGGGCATTTCGCTTACCACTGCTCGCTCATGCACGCACCAGTAACGGTCAGTCTGCGGACGATATCCACTAGGTAAGCTTTCACTTTGGACTTCGGGCCACGTAATGGATTCGCTAGCCGTGCGGTCCATTTGGTGTTATTGAGACGTTTTTCCATCTTTGTCTAGACTCTCTACGAGGTAGATACAGACAGTTTTCGTAACCATTTTGACTGGGGATCTTCTTCTACCTCTTTGTACTCGCTCACGAGGTAGGCTACATGTGCTGCCGGCTCAGCACCTTACCTCCGTGCAGCAGTGTACGAGAAACGGCCAGGCCCTCTCATCCGGGAAGCACTCATATCCCTCAGCTGAGAGCCTTCGGACAAGTATCAGAACGAACGAACGAACGAACGAACAAACTTTATTTTTAAAGGGTTAAGAATTGGGCACGCAGGCCCGTCTAACATTCTGCCCTTCTATCACTCTCTTTCATACATTATTTCATTCACACATCATTCAAGGCTAACAGAGAACAGCAACAATATAAAAGATATGCATTATAAAGGCATGGGCAAAATGCGAACATCAAAACTACACGACACAGTAAAATTAGATAATGGTCTGACACTTGTTATTAGCCATGTGGAATATACTGGCCTACCAAAAGGGGACTGGCTGTTATACTAGGGTTTTGTTGTTATTATTATTATTATCTCTATTATTAAGGGGAAAGATAATCCGTACTGAGATAGTGTTCGAGTAATTTGCGATTATATGAATAGGGATTGGTGATGTCTTTGATTTCTTGTGGAAGATTGTTCCACAGCCGAGCTGCAGAGTACGTTAAGCTTGTTTTGTATTAGTCAATCCTAGGCTTCGGAATGTGTAATATATTTAAACGTTTACTGTGTCTAGCATTATATTTAAACAATGGCCAAAGGTAATTTGGGGCATTCCGATGCAGGATTTTGTGAATTAGTTTAGCTTTATTGAAAAGCAGGCGTTTGCGGAGTGGTAGTAACTGAAGGCGTTTATACTGGCTAGGATTGTCAGATAAATGTTTGTTATAAATTAGACTCATGGCCCGTTTCTGGAGTGAGTAAAGTCGCTTGGTGTTTGAATTAGAACAACCGTCCCAGATTGTAGAGCAGTAGTCAAAGTGTGTCTGTATATGAGAAGTATAGAATAGTTTCCTTGTGTCCTCATCAAGGAAGTTTTTAATTTTGGCGAGTTGGTAGACTTTTTTCGCTGTTTGTTTAATAAGCGCTTGAAAATGGGAATTAAAGGTTAGGTTTCTATCAATGATTATGCCTAATGTTTTGTGCTCAATTACACTTTCTACTGGCATGTTATCGATGTGAAGTTGAAGTGATGTGTGTGAGTTTAGAGTTTGAAGTCTTTGTCTGGTTGTTAGTAACATTGATTTTGTTTTAGTGATGTTAATTGTCATACGGTTTGAATAGCTCCACCTAACTACATTATTTAATTCTTGTTGTAAAGACGACTCCAATAAAATACAGTTTTCAGCATTTGTGTACACTGTACAGTCGTCTGCAAATAGATCGCAGGAAGACGAAAGATGCAAAGGTAGATCGTTAATATATATGGCAAACAATAGAGGCGGTACTCCAATATTGAAGGTAGTGGAATGAGACAGACATTTATTATGTGATACTACTTGCTTTCTGTTTGATAGAAAAGATGATATTAGAGTGACTACATTAGGGCCAATTTTCATTGTCTCAAGTTTTTTAATTAAAATAACATGGTCTATCATATCAAATGCTTTCTTGAAATCAATAAACACAGTTCCACATAGACTGTTGTTGTTTATATTCTGGTGCCAATTTTCTATCATGTTTGTTAGGGCCGTATGGCAAGAATATTTTGATTATGTGGTTGTTTCGGGATTTGAAATTTAAATATTGAGCACAACCCACTACTGGCAACGCCGATCGTATTCTGGTATGAACCTAAGGCCTATCCACGTCAATATGGAAGCACTATACTCGAGTTTCGCCCTCATTTGAGCTCGTCAGTAGTGCATATCCCTGACCGGATCCGGAAACAGTCCCGGATCACGCGTGTGAAGCGGGTGTGCAACCACGCGGCACACACTGGACACACCAAATTATCACAACAGAATATCACAACGCTACCCATCGTAGGCTATGCTCAAGACTGCCCAATCGCCGCGACCGACGTCCGTCAATCGATGGGACCCGAACGATCAGGACTTCTCACTGGCAAGGAACACCAGGCCTCCTAAATCCAGTGAGCAATAATCAATTGATTATGTGGTTGTTTCGGGATTTGAAATTTAAATATTGAGCACAACCCACTACTGGCAACGCCGATCGTATTCTGGTATGAACCTAAGGCCTATCCACGTCAATATGGAAGCACTATACTCGAGTTTCGCACTCATTTGAGCTCGTCAGTAGTGCATATCCCTGACCGGATCCGGAAACAGTCCCGGATCACGCGTGTGAAGCGGGTGTGCAACCACGCGGCACACACTGGAATATTTTGGTCGAAATCCTGATTGGTTGTCAACAATAAGCTTGTTGCGAACTAAATACTGTAATGTCACTTTATGGATGTGTTTTTCTAGTGGCTTAGATAGTGATGATAGTAAGGAAATGGGTCTGTAATTGTTCGGGAGATCATTGTCCAATGAACCAGATTTAAGAAGAGGGTACACTTTAGCGATTTTGAGAGCTGATGGAAAGTGGCCTTTGGTGAGACACTGATTATATACATAGGTTAGTGATATACAGATCACTGGCGCAGCACAACGGAGAATCCGGTTGCTGATTCCACCTAACCCAGATGATGATGTGTTTTTTTAAGTTACTGAGGTAAGTGAATACCTCAGTGATTGTCATTAGCGGTATGTCGGAAAGAATATCGCCGGAGCATCTATTCTCGCAAAACGATGACAGTAAAGATAAGTTGCAAGGAGAATTAGGTATTGAAGCCTTCAACTATGTCAGTTTGAAAAAAATTACTGAATTGGTCGCATGTAATACGATTTGATGGTAAAGAATTTCGGAAGTTATTCTTGTTTGTCAAGGTGTTAATTGCCTTCCATATATCCTTACTATTTGTTTTATCCATTACTAAGTCCTTAAAGTAATTTTTCTTTTCCCGTCGTATGGTATATTGAACTTTGTTTCTAAGAGTACGGTATGCGCTGAGATCCCGCTTTTTATGTGCTTTATCTCTGTCTCTCATAATTTCAAGTATTTCCTGGGTGATCCAAGGTGGCTTGACGTGGTGTTTTACTCGAACTTCCTTGATTGGCACATGTCTAACAAAAACATCAATACATGTTTTCATCCAGAATTCCAGAGCATCATCCGGGTCAGGAAGCTGACAAACATTGTCTAGAAGTGAACTGAGCAAGTCCTGTAAAAATGCGTTTTGTTTGAAATGTTTGTAACTTCTATATTTTACACTTATGTGTTTATGTTTAGGAGTTTTAATTCCTTGTTTAGACCACGTGCAGCATATTGGGTAGTGATCGCTCATTGCACAATTGGGTATAGCGCATTCTATGATGTTGTCTGAGCAAGTTACATAAATGTGATCTATGACTGTTGAAGATGACTTTGTTACTCTAGTAGCCTGTTGTACTATTTGTTGGAAATTGTATGATGCAATTATATTTCCCCATATTATGTTGGATTTGTTGGTGTCAATGTTAAAGTCTCCGAGTAGTATAATTTCCTTCCCGCAAGCGAAAACCACATCCATCATGGTAGTGAAGTTTTCGTACCAGACGTGTCCAGCACTGGGATTTCGATAGAGGTAGCCAATTATCAGGGGTGTGCGGTTTTGAAGTTTTAGCTCTAACCACATACATTCTATTTCGCAAGTTTCAAAGTCTAGCCTACGGTGAGCATTTAGTAAATTAGAAACATAGGTTACTATGCCTGTCTCTTGTTTCCTACAGGGATCCCTTATAAAAACTTTGTACCCTTTAATAGATATGTCCTCATCTGAAATGTTATCATTAAGTCTACTTTCACTAAGGCCGAATAAATGAAAATTTTGATTAAGAATAGAGGATAACTCTGGTAGCTTGTTAAATAAGCTGCAAATGTTTAAGTGTCCAAGGCGTATTCCTGACTTATTGAGCCAGTGATGCCACTTCTTAGACATTTCATCCATGAAGAAAGTGTAAATTAGTCAAAGTTAAGCAAAAATACAAGATCATAAAAAAATCACAATTACATTAACTTACAAAATATCAGTAATACAAATAGATATGTAAATGACAATATTATAACTATATAACTAATTAGACCAACGAATATAATGCAAACACGGAACAAAACGAATTAAAGAACATACAACAAATAATTAACCTGAAGAAGAAAAAAACTACTACACAAGCTAAGTAACCAACTGTTATCCAAAAGAATTAATAAATGACCATACAAGTCAATGTTTCTGTTTAAAGCGGAGTATCCCACACGGGAAATAAAACGTTAAACAGTAAGCAGAAGGAAGAACAGTGAAGATCCCCTCACTCACAGTAAAAACACAATGAAAAGTATTATAAAAGCTATACAGCTAAGTACTATCAATTAATATAAAGTCAAAACAAGTCAATGTTTGTAGTTGCTTATAACCTAATACGTTACTAGATCAAGTAGTAACCAAATATGCAGATAAACGTTCAAGGAGAGGCTCTTTCTTGTACCGAGATCCGGTGTAGCTTTGTGCTAAGTTGCTAGTAAATACCAGGTTGTGTTGGTTGTTGGTATAGCGACATTATAAGTGCTTGACGAAGTGTAGCTGGGCTATACCGTGTGAGGTGCAACCATTCTGGGTTACAATGAAATGGGTACTGATGATGTCTCATGGGTATGTAATGACTACCAACTAGAGCCTCTGGTTGGTGGCTAACAGGAGGTTGTGGTGGCACATCGTTGTTGCTGAGAGTTGGTTCCTTTCTGGGGAGAATAGGAAAAATATATTCGTAATTATTACCCTCCTGTGTGAAAGTATTTAACGGACTTGGTGTAGTGGTAGTGTCCCATCTGGCTTGGATTTCAGGTGCAGTAGTTATGAGTGGTCTGCAAACTTCTGTCCTATTGGTACTTGATGTGACGGGAGTATGTCGTCTGGCTTGAGTTTCAGGAGTAGCTAAAAGTGTCCGGCGCGATCCCGTATTGGATGTATGGTATGTCCGTTCAGGATATTTGATATTCTTGGCGAGAAAACTGGTGCCCAATGTAGACAAATGTATTTGATCCTTATAAAGACTCTTTTTTGGTGCACCAGCCTGTGAAGTGAATGATGCTGTGTTGTTGATGAATTGTATCATGTTTTGAGAACAGAACTTCTGCAAAATGTTGTTATTTATGTCAGCTAGACGGCGCTGCTGTCCATAACTTGGTGATATGATGGAGGAGAAGAAAATGGATGAGTTAGGAAAGGTATGACGTAATCCGTTCAAGAGTGCCAGTAGTTGAGACCCTGTGATTTGTTGGTTGTTCATGGTGTCGGTGATACCAATATGTACGCTTGCCCTTCTAACGCTATGATTAACAGTCAACCTGCTAATCTTGTCTGTTAGCCGGTCTACACCAGCCCCAGACAGTGGGATTATTGAAACAATGTCTTTGTCTGACGTGGCCATCCTGTCGCTGTATAAACCTTTCATTAAGGAATCGCCTAGTATAATATGTGTACAGTCAGGTCGTGCTGTCTGTATATGTTGGTTTTCAGCACGTCTCGCCCGTTGTTTCATCCATTTCCGATTATCAGCAGTCTTTATGTCTCCATGTGGTTCTCTCGATGTATCTTGTAGGCTTGTCTTGTCCGTTGGCAGCATGTTAGAGCACTGTAGGTTTTCTGGTGACTTTTCTTGAAGTACTTCGAACCTATTGCTTATTTTGACGTCAATGCGTTAGACTGCTTGTTGTTGTTTATCTTCGTCTGCGCATTGAGGTGTTTGTTGTTGTTTATCTTCCTCTGCGCATTGAGGTGTTTTCATAGCGCTTATCTGTTCTTGGTGGGATAGAGCTTCCCCAAGATTTCCTAAGGATGAAGTGGTTGCTTGGGAATTATATGCTTCTTCGGTTTGGTTGGTAGAGGACACATTCTGTAAGATATGAACTGTATTTCTCAGCAGTAAATTTTCGTCTCGCAGGAATGCGAGTTCTGTCTTGAGAGCATTGTAATCACTGCTTATCTTGTTGTTTGCTTCAATGTTGGTTGAAACAGTGACAATGAGCGCCTTTAGTGATTGTTCTAGTTCCTCAATGCGCTGTTTACAGTCGCACGAATGTGCATTGATAGTTAAGATGCTATTGTTATCTGAGGCAGGTACTTCTTCAACAATGTCAACATTGGGTTCTATGTTGTTTTGGATACGCTCCATTGGGTATTCAATGGCCAAGAGCACTGGTGGGTTGGCAGGCCTCGCGTTGATGTTGTCATGTACACTCATCGTATGAGTTAATTGACGAACATTGTTAGCTGGTGTGCTGTCGACAGCTGTAGTTGTGGGCTGCGTAGATTCGGTGAATGCCTGTGTCGAGTTTTCAAGTTCAACAAAATCTACTTTTAGCCAGGAATTAATGTTTTCATTACTGCCCTGTGTCATGAGTTTGTTTTTACTGTGGTATAAATGTATCGTAATCACTGGCGTCGTAATCAGATCCTCAACGTGGGCCCCGTGCTTATCTTGCCTGTGTTCAATTAGTTCAAGCGTGTAGTAGTTGAGTAGGCAAGTTCGGAATGCCTCATAATGGAGTGTGTTGTTGAAGGAAACAGTAACACACTGTCCTGAGTTGGTGTGTTTGACGACTAGGCCGTTGGGATTTATGCACTTGGATAGCTTATTCTTCACGGCCCTCTCTTTGTTTAGTGTGTAAGTTTTATTGACAGCCGATCGTAAACCTGAGCGAGTCCTTTCACCATTCACTTCCAATACGGAGCACTCTCCTTCCCCTGACATTATTGCATAATATTACGAATAACTAAACTTGAAGAACGCAGCAATCGCATTGTTATCTAGCCACGCCGCGGGGAATTTGAGGTCCCGTGGTTGTATCTGACACGTCTCGTGCACTTGATTGGTTAAAATTTAATAGTGTTCAACTATCACTCGAAATGAATATTATATATAACACACATTTTTGCGATAATCAACACTTGTATTAATCTAAAACTATTTAACCACATCCTCAGAATCACAACGAGCACATTGATATAAAAATCCATGATAGATGATTCAGCTTGTAGTAATAATAATCCGAGAAGTAAGAGATACGAAAACACGTCTTCACTCTCCAGAAGAAGAAGAACTGGGCATGTAGCGTGCTCAGTATCTCACCTCTGTTTTTCGGAAGGTGGGTATCGGCCCGGCTCTCACATCCGGGGGTTTGTGGCTTAGAGGCTTTCAGCCTAAACCCTCGACATAGAGCCTTAGAGTATTGTCCGGACCAAGAAATTCTGCCTTCGTGCGCCTGATTTAAACTTTTGACTGCTCTCCTCAGTCTACCTGCAGAGCAGCAGGTTGTGTCTCTCTTAGTCTGGCCCCTATCCCATAAGCTGTCCGATATGTAGTTTTCATCCATCGGCAAGCACATGGGGTCGATGGGACACGCAAGCTCCCCCACCACGGCAAGGTGGGGACATATCGGGGGAGATCTGTTCTATATTCTTCAAAAGCATTGATAATTTCTATTGCAATATTTTCTGAACCGGAGTTTTGTTAGCTTTCATATAGTTAAAAGCATTCTGAACTTCCATATTAAAAACTAGTGGTTCTTCATTATTATATTGAATATCATACGGTTCCTCTCTGGTAACATTATGAAGATCTTTAACATAATCTAACCATGAATTTAAAATATTTTTCCATTAGTAATTTACCATCTTTGTTTATAAGCAACCGTTGATGTGTGTGTGTGTATGTATGTGTGTGTGTGTGTGTGTGTGTGTGTGTGTGTGTGTGTGTGTGTGTGTGTGTGTGTGTGTGTGTGTGTGTGTTCGTTTCTTAGTGATGTCATTAATTCTTCTGTGCATTACTTTGGCATTCCGAGTGTTGTGTTGATTTTAAATTTTCCTGCAATTTTCCTCAAGCCATGCTTTTTTTTTTTTTTTTTTTTTTTAACCCCTTGCTCAATTTCCTAATTTTCCTGTGAATCTCTTCATATTTTTCATGGTAATTTTTGTTATGCCTTCATATTTCCATGAGTTTTATTATGTTCTCCGTCAATACAGTAGTTTTAAAGAAAAAAACAAAGCCCGAGAAGACTCTTGACACTGATGTAAACGTTAACATGAAAGAAGATATTAACTGATTGTGAGAGAGACACAGAAGCAGAAAACTCGGTACTTCATTTTTAATTCACCACAAACAAACCACGTAGTTATTTTTAACGCTGACCTAAATCTGGTGGGATCATCGATTTTCAGAATAGGGATGTCGGAATTCACTTCGTGGGCGGTCGACAATGGTGTTTGGAGCAAGATATACCCAAAGCGCATGTCATTGTTTTCGCAAACTTCCCCCACCCCTCCCCAGATACATCAAAGATGAGCGCAGACAGATGGGACATACACAAGCTAAGACGAGTAGCACAAGTTATGGATATACACTCCGACGACAGTGAGGGCCATCTGGCCCCCAGAAAAATTTATTGCATCCATCGGTCGGTCTAGCAGTCAAAACACACCCCTACACCCACCATGGAATCACCATGATGTCACGTGAGTTCCCGGAACCTCCCGGGATTCCAATGCTTGAGGTGAATTAAAAGGAAAAAAAAGTCTTTAAATACGTGGAAAATCCCGTGGCCAGATATTACCAATGAAAGCCCATAACACATCACGAAGAAGATGCCAATGACGACAACATCAGGTGATCACGTGAGGACATCATGACCTGACATTGGGACTTGTGAAAAAGCAGTCTCGTGGAAGAAGTTCAAGTGCAACATGTGTTAAATGAAACTGTGTAAATAAATACAAATAAAATTAGTTAGTTAGTTAGTCGACAGATCATCCTCATTGCACATCGAACCATTCAGTCCATAAGTGCTCGGATCCGATCCTCAGCAAATCCCGCAGCCAGTAGCGGCTCACGACACCAGTTCTGTGTTGGTTTATCAATCTTCTTTGGCTTCCTACGTAGAGTTCTTGTTTGGCCACGTCTCTTTTAACTTGCTGTTCTCGCAGCCCGACCATGGTTGTAGATTCCTAGTCATCGCTTGGTTCTCGTAAACAACTTACTTCTCGTAGAGAATTCAGAATGTCTGCCTGGTCCATGGCTCGTCCGCCTTCCACTGTAGCCCTACCTGCAAGCCTGTCAGTCTGCTCATTCCCTTGTACACATTTTGCCCATGCCTTTATAATGCATATCTTTTATATTGTGGTTGTTCTCTGTTAGCCTTGAATGATGTGTGAATGAAATAATGTATGAAAGAGAGTGATAAAAGGGCAGAATGTTAGACGGGCCTGTGTGCCCA
Source organism: Cepaea hortensis (assembly GCA_963921405.1). NCBI lineage: Eukaryota > Metazoa > Mollusca > Gastropoda > Stylommatophora > Helicidae > Cepaea > Cepaea hortensis. The sequence continues at coordinate 7,115,100 of OY992881.1, forward strand.
ATTCTTAACCATTTGAAAATAAAGTTTGTTCGTTCGTTCGTTCGTTCGTTCGTACACCTCATGCCCTATCACGAAGATGGAACTAATCTTTGCCAGCCGAGAACGCTCCAGAGACAACAGCCACTCTCTTCGGATCCACCCCATCTATGTAATCCTGAGCATACTCATTGAGTCACTAAGGACACATGCCCGATTGAATGTCTGTGTCACGAGCCATGTTATTGCTTTACTTACTACCATGGCTTCCATAGTCAGGCTGCTTGTGGTCATGGCAAAAGCGCCAGACTCTTCCTTCAAAGTTTTCCCTCCGGTCTGAGCCGTAAAGGCCCATGAACTTCTCATTCCTCGGACGACCTACCCATCTGTGTAAATGACAGCATCATCTTTTAACGAATTCTCGAAGATCAGAGCCTGTACTTTCGCCTCCACAGCAGCTGGATTTTCTTGTCTGCATTTCCTATCTAGTTGGATGCACACTGAAAAGGATGTACAGAAGTCTGTTGGCACTTGTACTCACTCCTCGCCAGGTTCTAAGTCCTCAAGTGAACACACCTGCTGAAGAATGTCTTCGGCTTAACCCATCCACAATTTTCCTCTTATTAAACTGCTGCCCTTTATCTTCTTAATCTCGCTGTGCAGTGGATGTTGTGTGTTTGCTTTAACACTGAGATAGGCACTTGTTTGGCAAAATTGTATTCTGTCCCTCATGTTGGAAAATCAAGAAGGCGGCGCGTCGCCCTGCATGCGGTATTTCTTGTACATCCAAGAAAAATGCGCATAGCTTCGTTCTGTATCCTTTCCATCCTTTTTATCTGCTTATGGCTGAGAGTCAGGATCGCCATCGCATACTCCAAAACAGAAAGGACTAGATCCTCGTAAAGAAGACGTAGATGGCGCTGCTCACAGTTTGCCGCCGCCATCACCCGCATCGCAGCCAAACCCCGCTTTGCCTTTGTTGTCACCTGGTCTATATGTTCATTATAATCTAGGCTTCGATCAAATCGTATCCCCAGGTAATTCACCGCCTGCGTTCTTTCCATAAATTTTAGTTCAAGAAGCTGAAACATTTAAAAATCCAACGGTACTCTATTGTACGCGTCCTCAAGATCAGTCGCTGCAAATATTTCAATTCCTGAGTGGAAACCTTCATAGACATCATGGCCAAAAATTGCTGCATTGGTCCAGGTTTCTTGTTTTGAACGGTACCCTCGCATTGTAGGTGGGAAAACACCTTGCCTTTCTAGTTGGCTTGATATTTTTCTGGTAATTAACTTCTCCAGCTGCTTGCCTATTGTATTCTGCATGGTTATTACTCGATATTCCTGTGGTCTTTGCCAGGCTTCGGCAAGGGAATCAGGTAGTTGTGTAACCACTCCTCTTTGATGCTGGCACTCCCTACACTGTTGTTGTACATGTCTGCTATTTTCTCTAGCTCGTTGTCGGTACACATATTGATGTCATCATATCTTATGCCATCTGGCTCTGGAGCGCTGTTTTTTGAACGTCGAAGCAGTCTTGATTTCTTTCATTGTCACTGTGTCTTCATCCGAAATATTCTGGGCATTGCATCTATCTGAGGTGACCTCCTTCGCGAGATGTCGGCCTCTCATGTCTGTCGGGTTGCTCTGCTCTGAATAGCGTTCAAAGAGGGCTTTGTCCTTGTTCTCGCCAGTCCCCTGCCAGATGAGGTCAGTATCTTGGAAGTCAGGAATACTCTTATTTTTGACTACCCAACTTATGCTTTTATGTAGTCGCCTGAATGATTTCAGTGACTTGTCTGTGCTTAATCTTTGACATTCCTCTGCCCATTTTTCACTTTTAACCACCTTAACCAATTTATTTGAAGTAGCTTTCTTTTGTGTGCATCTCTCATTCTAATTTCATGCAGGGACTAGGATGGGCACCTCTGTTCTCTTTGGCGTTTTGCAATTTCCTTACAACACTACGCTTATCCACCCAGGCCTTTTCCACCTCAAAATTCTACCAAGGTGGCTGATATATAACTGAGATAGTTAAAATTCAATAGAGTAAACTAAGTATGGTTTTCAATTTCAGATAATCTTAAGTCTTATTGCCAGACTACAGACAGATGTGTCGTCACACTGATTGGTAATGTGGCTTGTAGCTTATTCCACGTATACCAATACTCAATCTGTTCAACGACCAGCTATGCATTAATTCTGGACAGCGTGAAGAGTCATCGTTCCAACACAACTATCTGGGTCCTGACTGAAATCATTATAACAGTCTAATCAGCCACTTGATTAATCGACCCAGGTCACCGACACTCAGTAAGCGATTCTGTGACTATGCTGAACCATTCTCAGCAATTTTTCGTGTCCAACCAACATGAGGACACTGTTAAATTACCGTGTCAATCTGAGCACACATATATACAGTAATGGCCCAGTGCAACTAAGTAGGGTCAGGCCGACAATTAACACTATACCGAGAGGACCCACCTATCTTGGGTCACAATAAATAGTTTGCCATTGCTTTTCTTCTTAGAAGATCGTAGCCATTGTCTTCAAAATGAGATCTACCTACAGTCGTAAAATCGGAGACCATTACCAACTTTCTGTCGGCTGCTCGTCAACTCCAACCACAAGCTACACCCATAGCTTCGCGTAATCCAGATCACAGAGGATACAGGAGGTGAAAGCTGGATAAACTGGTAATTCGTCTTGCCCAGAGGTGTCTCGTAAACCCCGGAAGACACCTAACTCCTATAATAGAGATACCACTATCCCGGCACTCTATTATGTCATCTCAGTTTAGAGTTAGTAATGAGATAAAGGTGACCTTGGGTTAGCATTTAACTCAACTTCTGTGAATGAAGCTTAGAGCCAGGAAATTGAACAATCTCTCTCAGTTTATTTCTGAAGCGATGGTTGAGAGAAAAGTACACAAAAAAGTTGACTGACGCATTCATTGCATAGAACAGAAATAAGGCGTGCATGCTTGCCAGGTATGACTCGCGATAGGCGCCAGCGTAGGAGAAGCCAGGTACGAAATGTTTACAGTAAATAAACACAACAAGAGGTGTATTGCAAGATATGAATATAGCTGAGATACAACATACAACAATTACAAGTCTTGTGTACTTTGGAGACGATGTGATGTTGATTTGACGGTCGCATGAAATATTTGTGGACTTTTTCTGAAAGTTTGAAGACCGCTTTAGACCAATCACCATGACAACGGTGTTAATGAGGACAGCTAGTTCACAGAATGATGGGAGAATGATGGTGTTGGTTATATTATGACCTGTCTCAACTTTCATTCTGTCTTTGGAGATGTGCACAGTTAGTCTGCTTTTATTGAAGCGGAGGTCGTATGTCCAGTGTAAGGTCAATGTGGAGAAGATAACTGTGTAGCTCAGCCCTACCAGGATCCATACAGTTGCTAGCGCTATCAGGGATCTCTTCACGGAGAAGAGGGACTGCACGTGGAGTGGTATGATGATACACAGACATCGTTCCAAGGACACAAAAACTGTGGTCAGACTTGAGACATCCGAGAACATTGCCATAGTCCAACAGAGAATGTAGTACTGGACAGACAGATAATCGAAGATGTCCGTTGGCAATAGGATCTGTAGGATGCTGAAGAGGTTAAGCACCATGCAACTAACTAGAACCATGAGGTCAGTGATGGACAAGGACAGTAGAGTCAGCGTGACGTTGTTGGTTCTCCAGTCCTGCAGCAGAAATACTGTGATGTTGGCCAGGTTAAAGACAACACCAGCTGTGCTGATAACTGTAGTAATGGGAGTCATATATTCCATTGTCAGGTTGTCATGAATTTCACGGTTCCACCCAGTCTCTGTAAACCAAACAAAAAGTTTAATCACAAGCATGACTCAATAACTTCATTACAGTGTAAATGGATGTTCAACTCTTTATATCAACATTATTCACTATAAACTTAAATAACATTTATATTAGATACACGCGAGAGTAATCTAAACTTACCGAGTTTAACTGGGAAATGTAACTGAATTTAAGAAAGATTATAATGCCAACTCAGAGGCAGACAAGGAACACAACACAATGTTTCAGCTTTCTCATATGCCTGTGCCACCTTTGGGCTCAATATCAACTTGGCGAAGACTGTAGTTATGTACCAGCCAGCTCCAGGGAATAATCACACTGTGCCGAATATCAAAGTGAATGATCATAGACTAAGTGTTGTGGACAAATTCACCTATCTTGGCAGCACTGTGTCACAAGCTGCCACAATTGTTGACGAAGTAAATGCAAGAATCTCCAAGGCCAGTGCGGCCTTTGGCAGACTGTACAAAAATGTATGGGATAGAACTGGAATAAGCCTGCAAACAAAGCTAAAAGTCTCCAAAGCAGTTGTATTAGTCACACTGCTATATGCTTGTGAAACCTGGACTGTTTATCAGCGACACGCTAGGAAATTAAACCACTTCTACACAGTCTGCGTAAGGAAGCTATTGAAGATTAAATAGTAAGACAAGATCCCAGACACAGACGTTCTAGAAAGAGAAGAACCAGATTCGCTGGGCTGGTCACTTGACTCGCATGCCAGATCACAGGCTGCCTAAACGAACATTATATAATAATGAAATATGGGAGTGTGTGGGTGGGTGGATGGAGCATGTGTGTGTGTGGGCGAGTTTGTGTGGGTTGGGGTATGTGTGAGTGGGGAGTTGTGTGTGGGTGGAGATGTGTGTGAGGGATATTTGTGTGGGTGGGTGCGAGATGTCTGGGTTAGTGAGGGGATGTGTGAGTGGGTGGAGGGATGTGTGGTGAGTGGGGGTGGGGGTATGGGTGGGTTATGTGTGACCGCGTGAGGGATGTGTGTGTGGTTTGGTGCGGGATGTATGTGTTGGAGATGGGACGTGCCACATAACATGATAATATGCATTATTTATGCTTACAACATTCATTTGACAATGTCAGTTATCAGTTACCCCGGGAAGGTTAACCCGGTCAACAAATGCCCGCAGAAGTCGGATGTGTCGGCCTAACGGCGCAAGAACGCAGCTCTGCTGTAAACAGGCACAACGCAATCACATCCGAAAAAAAAACTCCGGATGAACGAAGAAGAAGAAGAAGTTATCAGTTATCAGTTGGGGTATCTTCATTGCACTCCGGACATATCCATAGGTGCTCAGATCCTCCCCTCAGCATATGCATCAGCGTCCGGTGGCTAATAGTGCCAGTTCTTTGTTGGTTGACGAGGCGCTTTGTTTTCCCGATGTACCTCTCGCGTCTGGCTGTGCCGATTCTTACTCCCAAGTCTTTCATCCTGGACAGCGATGTGGAATCACTGACGTCAAAGTCCTCTGTTCTCGCCATATCTTTGAGGACGTTAATAACATCGGCACGATCCATGGGCTGGCCATCTACAGGGGGTGCAGAGCCAGCCAGTTTATCAGCTCGTTCATTTCCCTCGACTCCCGCATGTCCCGGGACGAAGATGAAGGTGACTTTACGGACAACAGACTTCCGCAGCGACTCAGTCCACTGTCTACGTACAGATCCAGCTTTGACCTTCTGAATCATTTGACAATGTTTTTTCCCCTATGTATCATGCACTGTTGATGAACGAAAGATAAGTGATGTGAAGGGTCGAATGTAAGACGGGACTGCGTGCCCAATTTGTAACCCTTTTAAAATAAAGTTCAATTCAATTCAATATTTTACGACGAGCTGCGTTATGGTAATCGCTACCAAGGCGACCAGTGGGAACGCTTTAAAGACACTCTGAAGATCTCGCCTAAAGCTTTTGGAATTCATCATGACACTTGGGAGACTGCAGCCAGAGACCGAAATTCGTGGCGCACATCATTACGTAAGAGTGCAGTCATTTGTAAAGCAACCAGGACTGCAAGAGCTGTGAAGAAAAGGCTTGACAGAAAAACCACTGCAGAAGATCCTTCTCCTGGAACGTCAAGCATTCTTTGCTCACATTGTCAAAGAGCATTTCGAGCCAAAATAGGCCTCATCAGCCATCTTAAAACTCACGGCTCCATACTTTAAACCCCACTGGATGAAATGAATGGTCATCATCATTCTTGATGGACAAACAAAACACTTACCAAGTTAAACTGGAAAATCTAACTGCATTTAAGAAAGATTATAACGCATTAAATTGGAACTTATACCTAAGTTTTAGCCCACATACTTTAGATTTAATTTAGACTCAATTCGTAAATGAAATCTAACTGCATGGGCAGTACACGAACAGTGGTCATATACTTAGAACATTGTGCATTAGGTAGACCAAGAAGGCTGTGGAGAGATAATATATATACAGACCTACAAGTACTTGGAATCAACGACTGGCAAGAGAAGGTCAACCAGAGAGACGAATGGAGACGGATTGTATCTGCAGCAAAGAACCTCAATGGCTCGGAACGCTGAAGAAGAAGAAGAAGAAGAAGAAGAAGAAGAAGAAGAAGAAGAAGAAGAAGAAGAAGAAGAAGAAGAAGAAGAAGAAGAAGAAGAAGAAGAAGAAGTGCATTAATCACATCGTAATTCAGTCAGGATATACATTTATTCTACACCCACTCTATGCTACAGGTATAATCGAATCTGGGGCGAAGGCAATACGACGTGCATCCCGCATTCCGCGTTCGAAACACACTTGCGGGAGATTTGGAAGCAAACCTCCTGGCATTTGTTTCCATACAATGGTTTGAGTGCCGATAGTTCAGAAGGCAATGGCACACAAATGAACGTACAATTTTCCCAGCCAAATAATACTGGCATTGACTGCTACGTTCTGTAAAGGGTGTGCAACTAACCTCATTTTTAATGCTACAATGGGAAACAGCATCTACAACTGGTCTGATTCAAAGTCAGAAGATATTGTTGTCAACCAAGTCAAAGAGCGTTCTGTAACAATGGTCTCGGCCAGGCGCCGAACAAGGCAATACTCAGAACGCTTTAGGAAAATACCGACTGCGCATTTATTCACATAATTTTATATCTCATGTCCACGCGCATTTTCCTGCGAACAGGATACATGCAAGCAGTGAAAAATCACTACAAAGAGGACATATCTAAGCAATGACCATCCATAGAGAAAACAAAAAAATGTTTGCACATCCTTTACAGGACATCGCTGTCAACATCAGCATCTTTCAGCTGATTGTTGATTTCTTGGCAAGATTACGCTCAGTAGTTTGCCATTGCTTTCTGAGCGACCGGCTCACATACCCCGTAAGTTACCGGCTCGGTTAGAACCGCTACCGATTCATGCGTCGTCACGTTACTCACGAGAGTATACGGGATTACGGAGAAAGTCGCTAACCCCTAGGCCAGGGAGGGCGGCATGACCATCCATACACACAGGACATATGTAAGCAGTGGCTATTCCTACAGACAGGATATATGTAAGAATGACCATCCTTACAAATAGGACATTTGTAAGTAGTGACCATCCCTACACACATGACGTATGTCAGAAGTGACCACTCCCTACACACAGCACATATGTAGACTTGAGGACACGAAAAACGATACATTTTCTTTCTCAGAATATATTCACAACAAAAACTACATTTAAGGTTTTCATTTTTTTTTATTTATATAAATAACATGTGACCAAACTATCCAGGTATTTACGTCTCTTCCTTCCCCATCTTCAATTCCCCTCAATCTTGCCAGTTGTCACAAAGTTTTCCAAGTTATTTCTTCTAATAATATGTCCAATAAATTTTGACTGTCCACGTCTAATTTCTCTTTGCACGTGTACACCTCAGAGGAGCAAATGGATCACCATGGTCTGGCAAGAATGAAATAGCGAGAAGTGACGAGGGGATCTGGCCGACGCTCGACGCTCAGAGAAAAGGCGAGACGGACATATAATCAGATTACTACTGGAACTATTGGTGTTGGAACTCTTCGCTGGCTGCTGAGGATGGGGACGGAACGCTTATGGGAATGCCCCGAATGCTGTGATGTCTGTTCCTAAATCAATCAATCAATCAATCAATCAATCAATCAATCAATCTTCCTAGTGATTACCATAATCTGTGTCTTCTTTCAATTTAATTCGAACCCTAGTTGTTCACTGTGTGCAACACTCGCATCTACTAAATATTGCAGATCCTGCTCATTGTCAGCAATAAATACTGTATAATGCGAATACCTAATGTTATTGATGTGACGTCTCCTAAAGGTGACTCCTCTCATATCTTCAACATTTCTAAAAATGTTTTCACTGTATAGGGAAATAAAGATCTGGAGACAGTACACATACCTGCCGCACACCTCACTTAATAAGCTAATATTGACCTACTTCATTACCAATCTTTATGGCTGCCATTGTTGTTTCCGATATATGGTTTTCCAAGTCTGTCTTTCTAATCAAAATGTAGATCTCTTCATCTTCATCACGTTGACATGTCTTTCTTTATTGAAAGCTTTCAATCAATCAATCAATCATGTGCCATGCCGGAAAGCGTGGGCGGTCATGACTCGCCATTTCACTCGATCACCAGTGTCGTGGATCAGCTCAGTGTTCCTGTCTCGTCCATGCCATGTGGCCAAGCCATCCATGTATTTTCCTCTCGGTCTGCCTCTTGGTCTGTTCCCTTCGATCTTGCCAGTTGTCACCAAGTTCTCCAATCCATTTCTTCTCATAACATGTCCAAACATTTTTGACTGTCTACGTGTAATTTCTCTAATCAGTTTACGATGTTCATTTGTCTCCTGTAGTACTTGGTCATTGGTTTTTCTGTCTCCATGGTATTCTTTGAATTTTCCTTAGAAACCACATTTCTGCAGCCATCAAATGTTTTTCAGCTTGACTGCCCATTGTCCAAGTTTCACATCCATACAAAAGAACAGGCTCTATGTATCCCCTCAACACTCTTTTTCTCGTTTCAATTGACATCTTTTTATTGGTCAGAATGTTTTTCATCTTGCTAAAGGCTACTTTCGCCATCGCGATTCTTGTTCTAATCTCTTCAAGGCATCTCCCATCAGATGTTATGACTGTTCCAAGATAATTGTACCGATTCACTTGTTGAAGAATATTTCCATTTACTTGTATTGTGGCACTTCTTCCTTCCTAGTGACGACCATAACCTGAGTCTTTTTACAATTTAATTCCAAACCCAGCTGCTCACTGTGTACAACAACCGCATCTACTAATTGTTGCAGGTCCTGCGCATTGTCTGCAATCAATACTGTATCATCTGCATATCTAATGTTATTGATGTTTCGTCCTCCAATGCTGATTCCATTTATATCCTCTACATTTCTGAAAATATTTTCACTGTATAGGGAAAAAAGATCTGGAGACATCACACATCCCTGCCTAACACCTCTCTTAATTGGCTGATACTGTCCCACTTCATTATCAATCCTTATTGCAGCTTGTTGTTTCCAATTTATTTTATTCATAAGTCTAATGTCTTTCCCATCAATTTGTAGATCTGCAAGCATATCCACCATGTTGACATGTCTAACTCTATCAAAAGCCTTTGTATAGTCAATAAAGCAAAGATGTATATCCTTGTTTACTTCTATAGCACATTCAATAACTGTTCGCAGCATATACACAGCATTTACTGTACCCTTTCCTTCTACAAACCCACATTGTTCTTCCCCTATTTCAGGTTGTATCTTCTTCCTCACTCTTTGCATGATAATTCTTAGCAAAATCTTTGTGATGTGACTCATTATACTAATTGTTCTATGTTGATCACATTCCATGGTTCCTGATTTCTTTGGGATTGCAATAAATACAGAGTTACATAATTCAGAAGGTATATCTCCGGTATCATATAATGTGTTCAGCAGTCTAGTGACTTGCTCTAGTCCAAATTCTTCTAAAGCTTTAATCATTTCTGTTGTGATGTTATCTGCACCGGGGGCTTTGCCAGCTTTCATATGCTTAAGAACATTTCGAACCTCCATCTCCAAAATTGGCGGTCCTTCATTATTAAATCTAATATCATACTGTTCGTCTCTGTTATCATCATAAAGGTGTTTCACATAATCTGTCCATACATGTAGAATCTGGTCTTTTTCTTTTATGATTTTGCCATCTTTAGTTTTTAGACACCCTGTTGATGTACTTGTTCTTTTATAATAAGTTCCTGAATTTTTTTGTGCACTAATTTAGTATTTTGACTGTTGTGTTGGCTTTCAATTTCTAAGCACTTTTCCTCAAGTCATGATTCTTTTGCCTCCTTACATAATATTCTGACTTGTCTGTGGATTTCTCCATATTTGACAGAATTATTTTTGTTGAGTCTTCTTGTTTCCATGAGGTGTAAAATTTCTTCAGTCATCCATTTCTTACGACCCACCTTCTTTAATTTTGGAATAGTTGTTTCTGCAGTCACATTGATTGAATTCTTCAACGTTTCCCATTGATCATCCACATCCTGGAATAATATCTCTAGATCAGACAATATTTCAAATCTGTTCTGTACTTCTATATTGAATTTGTTTTGTATTTCCTTGTCATTACTCAATGTACACAAATCATATTTAGTGTTTCCTGTTATATACTTGACTTTCTTCAACTTTATCCTCAATGTTCCTGTGAGTAATCTGTGGTCACTATAACAATCAGCACTGGGAACTGTTTTTGCTACTGTTAGCGCGTTTCTAAATCTTCTGCTAATGAGAATGTAGTCAATCTGGTTTCTAATCCTGCTATCAGGACTCCTCCATGTCCATATTCTTCTAGGGTGTTGCTTAAACCAGGTGTTTCCTACAATCATTTCCTGTTCTTTTGCCCACTCCACGAGTCTGTATCCTCTTTCATTTCTCTCTCCTAAACCATAGTTTCTTACTGTGTATCTATCCCCTTGATTTCCTACTTTTGCATTGAAGTCCCCTATAATGATGTTTATTTCTGAATTTTTACATTTCTTTAAGGCAGCCTCTATGTCATAAAATTCTTCTACACTATCTTCACTGAATTCTCCTGTTGGTGCATATACTTGAATAATATTTATGCTAAAAGGCCTGCCATTTAATTTAACTAGTAGAACTCTGTCCGACACGGCCCAATATCCTTGAACAGATGTTGATGTTTTCCTGTCCAAAATAATTGCCACTCCCCTATGACGATCCTCACCTCCAGAATAAATAATCTTGACATCGTCATCTATCTTGATGCCTGATCCTGTCCATCTCGTTTCGCACATACCTAAAATATTAATTTTTTCCTTTTCAATTTCTTGTTTTATGTTCTCTAATTTTCCGTCGTTGTTTAACGTCCTAACGTTCCAAGTTGCTAATTTTAACGTCTCTGTCCTTGTCTTGCGATGATCAGTCTTTAAGCGAATCATGATGTACTAGGCACTTTTAAAGAGGTAGTTTGCCGTTGCTTTCCTCTATGGCAGTGACCGTCGTAAAACTCGAGGCCATGACCCACAAATATCTGTCGGCTGCCCTCAAAATTTCATCCACCACCTGCCTTCCGTGGCTTCTTTTGAAAACTTCCAATCAAAGAACACAAAATAACATCACATAATCCACAGGAAAACACTATTCACAGGAAATCCATAGGAAATCACACGAAATCCAAAGGAGAACACTAAATAGCGTCCCTCCGAAAAGTAACGCTTCATTTTGTCGCCATTGTACCGAAAGCCTTCACGTAGTCAATAAAGCAAAGATGTTGGTCATTATTTACTTCTATAGAACGTTCAATTAATGTTCTCAGCATATACACAGCATTTAATGTACCCTTATCTTCTACGAGCCCACATGGCTCTTCTCGTATTTCGGGTTGTATTTTCATCCTCTTTACATGGTGATTCTTAGCAAAATCTTTTTGATGTGACTCATTATACTAATTGTTCTATGTTGATCACATTCCATGGTTCCTGATTTCTTTGGGATTGCAATAAATACAGAGTTACATAATTCAGAAGGTATATCTCCGGTATCATATAATGTGTTCAGCAGTCTAGTGACTTGCTCTAGTCCAAATTCTTCTAAAGCTTTAATCATTTCTGTTGTGATGTTATCTGCACCGGGGGCTTTGCCAGCTTTCATATGCTTAAGAACATTTCGAACCTCCATCTCCAAAATTGGCGGTCCTTCATTATTAAATCTAATATCATACTGTTCGTCTCTGTTATCATCATAAAGGTGTTTCACATAATCTGTCCATACATGTAGAATCTGGTCTTTTTCTTTTATGATTTTGCCATCTTTAGTTTTTAGACACCCTGTTGATGTACTTGTTCTTTTATTAGTAAGTTCCTGAATTTTTTTGTGCACTAATTTAGTATTTTGACTGTTGTGTTGGCTTTCAATTTCTAAGCACTTTTCCTCAAGTCATGATTCTTTTGCCTCCTTACATAATATTCTGACTTGTCTGTGGATTTCTCCATATTTGACAGAATTATTTTTGTTGAGTCTTCTTGTTTCCATGAGGTGTAAAATTTCTTCAGTCATCCATTTCTTACGACCCACCTTCTTTAATTTTGGAATAGTTGTTTCTGCAGTCACATTGATTGAATTCTTCAACGTTTCCCATTGATCATCCACATCCTGGAATAATATCTCTAGATCAGACAATATTTCAAATCTGTTCTGTACTTCTATATTGAATTTGTTTTGTATTTCCTTGTCATTACTCAATGTACACAAATCATATTTAGTGTTTCCTGTTATATACTTGACTTTCTTCAACTTTATCCTCAATGTTCCTGTGAGTAATCTGTGGTCACTATAACAATCAGCACTGGGAACTGTTTTTGCTACTGTTAGCGCGTTTCTAAATCTTCTGCTAATGAGAATGTAGTCAATCTGGTTTCTAATCCTGCTATCAGGACTCCTCCATGTCCATATTCTTCTAGGGTGTTGCTTAAACCAGGTGTTTCCTACAATCATTTCCTGTTCTTTTGCCCACTCCACGAGTCTGTATCCTCTTTCATTTCTCTCTCCTAAACCATAGTTTCTTACTGTGTATCTATCCCCTTGATTTCCTACTTTTGCATTGAAGTCCCCTATAATGATGTTTATTTCTGAATTTTTACATTTCTTTAAGGCAGCCTCTATGTCATAAAATTCTTCTACACTATCTTCACTGAATTCTCCTGTTGGTGCATATACTTGAATAATATTTATGCTAAAAGGCCTGCCATTTAATTTAACTAGTAGAACTCTGTCCGACACGGCCCAATATCCTTGAACAGATGTTGATGTTTTCCGGTCCAAAATAATTGCCACTCCCCTATGACGATCCTCACCTCCAGAATAAATAATCTTGACATCGTCATCTATCTTGATGCCTGATCCTGTCCATCTCGTTTCGCACATACCTAAAATATTAATTTTTTCCTTTTCAATTTCTTGTTTTATGTTCTCTAATTTTCCGTCGTTGTTTAACGTCCTAACGTTCCAAGTTGCTAATTTTAACGTCTCTGTCCTTGTCTTGCGATGATCAGTCTTTAAGCGAATCATGATGTACTAGGCACTTTTAAAGAGGTAGTTTGCCGTTGCTTTCCTCTATGGCAGTGACCGTCGTAAAACTCGAGGCCATGACCCACAAATATCTGTCGGCTGCCCTCAAAATTTCATCCACCACCTGCCTTCCGTGGCTTCTTTTGAAAACTTCCAATCAAAGAACATCACATAATCCACAGGAAAACACTATTCACAGGAAATCCATAGGAAATCACACGAAATCCAAAGGAGAACACTAAATAGCGTCCCTCCGAAAAGTAACGCTTCATTTTGTCGCCATTGTACCGAAAGCCTTCACGTAGTCAATAAAGCAAAGATGTTGGTCATTATTTACTTCTATAGAACGTTCAATTAATGTTCTCAGCATATACACAGCATTTAATGTACCCTTATCTTCTACGAGCCCACATGGCTCTTCTCGTATTTCGGGTTGTATTTTCATCCTCTTTACATGGTGATTCTTAGCAAAATCTTTTTGATGTGACTCATTATACTAATTGTTCGATTTTGATCACATTACAAAGCTCCTGATTTCTTCAGGATTGCGTAGATATGATCATCATCCAGTGCCTTGTTGGCTGGCGTGGGCCATCATGCCTCTCCACAAATTGCGATCTCCGACGGCTGGATGTTAAGTCCCTTCCATACCATGACACAAGATTTCAAGAATCTTCTCACGCTGTTTTCCGCTATCTCTCTTACCACAAATCTTTCCGGTTGTCACAGCATGTTCCAGTTGTTTGCTTCTCATAACGTGTCCAAAACACGATGACTACTTCTTCCTGATGTTTGTGATAAGCTGTTTTTGAGGACTCAGATTCCCTCAAAACGTCCAGATTGCTTATGTTGGCTGTCCAATTAATTTTCAGCATTCCTCTATAAAAGCACATCTCCAAAGCTTCCATGGAATGTTTTGCCGGTTTACTAATTGTTTAGGGTTCACAGTCGTATATTAAAACTGCAACATGCAATAACTCTATTTCTAACTTTCAATGACAGTGACTTATTGCATAAATATCTGCTTCATTTGATAGAATGCAGTTTGTGCTTGTCCTATTCTGTTCTTTATCTCAGTGATGTATCTTCCATCTGATGTTATCCATGTGCCTAGATATCTGAATTAATACATAATAAATATAAATATAGAATTACATAATTAGGGAGATTTATCTCCAATATCATATATTGTGTTTAGCAGTCTGGTGACCTGGTCTGTTCCATGTTCTTCTAAGGCAGTGGTTCTCAACCAGTGGGGAATTCCCCCTCCCCCTCCCCCAGGGAGAAATTTTAGAGTTTCCGGTGGGGGGGGGGGGGGGGGAATTAAGATTATTTCAAGATCGCGTTAATACTTGAACCGATTACTTGATATTATTTTTCCCTCCATACTTTATAGTTCTGTTTTTCTCGCTCTTCTGAAATTCGTTTTGTATCGTAAGTTTAAAAGTTTTACATATCCTTTACAGGACATCGCTGTCAACATCAGCATATTTCAGCTGATTGTTGATTTCTTGGCAAGATTACGCTCAGTAGTTTGCCATTGCTTTCTGAGTGACCGGCTCCATACTCTCATAAGTCACTGGCGCGACTCGAACTGCTTCAAATTCTCGTGCGCTAACGTCAGCCACGAGATTATTCAGGGTTACGGAGAAAGCTGTTAACCAATCCGCCAGGGAGACCGGCTCGTATCGTAAGTATACCATGCAAATCACGTTTTGTATAGACGTCTAAACGTGTTCTAGTATATGTTATTAAATTTAGCTTCCATTTTACGTATACTGTTAGTTAGTTAGTTAGTTAGTTAGTTAGTCGACAGATCATCCTCATTGCACATCGAACCATTCAGTCCATAAGTGCTCGGATCCCCTCCTCAGCAAATCCCGCAGCGTGTAGCGGCTGACGACACCAGTTCTGTATTGGTTTATCAATCTTCTTTGGATTCCTGCGTAGTGTTCTTGTCTGGCCATACCTCTTTTAATTTGCTGTTCTCGCAGTCTGGCCATGGTTGTAGATTCACAGTCATCACTTGGTTCTCGCAAAAGTCTTACTTCTCATAGAGCATTGAGAATGTCAGCCTGGTCCATGTCGTGTCCGCCCTCCACATTAGTCTTACCTGCGAGTTTGTCAGTCCGCTAATTTCCTTGTACTCCCGCATGCCCTGGCACGAAGATGAAACTAATCTTTGTCAGCCGAGACCGCTCCAGAGACAGCACCCACTCTCTTCGGATTCATCCCGTCTGTATCCTCTTGAGCATGCTCATTGAGTCGCTAAGGAAGCATGCCCTATTGAATGTCTGTGTCTCGAGCCATGTTATTGCTTTACTTACTGCCATGACTTCCATAGTCAGGCTACTTGTGGTCTGAACAAAAGCACCAGAGTCCCCCTTCACAATTCTCAATGCAACAGTTCAATTCTGCAATGAACAGCAAGCGCCTAAATTTGTTACATGTCTCAAAGCCTAGATTGGACCTATACAAAACATGTTTTGCCTATTCTGGTGCTCACTTATGGAATCATCTGCCTCCAGATCTGAAAACTCCAATGAGTCCCTACACATTTAATCGAAAACTCTTTCAAT
Source organism: Cepaea hortensis (assembly GCA_963921405.1). NCBI lineage: Eukaryota > Metazoa > Mollusca > Gastropoda > Stylommatophora > Helicidae > Cepaea > Cepaea hortensis. The sequence continues at coordinate 7,131,100 of OY992881.1, forward strand.
ACTTAATCCATACCGACTATATGCCACCATAATTCATTTACTGGTATAATTGTTCAGTATAATTGTTCATTATAATTGTTCACTATATATGTGTGTGCGTGTGGGAGCGAGAGAGAGAGAGAGAGAGAGAGAGAGAGAGAGAGAGAGAGAGAGTGGGTGTCAGAGAGAGGGAGAGAGTGAATGCGTGTGTGCATGCGTGTGTGTGGAGAGAGTGATTGAGCGAGAAATGGTGGGGGAATGTGTCAGTGCATGCATTCGTACGTGTATGTGTGAGAGTGAGTGAGGGAGTGTGTGCGTGCGTGCATGCGTTCATGTGTACGTGTATGTGTGAGAGAGTGTGATTGAGAGAGAGTGTGTGTGTGTGTGTGTGTAGGATTGTGTGTTAGAGAGTGAGACAGTGGGAGAGTTGATGTGTTAGTGTGTGTGTGTGTGAGCGCGCGCATGCGTGTGAGTGTGTGTATATGAAAGAATACAGAGAGAGAGAGAGAGAGAGAGAGAGAGAGAGAGAGCTGAGCAGATGCATGTCATGTAACACGCATGTTATGTAACACGCGAATCCATATGTTTGTGTATTCTCATCTGTCATATTATAAGTTAAATACCATTTGATTTTATCATGTATAATCTAAACTTATGTTCATTACTGTAGTTTGAGTGAGAGAGTGAGTGAGTGTGAATGAGAGACAGAATGAGTGAGCGTGAGAGTGAATGAGTGAGCGTGAGAGTGAATGAGTGAGAGTGAATGAGTGAGCGTGAGAGTAAATGAGTGAGCGTGAGAGTGAATGAGTGAGCGGGAGAGTGAATGATTGAGCGTGAGAGTGAATGAGTGAGCGGGAGAGTGAATGAGTGAGAGTGAATGAGTGAGCGGGAGAGTGAATGAGTGAGCGTGAGGGTGAATGAGTGAGCGGGAGAGTGAATGAGTGAGCGTGAGAGCGAATGAGTGAGCGGGAGAGTGAATGAGTGAGAGTGTCTGTGTGTGTGAGTGAATGAGTGAGAGTGAATGAGTGAGCGTGAGAGTGAATGAGTGAGCGTGAGAGTGAATGAGTGAGCGGGAGAGTGAATGAGTGAGCGGGAGAGTGAATGAGTGAGCGGGAGAGTGAATGAGTGAGCGGGAGAGTGAATGAGTGAGCGTGAGAGTGAGCGGGAGAGTAAACGATTGAGCGAGAGAGTGAATGAGTGAGAGTGAATGAGTGAGCGTGAGAGTGAATGAGTGAGCGTGAGAGTGAATGAGTGAGCGTGAGAGTGAATGAGTGAGCGTGAGAGTGAATGAGTGAGAGTGAATGAGTGAGCGTGAGAAGGAATGAGTGAGCGTGAGAGTGAATGAGTGAGCGTGAGAGTGAATCAGTGAGCGGGAGAGTGAATGATTGAGCGTGAGAGTGAATGAGTGAGCGTGAGAGTAAATGAGTGAGTGTGAGAGTGAATGAGTGAGCGGCAGAGTGAATGATTGAGCGGGACAGTGAATGAGTGAGCGTGAGAGTGAATGAGTGAGCGTGAGAGTGAATGAGTGAGAGTGAATGATTGAACGGGAGAGTGAATGAGTGAGCGGGAGAGTGAATGAGTGTGCGGGAGAGTGAATGAGTGAGCGGGAGAGTGAATGAGTGAGCGGGAGAGTGAATGAGTGAGCGGGAGAGACAGAATGAGTGAGCGTGAGAGTGAATGAGTGAGCGGGAGAGTGAATGAGTGAGCGGGAGAGTAAATGAGTGAGCGGGAGAATTAATGAGTGAGCGGGAGAGTGAATGAGTGAGCGTGAGAGTGAATGAGTGAGCGTGAGAGTGAATGAGTGAGCGGGAGAGTGAATGAGTGAGCGGGAGAGTGAATGAGTGAGCGTGAGAGTGAATGAGTGAGTGTGAGAGTGAATGAGTGAGCGGGAGAGTGAATTAATGAGAGTGAGAGTGAATGAGAGAGAAAGAGAGAGAGTGTGTGTGTGTGTGAGCGTACGCATGCGTGTGAGTGTGTGTATATGAAAGAATACAGAGAGAGAGAGAGAAAGAGAGAGAGAGTGAGAGAGAGTGAGAGAGAGAGAGCTGAGCAGATACATGTCATGTAACACGCATGTTATGTAACACGCGAATGCATATGTTTGTGTATTCTCATCTGTCATATTATAAGTTAAATACCATTTGATTTTATCATGTATAATCTAAACTTATGTTCATTACTGTAGTTTGAGTGAGAGAGTGAGTGAGTGTGAATGAGAGACAGAATGAGTGAGCGTGAGAGTGAATGAGTGAGCGTGAGAGTGAATGAGTGAGCGTGAGAGTGAATGAGTGAGCGTGAGAGTGAATGAGTGAGCGTGAGAGTGAATGAGTGAGCGGGAGAGTGAATGATTGAACGTGAGAGTGAATGAGTTGTAACAGTAATAGAGTACTGGGGTATTATTAGGATCTAGTGGGGAATTAGAGATACAGCACGATTGAGCATTATGAGTGAAAGCGGAGAGAGATGCTCAATCGTGACGTATTGTTGTTGTGAAGGGCAGTCAACATCCGATATTCCAGCAAGGCAGACACGGCTTGTCATCTTACGCAAATAAACAAACTTTTATTCAACCTTCGACTTTATTACTTCTTTCTACACTATGACAGAAGTAAATATGGAGCCGTATGTCCAGGATTCTGAATTGAGCCGTCCGGCTACCACGCGAAGTACTATATAACTCAGAAGATAAAAGTATCAAGAGGCTTTTCTAGAGCCGTGGCTGAATTGTAATGTCATCAGGGAACTGGAAATGGCCGTTAACTGAATCTCAGCCTTCAACGCTTTCCAGGGCCGCGATCTGAACTCTGGAGTTTCAAAAGAAAAGGCTTACTATTTCCAAGCGCCAGCCAATGAACGTTATCAAATTCAAGGGGCCTCCCATGGCCGTTGCATGAATCCTATCGTTTTTCAAGAAGAGCCATCCTGTCCTGGGACCTTGAGAAAATCAGAAATTCAAGTTGAACATTTGTCGGGCTCAACTAATCATGGAAAAAGCCTCGTAAATTCGTGATCGGGCTTCTTGAAACTAATTGTCATTGGGCTTCGGTTGACCTTGACAATTTTTTGGGCCTTGTCAATCCTACGACCCAAACACACCTGATCCATTTTTGGGCCTTGTCAATCCTACGACCCAAATGTATGACCCATCCCAAATGACGATGAAATACCCACTCGAGAATCAAGGAAGGGACCCAACCAGGGGTCGAAAATAATCCAGGCATCCCATGAGACGGGACCCAAGCAGGAAGAGTGTCCAGCAGCCCACGAGAAGGACGAAATTATCTGAGGACGAGAGGGGATATCTGAACTCCGCCACCGGAACTCTGGAACTAATTGTCAGTTGATGCGAGCTCGTGTAAGTGAACTGGATCCGTCAGCGAGCAAAAGAAGGTAACTGTTTAATTAAAGAGACAATTTGTATTTCCTGGATCTCCGGTGATGTGCCGTAATTTCTTAGTTAGAGCAGAGTCTAAAACATTATTGTACTCTAAGAAACAGGTACGAGGATTTATAGTGAACTTTTTGGTTTCAATATGAGTTATTGAAGACAGGGTTCTTCCTTCCTCTACGCTGACAGGATATTGATGGTGATTCGTGTAATTAATATTACAACTGGTGCTCTTTAGGGATTAACAAAGTGAAATTTTTGCGATTCTGGAACTAAATAACTAATTGAACAGTTTTATGGACTGTGGGAATTGTGTGTTGTAAATTAGTAAATTTATGTGATTCATAAATAGGGTAATTAATTAACCAGTTTTTAGAAACAAATAATTTGAAATTGTGTGCTTCTTGGTTCTTTGCTTGCTTTCTTTCAGTATTTTCAGCATGGCGGAACAGGACATCTTAGCACAGCTTTAGTTCTGTTTAGGAATATTTTAGCAGAGCAGATTCATCACGACACAAGTGAGAATTATTTCGGCTGAGATAGCATAAAGAGTAAAAATGTACTTGAACAGAGACTTAGGACACGTGACTGCATGGTTAGGAGAATTAAAGGTGGCAGTCAGCGAGGTAGAATGTTTTGTACGCTGGTTACAGAGCAATGTAAGAGGTAATGAGATAAAAGGGAACAACAGAGTAGGAGGGAATAACAAGAGACAGCCAGTGCTTAATGAAGACAGAAGACGATATGGGTCCATGTGTGCGGCTGGTTATGACGAACCAAGTCCAAATGCTTATAGGGTAAGAGACAGTAAGAAGAACAGACATAATAGTGAAAGGTCAAACTGGTATAGTACTGGGCGTGAGAGAAACTTTGCAAAGAAATCGTGGGACTGGCCCTCTCATAGTGAAACCGCCAGAAAAAGACGTAACGACTGGTTTGAAAAGAGACAGAGACAGTGTTTGAAGTCAGGGTCAAAGAACAAAGTAGAAAACGTAAATGAAAATTCAACTATTCCCAAGGTGATTGCAAATATGACTGTTAAACAGGAAAAGAAGACGACGGTGTTAGTAAGGAAAATAAACCGAGAGACACAGACGCAGATAAATAATACAGTAGAAAGTAGTACGCAGACTCAGGTACAACCAGTCAGCAAGATAACAAAGGGAACTCAAACTGACTTCATAGAGAATCAGTCAAAACCAACTCAATTGACTAAGAGAGACAAGGTTGAAGTTGGGAAAGATGGACAGACGAGGAACAAGAACGAAAGAAAGATAAAGAGAAGAAGTATTGAAGAAAGAAACAGTATGGTTGTAAATAGAGGTAGTGCCATGTCTAGTTCTTCAGCTATAGACAGGAAACTAATTCCCAAATGGTGTAGGAATATTAGCTGCCAGAGTTCAAGTTATGGAGAAGATATTCCTACAGCCAAATATTATAGTGATGCTGAAACGGATATTATTACTGAGGATTCGGAGAATGAGAGTGCTGCACTAAGAGCAGATCCTGAATCGAGGCGTGATGTTCCCTCATACGGAGTAGTTGCTGGTGGACAGACGGACAGAGTTGTAGTTAGTGACTATATTGGGAAGGCTAAGGGACGAAGACCGAGAAAGAGAAAGAAAGCCAGACGTTTTAAAGATGACTATGGAAATAGGGCCGACGTGTTTGCAGTAAACTATAATGAGTCTGATGAAGGAACTATTATTAGTGTGTCATCTGAGGACGAGATGGGGAAGTGTAAACGTTACGTAAGGTTGACAGGGAACAGTGAGCGGACCGACGACAGAAATAAAAGAAATAGAAATAACTCATTTAAGAAAAAGAATAGTGGTAGACAGATAGCGGGAATTTACGCAACGACGGAAAGCGACTTAAGAAAAATAGAAGACCTTATGACCTTAAGACCTGAATACTTTAACAGGTTGACAACAGATAGTGATGAAGACATAATAAGCGAAAGACGGGTGAATGTATTGAAAGACAGTGAAATGTTTAATTTGGACACACTATATAACGCTTAAAATTCCTTGGGTGAAGAAGGAAAATGAAATAGTTTTGGCTTAGGAGAAGAACTCTAAAATAGACAGATGAAATTTTTGGGGTAGAATGGTACAAGGTAGGTGATAGTGGTGCTGAGGATAAGGAAGTACGGCAAATGATATTCCACGTGGATTACGTAATACAGGATATCATATCTTCTGTTTGGTTAAAATGTAGGGAGAGTACATTAAATAAAATAGGGTGGATTCAGCACTTAGTAGAGAGAATTAGTAGAGGGTGAGAGATAAATTAAGTATGAATGTTCGTATTAGAAGTGGTTTGACTCAGAGCTATGACGTGATGTCCGAGATAGTTTTGCTTGTTGGTTGGAGAAGAAAGAATAGTATTGTTAACAGGTGAACCGAGAGTGTCTGGTGAAGAGATATGGATCGAGGTGGTACTGAGCGTCCTGTGTGTAAAGTAGCCAGTTGAACACGAGAATATTAAGAGTAAAAGACTGTAGAAGTGGATGCTTGAAAAATACGAGTTACGTAGTGTTTGTGGAGAAAGAAAAAGTTGTTGTGTCTGGAGAAGTATAGAATAATAGTTACGAGATTTGTGACATGTTGGAATGAAGTTTGTTTTGAAGAGATAGTAGATAGTGCTGTGAAAGCAATATAAGTTGTGAGATGTCATGTATAGGGTCTGACCTTCGTATAAGAGTAGAGATATAAGAAAACAGTGAATTGAGAAAGTCCTCTGGTTATGCGTTGTTCATACGTGAATATAACTGTAGTCAGACAGGTGTTCGGCGTGATGAAGGAAGTAGGAGAGAGGTGTGATGAAGTCGCCTAAGTGAAATACGTAGATAGAATGTAAGAGTGGCATTAATATGTCTTGTGTCAATGTGTGTAGAGGAGATTAATACGTGTAGATATGTGGTGAATGATTGCTGGAATGTGGAGGTGGCGTCTAAAGTATTTTGTTGTAGTAATAGTATGGAGACGTTAGGTTGTCGCGATGCGAGAGTAGGCGTGAGATGAGAGCGAGGTTGTGTGTCATTGTCCGTGTGAATATGAGAAGAGCGGTTGATAAGTGACGTTGATAAATCGTGGTGGAACATAGAGCATGCGAAAATCGAGAGATAGAAAGAAAATAGTAATATCTGAACTTGGAAGGAAATTATGGAAGTTGTATGCTGAATTAACATTATGAATGTTTAGTATTCTTGACAGGAAAATGGCGAAGCAAGAGTGCCTAAGACTGAGAAGCGAGGAAAAAGAGGTCTGCTGTTGGTTATAAGTGGCGTAGGTTGCAGTTCTGAAAGAGTTCCGAGAAATAACAAGAAGAATGAAAGATGCGGAAGTAAACATGGTTAGTTAAATGAGTGTTGGAGAACGTGTTCCGAGGAGGGTGACCGGTTTGATTGTCGTCACGATGTAAGAGTGCTAGGAGAGACCTGAGGATAGTTATAGTAGTGCTAGTGAGACGTTGAAAGTATTGAAGCAGGAAGATGAAATGTTAATTGCGGCAGGTAGACGAGAAAGTTGGAAGTGGAATTGGTGGTTTTGGTGAGAGGTCTATAATAAATAGACAAGTTCTTTTGATGGGAGTAGCATGGTGGAGATACTGTAGTTAACAGTAATGATTAAGAAGTGGTAGTGATGTTTTGTATAAAGCCAAGGGAAACAATAGCTGTGCCGAGCCACAGGTTATTAATAAGTGGATGATGGCTGGTACATTGGGTTGACATTGGAATAGTCGCCACATTAGGAATGGATGAAAGGAGTTGACCTGTAGTTTACAGTGATGGAATTACAAATAATATGATGTGTAAGGAGTTAGTTTGACTTCCAGAAAATGGAACGGTCAATGGTGGAGTGGTGATTGTGGTTGAGGAGAACAAATATTGTTCTAAGATTAAAAAGTTAGTCTGTGGTTAACAGATATATATATACGTAGCAGTGAGGTGTTTTGTTTTCTCGGTTATGGGAGGCCAAGATTGATGGGCCACTGTGTGTAGTAATTTGAAGGGAGTTGTTTTGTTATACATGACTTGGCTAAATAGATAGGTGTTACATTGGTTAGAAAAGGAGGCTAATGTTGCTGGGTCACTTTAAGTGGTTAATTCTAAGTGAATTATATATTTTTTTTTAAAAACCTTCAGTTGTGTTTATTGAAATTGAGCTTTCAATGCCTCATATGTAAAATTTTTTTTGCTTGATTTGGTCCTGTTATTATTTTAGAATAGGATTATTGTGTTCGTAGACCTTTATGTGTGAACTACTGGTCCGTAAAAGAGACCAGTAGTATTAGGTAAAAATAGAATAGGATGTATGTTGTATCATCATCACCATCATCATCACCATCATCATCATACCTTTAGTTGAGTTGCGGGGAAACATAAATGATTGTTACAAAAATTTGGGGGGGGTATGATGTTCTGTTGTGATTTTATTTCGCTGTTTTGTATGTTAAATGGTAGTTAGTTAAGTTATGTTTAAGTACAGGGTTTTGTCTAGAATAAAGACAATACATGGGCTTTATTTTAGTCCTTCGTTCAGAAAATAGTAATAAACTACTGGGGACTAGAAGAGAGACATTTATTTGGGATCCTTCGTTCAGAAAATAGTAATAAACTACTGGGGACTAGAAGAGAGACATTTATTTGGGATCCTTCGTTTAGAAAATAGTAATAAACTACTGGGGACTAGAAGAGAGACATTTATTTGGGATCCTTCGTTCAGAAAAGAGTTAATAAAACTACTGAGAGCTAATAAAGAGACACATTCTCTTTATGAAGAATAAGTTCATGGGTATTTTGTTGCTGTGATAATCAGCATAGTGAGGTTGAGATGGTTATGAAGTAGTGGAAATATATGGATGGTTATGGGGAAGTTTAGAGTTACACTAAAGTCAGCATTGATTGGAAATATATGGATTAGAAGCCATATGGGGGAAGAAAAGATTAATATAGCAGTGGGGTAAATGAGGAGAAAGTTTTAAACATGGGTTACATGGGGTCAGAAGAACCATGATGTACACAGAATGCTGGGTTATAGAAGAATAAGAAAATTACCCCAGAAAGTAAACATGAATTGGATCCATGTTTAACTAGACACTGTGGATAACAGTACAATAGTAAGGGAGTGTAGGTTGATGAACATAGTGGAGACATAATGACATGGGTTCTTGAGAGTCCGTTAAAGACGGGAGGTAAATGGTTATCCCTTTGGGTGTATTAAGTTTCAGAGATAGAATAATAAGTGGGTTGCTAGAGTAGTCTATATAGTGGTCAGATTACGATGTTGTGAAGTTACGGGTGTCTGTAATAAATAGACATTTAAGGTTGCTGTAGATTACGGCATGAATTGTGAGTTGAGAGGTGGAAGATTTTAGAGAGACATTGGGTTACATGGCCTGGGCAGGATGTAAATGTTTATAAGTGGGTCAGATTACAATGTTGTGTTTGATGGTTAATATTTAAGGGGAGATTTCAAGGTTACTAGGTTGCTGTTGATGACGGCATAAGTAGAGCATTTTAGTAGATATGCCCATAAGAAATGGACATTAAGAGAGAACCTGAGATATTGGAGAAGATTAGTTATACGAGGATGAGGTTATGTGAGGTGTTCTTAGGGGATAATAGATTTTTTAATTGTGTCTTCGGGATGTGTTTTGTAGTTTACATTACTATGTGAGGTTGAGGTAAGGTAGTGTCTGTTATATAGACACTTAGAAGTGAAGAATATTATTGGATGTGAATAATGTTTTTGATGCTGTAGATAGCAGCATAAACGTTTACCATAATGAGTGGTAAAGGGGGTGTGTGATTTAGGTGAGTGCGGTTTTAGACTTTATTACATAAAGTCTCAAATGACATAGGAGGGTAAAGGAGGATGGTTTGGTAAAGGGGGTGTGTGATTTTTTAGCTGAGTGTGGTCTTTGTGTGGAAGAGTCTACTGCTTCTTTTAAATACCGGTGGCCACCGATTCTTCGTCTTCCTATCGTGTGAAAGTAATTTCGGCTTAGTTGAAAATGGGGAATTTGTAGCGTTGGTGATAAAATAAGGAGTTGGTGTTAGAGTTGAGTTTGAAATTTTAAGCAGATTGCTTATGAGGAAGGAGTATTTAAGAAGACGTGTTATGATGTTATTGTATATAGTTGAAATTGAAATGTTATTAAAGATATGTAAATATGTTATGTTTGGTTAAAGGACCAAGAACGAAGAAGAAGTGGGTTGATTATATAGCTGGGGAAAGAGTTAAAGAAATAGAATGTTTAATTAAATTGGAGTTGGTTTGGGGAGGATTAGAAGAACTATGGAAGATTAGAGGAAAAAGAGGGAATAGAGTAAGGGGATTAGGAGTAAAGATTTTTCCTTTATAAGGAAAATTCTTTAATAAACATGGGGAGGTGTAACAGTAATAGAGTACTGGGGTATTATTAGGATCTAGTGGGGAATTAGAGATACAGCACGATTGAGCATTATGAGTGAAAGCGGAGAGAGATGCTCAATCGTGACGTATTGTTGTTGTGAAGGGCAGTCAACATCCGATATTCCAGCAAGGCAGACACGGCTTGTCATCTTACGCAAATAAACAAACTTTTATTCAACCTTCGACTTTATTACTTCTTTCTACACTATGACAGAGTGAGCGGGAGAGTGAATGAGTGAGAGTGAATGAGTGAGCGGGAGAGTGAATGAGTGAGCATGAGAGTGAATGAGTGAGCGTGAGGGTGAATGAGTGAGCGGGAGAGTGAATGAGGGAGCGTGAGAGCGAATGAGTGAGCTGGAGAGTGAATGAGTGAGAGTGTCTGTGTGTGGGAGTGAATGAGTGTGAGTGAATGAGTGAGAGTGAATGAGTGAGCGTGAGAGTGAATGAGTGAGCGTGAGAGTGAATGAGTGAGCGGGAGAGTTAATGAGTGAGCGGGAGAGTGAATGAGTGAGCGGAAGAGTGAATGAGTGAGCGGGAGAGTGAATTAGTGAGAGTGAATGAGTGAGCGGGAGAGTGAATGATTGAGCGGGAGAGTGAATGAGTGAGCGTGAGAGTGAATGAGTGAGCGTGAGAGTGAGCGTGAGAGTGATTGAGTGAGCGTGAGAGTGAATGAGTGAGAGTGAATGAGTGAGCGTGAGAAGGAATGAGTGAGCGTGAGAGTGAATGAGTGAGCGTGAGAGTGAATCAGTGAGCGGGAGAGTGAATGATTGAGCGTGAGAGTGAATGAGTGGGCGTGTGAGTAAATGAGTGAGCGTGAGAGTGAATGAGTGAGCGGCAGAGTGAATGAGTGAGCGGGACAGTGAATGAGTGAGCGTGAGAGTGAATGAGTGAGCGTGAGAGTGAATGAGTGAGAGTGAATGAGTGAGCGGGAGAGTGAATGAGTGAGCGGGAGAGACAGAATGAGTGAGCGTGAGAGTGAATGAGTGAGCGGGAGAGTGAATGAGTGAGCGGGAGAGTGAATGAGTGAACGGGAGAGTGAATGAGTGAACGGGAGAGTGAATGAGTGAGCGGGAGAGTGAATGAGTGAGAGTGTGTGTGTGTGAGTGAATGAGTGAGTGTGAGAGTGAATGAGAGAGAGAGAGTGTGTGGTGTGTGTGTGTGTGTGTGTGTGTGTGTGTGTGTGTGTGTGTGGGGGGGGGGGACGCGCTGGCATCACTTCTTTTACGTCACATACTTTTTATGTACACATTTTTCTCCATGTTTAGCCTTGTTTATGTTTACAACATTCATTTCACAATGTTTATTTTTCTTCCTATGTAAATGTATAATGCTCTTGATGAACGAAAGACGAGTGATTGGAAGGGCCGAATGTAAGACGGGCCTGCGCGCCCAATTTGTGACCCTAATAAAGTTGATTTGATTTGATTTGATTTGATTTCTCCCTTTGGCTCGCGCCGTAAAGGCCCATTGCCTTCTCACATGTCGGACGACCGACCCATCTGTGTAAATGACAGCATCACTGTCTAACGAATTCTCGAAAATCAACGATTGTACTTCCGTCTCCACATCAGCCGGATTTTCTTGTCTGCATTCTCTGTCTAGTTGGATGCAAACTGAAAAGGACGTACAGAAATCTGTTGGCACTTGTACCCACTCCTCGCCAGGTTCTAAGTCCTCCAGTGAACACACCTGTTAAAGAATGTCTTCGGCTTGACCCATCCACGACCTTCCTCTTTTTAACCTGCTGCCCTTCACCTTCCTAATTTCACTATGCAGTGGATGTTGTGTGTTTGCGTTAACTCTGAGGTAGGCACGTGCTCTGCAAATTTGTACTCTGTCTTCAATGGTTGGAAAATCAAGAAGGTAGCGCTTCGCCCTGCATGCTGTATCTCTTGTACATCCAAGAATAATGCGCATAGCTTCGTTTTGTATCCTTTCCATCCTTTCTATCTGCTTACGGCTGAGAGTAAGGATCGCCATCGCATTCTCAAAAACAGACACGACCTGCCCCTCATATAGGAGACATTGATGGCGCTGCTCACAGTTTGCTGCCGCCATCACCCGCATCGCAGCCAAACCCCGCTTGGCCTTTGTTATCACCTGGTCTATGTGCTCATTATAAGCAAAGCTTCTATCAAAACGTATCTCCAGGTAATTCACTGCCTGCGTTCTTTCCAGTCTCTGAACACAGATTAACAGTTGGTGTTGGAGTGTTGACAATATCATTATTCAAAGAGAACCATGTCACTGTTGCCTTTTTTGGGTTGACCATTGCCCCAGCTTCAGCACACCAAGTACTTATGCGATTGAGTTCGGTTTGCAGTTCCACAGCAACCTGATCTCTATCCTTACCCTGACGATACACTAAAACAGCGTCAGCATATGACAATGTCCTCCCCGGTCCAGTGATCTGCTCGCTGGTAATTCCCCCAGTGTAGGCGTTGAACAGCACCGCAGATAATGGTGATCCCTGTGGTAGGCCAGGATATATTATTGTTGGTTCCGACGTCCAACTGCCACATCTAAAGACTACTTTCCGTTGGAAGAGGGCTGCAGCGATCCAACTAAGGAGGGACGGACTTATCTTGAGTTTAAGAAGCTGAAGCATTAGAAAATCAATAGTACTCTGTTGTACCCGTCTTCGAGATCAGTCGCTGCAGCAAATATTTCAATGCCTGAGTGGAAACCTTCATAAACATCATGGGCAAAAACTGCTGCATTGGTCCAGGTTTCTCTTTTAAGACGGTACCCACCCAGGGTAGGTGGGAAAACAAATTGCTTCTCTATCTGGCTTGATATTTGTCTTGGAATTAACTTCTCCGGCAGCTTGCTTATTGTATTCTGCATGGTTATTACTAGATATCCCTGAATTTTTGTGTGGTCTTTGCCAGGCTTCGGCAAGGGAATCAGATAGCTGTGTAACCACTCCTCCTTGATGCTAGCACTCCCTCTGCTGTTGTTGTACATGTCTGCTAGTTTCTCTAGCTCGTTGTCGGTACACCTTTTGATGTCGTCATATCTTATGCCATCTGGCCCTGGAGCGCTGTTTTTTTAAAAATCGTCGAAGCACAGCCTTGATTTCTTTCACTGTCACTGTGTCTTCATCCGAAATGTTCTGGGCCTTGCACCTGTCTGAGGTGACCTCCTTGGCAAGATTTCAGCCTCTCATGTCTGTCTGGTTGCTCTGCTCTAGATAGCGTTCGAAAAATGCTTTGCCCTTGTCCTCGTCAGTCCTCTGCCAGATGAGGTCGGCACCCATGGAAGTCAGAAATTCTCTTATTCTTGACTACCCTTATATTACGTAGACTGTGTAGGGGCGGGCAGAGGGAGGAGGGGGGGGTCTTATAGGGAGGAAATACAAAAATGGGGGAGGGGTGACTTTCTGAACATAATGTGAAGGGGTGCATGGGCAAACAAAAGGTTGAGAACCAATGTTCTAAGGCATTGATCATTTCTGTCGTGATGTTGTCTGGACTAGGGGGTCTTACCAGTTTTTATATGGTTAATAGCATTCTGAACTTCCATCTTCAAAACTGGTGGACCTTTATTTTATATATATATATATATATATATATATATATATATATATATATATATATATATATATATATATATATATACACATACACATTGGCACCTTGCCGTCTTGACAGACGATAGTTTGTGCTTTAAAAAGGCATAATAACTTTTAACTATGGCGGTAGCGAGTGTGACTGATAAGGCCAATTTGCGCTGTAAATGTCCGTTCACAGTGGGTGCATGTGAACACGTGGTCATTTCCACCATCATGCACCATCTTACGTCTCAAACGCTTGGTGTGTGACTTTTCTGCAATAATTTTCTCCTTTGACTTTATTCCATTTCTGATATTTGCCCTCCATGCAACACGTTCAGCGGCGACTTGCTCCCAATGTGCATTATCAATGCCTGTATCAATCATGTCCCGCTTACACACATCTTTGTATCGTAGTAGAGGCCGACCCTGAGATCTCTTACCCATCTGTAATTCACCAAAAAAGATATCCTTTGGTATTCTACCATCATCCATCCGCCTAAGATGTCCTATCCATCTAAGTCTACGAAGACTGAGCATGGAATAAACTGTCACACAACCTGATCTTTCCAATACTTCAGTATTTGTGATTTTGTCTTGCCACTTAATACCAAGAATTCTTCGCAGACACCGCATATGAAAGCTGTTTAAATTGTTCTCTTGGTGTGAGTAAGTTGTCCAGGTTTCACTGCCATAGAGAAGAGTACTAAGGACACAGGCTTGATAGACAAGGACTTTTGTTTTGGCAGTAAGCTTCCTGTTCTCCCAGACTCTTTTTCTTAACCTGTTCATTGTTGTTGCTGCCTTACCAATCCGGATGTTGATTTCCTGATCTTGGGCTAATTTGCTATTTACCACCGATCCTAGATATGTAAAATGATCTACTATCTCTAGTTCGGCGTCGTCAATAAAGATTGATGGTACCCCATGTGCACCTTGTGACATAATCTGTGTCTTCTTTTTGCTAATTGTTAAACCAAATATATATATATATATATATATATTAGGGCAGCTACCGATTAATTTAAATTTTCATAGTTAACTTTTGAAAAATTAACGATTAATTAATTGTTAATTTCGATTAAAGCAAAACATTTATAGTCGCATAACTCACATTATAGTCATATTTGTCAAAAATCGAAATAACACTGGATTGTCTTGTTCATATGTCACCTAATAACCAACTATGCAAACAGACGAGTATGTTGTTCACAGTATTTGGTTCAAGTGACAAGCTCGTCTTATTAACAATATAACCAGCAGAGCTGTTCACATGGAACTGAGGTAGCCGGTATGCACAGAATGGTCTTGGCAAGGAATGCCAATTTTGGATATCGATAGTTTCCACCATTGTAGACGGTCAAATGATTCAGAACCTTTCTTCTCTATTTCAGACTCCATTGGCTTAATATGCTTTTCATTTCGTTCACGTATATTTTCATTGTCAATGCCAGTATCATTCGTTGTAGCAGTCTCCATCTGCTCATCATGAACATCAACTGCTATTTTCTGTTCAATAAGTGATCAAGTTCGCTCTTTTGCATCTTTTGACAAACACTTCAGGTATTTGTAGCGTGGATCAAGTGCTGTTGCAATCTGTAGTATTTCAATACTTGTCATATTAGCTACACGTTCACTGAAGTCATTAATACAAGCTGCCTTAAATTTAGCTATGTAGTCCGGATCATCATCGTGTACAGTCATATGCTTTGTCAACGATGATAGCAGTGGCAATACACAGCTACATGAAACAAAATCTTGACCGCCAAGCAGGACCGTGGTCTGACAGAATAAGTCCATAACTTTGACATATTTCGAAATCTTCTCCCAATCTGAATCTGACAGTTTTGAACCTTTGTATTGCTTCTTTTCATCTGACATGTAGACAGTTAATGCTTCTCTGACCTGTAGAAGACTCTGTAGCATAATAAAAATACAGTTCCATCTTGTTGGTACATCTTGCTGCAGCTTACACAATGGTGACTCAGTACAATTGTGCAACTCGGTTGTGTTTGCAGCACTATGTTTAAAATGTCCGACAGTTTTTCGACATCCGGTTCATTTGCATAATTGATGGGAGAAAAGTTTTAGATCAATTGTTAAAAAAAATTTATCGTTACAAAAATTAACGATTAATCGATTAATTAATCGTTAACTTCCGAAGCCCTAAGAGATATATATATATATATATATATATATATATATATATATATATATATATATATATATATATGTGTGTGTGTGTGTGTGTGTGTATGTGTGTGTGTGTGTTGCATTTGTTTGTGTGTGCTAGTGTGTTATTGATCTGTTGCTGATAATTAATTCCTACAAACTAATATTCTCAGTTATAAGTGACCCGTAATATCTAAAACACAAAGTATATATGAACAAGGGGAAACGCTAAGGGTATCCAGTCTTTAAACAAGCAAAAGGATATAAGGGGAACAAAAACCAATAGCTAAAAGAAATTGATGGCCGAAGTAAAATAGATGGACAAAAAATCCTAAGTTAGAATGAAAGAAGAATATGGTTAGATAAATAAATAAACAAGAGATAAATGCATCATGGAAAAAGAATACCGATGAGACGATTAGTGCAACAAAATTGAACTAAATTCTTTTAAAGATATAACCTACTTTTAAAGATATATATTTATACAAATCAATTAGCTGACAAAACATACTGTTTATATATATAATTCGCTATGCATCCATCCATCCATCCATCCATCCATCCATCCATCCATCCATCCATCCATCCACCTATCCACTCCTCCATCCACCCATCCTCCATTCAGCCAACCAGCCAGCCAGCCATCCATCCACCCACTTATTCATCCATCCATCTGTATGTCTATCTGTCTCCGTGCCCGACTGACATACTGTTCATACACACATATAGGGGGGTACGGGGTGTCAGGCATTGGTAGCACCTTTGGTAATGATGGCTCTCATGTCCTTTCAGGACCCATCCCCCACTGGTCCAAGTCTGACACCCAGCTCGTGCCTGTGGCTCCTAGTAGCTGTCAGCATGCGACAGTGGCCACCCCCCGGGCAACAGCTATGAGAGGCTGGATAAACAAGGCATGGGTATCCGATTTGGTGTCAAACCAAGAGGTAAACTAGGGTATGCCTACCCAGCATGTGAAGACAGGATTCGACAGACTGCGCGGAAGAAATCATTCCTGATTCAACGGGCAAGACGGCGTTTACCTGCAAAGCGTTGTGGAACGTAATGAGCACGGCAAGGCAAGTAGAGCGCCCTGGTCATCCACTGCACCTGTATTCGTCTCCAATCGTCTCGACTTGTCTTGCCACTGGACTCAGATGGACTCAGGCGAGAGAGTGAGGTCGACGAATTGCGCAACTCTTCCTCACTTTAATCCAAGTCATCGCGCAAGTCATTCTTCATCCAACGTCACATATCACCTTCAAGCCCTGTGGCGATGGGCGAGCGGCAAAGCGGCAGGCGTGGGTACGCTGGCAGCCGTAGTCGCAGACCTGCACACAGGCGGCTCAGGCCATATGGTCGTCTTCTACTGACCGGAGCAGCAGTGGGATTCGGCAGCCCCCTGAGCGACTGAGCAGCCCTCTATAGGAACACACTGCTCACCTCCATAGCATGAGGAAGGGGCTAGAAAAGGTGCCCTAAACATTGTCTGCTTCATCACTACCTAACCAGCTAGCCGCGGTTGGTGGGTACCCTTAACTGCGGTAGACATACAAAGAAAGATAAAACAAGCAAAGCTAAAAGAGTAAACCATATTCCCTTAACAATTGGAACTTGGAATGTACGCACCCTACTTGACAGAGACGGCGCGTCGGGTCCAGAGAGACGAACAGCACTGATTGGGAGAGAGCTGGGCAGGTACAACATCGACATTGCAACCTTGAGCGAGACACGACTTGCAGAAGAAGGCCAAATCTGTGAAATTGGTGCCGGCTACACAATTTTCTGGAGTGGAAGGAAAAGCGAGGAAAGACGCCAATCCGGTGTGGGATTTGCCATTAAGTCGGCCCTGGTCGGCAAATTAGCTGGATTTCCAAAGGCTATAAACGACAGGCTCATGACCATGAAGTTGCCTCTGCTGAATGGAAGGAAGCACGCAACCATTGTGAGTGTCTACGCACCAACTATGACCAACGAAGATGATGTCAAGAACAAGTTCTATGAGGACCTGCACAGTGTATTAACGTCTGTTCCCAAAGGAGACAAACTTATACTCCTTGGGGATTTTAATGCCAGAGTAGGCACGGACACCACCTCTTGGAGTGGCATTATTGGAAAGCATGGAATCGGAAATTGTAACAGCAATGGACTCCGCCTCCTTCAGACATGTGCCGAACATGATCTCGTGATTACGAACACAATTTTCCGTCTCCCCATGAGAAATAGGACATCGTGGATGCACCCTCGCTCGAAACACTGGCACCTCATTGACTATGTCATCGTCAGGAGGAGTGACAGACAAGACGTTCGAGTGACAAAATCCATGTGTGGTGCCGAATGTTGGACAGACCATCGTCTCATTGTCTCGAAAATGAACATCCACATCAGGCCACCACGGCGTCCTCAAGGGGCGAAAATGCAAACAAAGCTAAATGTCACCCGCCTAAACAGCAAGAAAATACAGCAGTCGTTTGAAAATATGCTGGAAGACCGCCTCAAGCCCAATGCTGAAGCTAAACAGGATACAGAAACAAAATGGAGAGCCCTAAAGGACACAATTTACAACACTGCTATGGAAATCCTGGGTCCAGCCCCCCGAAAGCATAAAGACTGGTTTGATGAAAATTCCGAAGACATCAATCAATTGCTGGCCGAGAAACATCTTCTCCTCAAGGCACATTTGAATGACCCAAAGTCAACATAAAAAAAAGATGCTTTCAAGAACATTCAGAGAGTAGTGCAGCAGAAACTTCGGCACATGCGGGACTCCTGGCTGAGCAGCAAAGCTGATGAAATTCAGGGCTTTGCTGACAGACACGATATGAAAAACTTCTACGACTCACTGAAAGCGGTCTATGGTCCTTCATCACCAGGCATAGTTCCCCTCCTCAGTGCAGACGGGGGAACATTGGTCACCGATAAGAAAGAAATCCTCCAACGCTGGGCAGAGCATTTCAGCAAAATCTTAAATGCAACTTCCTTCTTCGATGATGAAACCATCAACTGCCTTCCTCAAGTTCCCACCAATGAGACACTTGGTGACCTGCCAACCATAGTGGAAATAAACAAAGCCATCCAGCAACTCTCCAGCGGCAAGGCACCTGGTCCTGACTCCATCCCAGCAGAGATATACAAGGCAGGTGGGCCGGTCCTAACAGAGCAGCTTCACCAAGTCTTCACAAACATATGGATGAACGAGACCATGCCACAAGATTTTAAGGACGCGTCAATAGTCCACCTTTACAAACGTAAAGGAAACCGCCAATCCTGTGACAACCACCGAGGCATCTCCTTGCTTTCAATTGCAGGGAAGATACTCGCCAGAATTCTTCTCAATCGCCTCACAGCCCATCTCGATCAAGGTCTTCTTCCTGAGAGTCAATGTGGCTTCAGAAAAGAACGTGGAACTGTTGACATGATTTTCGCTGCAAGGCAGCTGCAAGAGAAATGTCAGGAACAGAACTGCGAAATGTTCTCCACTTTCATTGACCTTACCAAGGCTTTTGATACAGTCAGCAGAGAAGGACTGTGGAAGATTATGGCAAAATATGGCTGTCCACGAAAGTTTGTCCAAATAGTGCGGCTATTTCATGACGGCATGCAGGCAAGAGTACAGGAAAATGGTGAACTGTCTGAACCCTTTCCTGTAACCAATGGAGTGAAGCAAGGATGTGTCCTGGCACCAACACTGTTCAGTCTCATGTTTTCAGCCATGTTGATGAATGCCTTCGAGAACGACGACATTGGAATAGACATCAACTACCGTATGGATGGAAAGTTATTCAATCTCAGAAGGCTGAAAGCTAAAACCAAAATTGACAGCGGCACTGTCAGAGAGCTCCTGTTTGCTGATGATTGCGCTCTATACGCCAACTCAGAGGCGGACATGCAACATAATGTTTCAGCTTTCTCACATGCCTGTGCCAACTTTGAGCTCAATATCAACTTGGAGAAGACTGTAGTTATGTACCAGCCAGCTCCAGGGAATAATAACACTGTGCCGAATATCAAAGTGAATGATCATAGACTAAGTGTTGTGGACAAATTCACCTATCTTGGCAGCACTGTGTCACAAGCTGCCACAATCGATGACGAAGTGAATGCAAGAATCTCCAAGGCCAGTGCAGCCTTTGGCAGACTGTACAAGAATGTATGGGACAGAACTGGAATAAGCCTGCAAACAAAGCTAAACGTCTACAAAGCAGTTGTATTATCCACACTGCTATATGCTTGTGAAACCTGGACTGTTTATCAGCGACACGCTAGGAAATTAAACCACTTCCACACAGTCTGCCTAAGGAAGCTACTGAAGATTAAATGGCAAGACAAGATTCCAGACACTGAAGTCCTAGAAAGAGCATCCATGCCCAGTATCCACACTCTACTGATGAAGAATCAGATTCGCTGGGCTGGTCACTTGACCCGCATGCCAGATCACAGGCTCCCTAAACAAATCTTCTACAGCGAACTGCGTTGTGGTAAACGCTCCCAAGGTGGCCAGAGGAAACGTTTTAAAGACACTCTGAAAATTTCACTGAATGCTTTTGGAATTCATCATGACACCTGGGAGGCTGCAGCCAGAGACCGAAATTCGTAGCGTGCATCATTACGCAAAGGTGCAGTCATATGTGAGGCAACCAGGACTGCAAGAGCTGTGAAGAAAAGGCAGAACAGAAAAACCACTGCAGGAAATCCTCCTCCAGAGACGTCAAGCATTCTTTGCCCACATTGTCAAAGAACATTTCGAGCCAAAATAGGCCTTATCAGCCATCTTAGAACCCACGGCTCCACACCTTCAACCCCACTGGATGAAATGAATGGTCATCATCATTCTTGATGGACAAACAACACACACATATAACCACCTCTTGCTCCACTGGCGGCTTTAGATCAAGAACATGACAAGTAAATGTTATCTTTGCAATAACTAAATAACCACTGATGTATTACACTACGGCCTGTTTGTTGAACTGTCAGTGCTCTAACGAGTTAACCCACACAACTTCATTTATCTTGAGAACATTCTTCAGTGCACGTATGAGAACAAATGTCGTCTGTCCATAATTACAAGTCCGATTACAATCTACGGCCAAAGATGTATCCAACAGATGTTTACATTCTATACAGTTGTAATTATCCATCATTATATGTGTTGTGAAAAGACAAAATGCCATAATTTAATAACAAAGTATGTGTATTACATTTACCATTGTGGCTTTGTGAATGTCAGTTGTAGATTTATGTCTTTGTAATTTTTCTTACACCGATTATTACGACTTGTATCGCTGCGATGTGGTATTTGTTGATTAGATGTTATTACACTAGGTTGAATGTTGCTATTTAGCCATTTAAGCACAGTTGTACTACAACAATACTGTATCTATTACGAGGGGAAGTCAATAAGGAAGCCACAAATGGCTGTAGAAAAATAACTAAATTTTATAACAGCTTGAAACCAGTTTATTTTTATACATACATTATCCCTTTATTTCTCAACATAATTTCTACCAACATTGATGCACTAATTCCATCGTTTTATCAGTTCTCCCAAACCGGCTGCATAGAACTGTGTGCTCTGTTTTCTAAACCACGTTTTCACATCACATTCAACTTCGCGTCATCCGCGAAATGTCTCCCGCCAAAGTGGGTTTTAAGTGGATCAAAAAAGGTGGAAATCGCTAGGGGCTAAGTCGGGGCTGTAAGGTGGATGTTCCAGAACTTCTCACCTTAGTTGGTTAATTTTCTCCTGAGTTAATCGAGCCGTATGTGATCTGGCATTGTCATGAAGAAGCAACAATCCTCTAGTCAGCAGTCCTGGAAATTTCAATCGATCATGCATTATGCTGTGTGCTGAACCATGTGAGCACCCTATTGCAAATGCTATAGAATCTATCATTACTCTCCTGTCACCTCTAATCATCTATTCCACCCGCTGCACGGATGCTTCTGTTGAAATCTCAACAGGACGATCAGATCGGATTTCATCAACAATGTTAGAGGGTCCTTGAGAAACATTTTCTATCCAGCTATGCACCAATTTACGGGACAAAAATGTGTCAGCATAAACAGGAAGCGTTTCCTTATAAATGTTCTTTGCAGGCAGTTCTTTTGCCCACAAAAACGCACAACATCACGTTGCTCTTTGGTAGTATACTCCGTAAGTGCAGTCGCCATTTTGTTTATGCGCTGCGCATGCGCATGAGACACCTAGCGTCACCTGGCAAACGGGAATATAAAGTTCGATGTTGCTGTCACCTAATGACATCTGTAGAAAACACCAACTACATTTACCTGCCATCCCAAAGAACTGTGTGACTTACTTATTGACTCGCCCTCGTACAAATCTTGGTAGATTTGAGGACTAGATTTCATCACAAAATTTTGGTAACTTTGAGGACTAAATGTCATCACACAAATCTTTTTTAACTTTGAGGTATAGATGTCATCACACAAATCTTGGTAACTTTGAGAGTTAGATATTACCATACAAATCTTTTTAACTTTGAAGACCAGATGTCATCACACAAATCTTGGTAACTTTGAGGACTAGATGTCATCACACAAATCTTTTTTAACTTTGAGGTATAGATGTCATCACACAAATCTTGGTAACCTTGAGGACTAGATGTCATCACACAAATCTTGGTAACTTTGAGAGTTAGATATTACCATACAAATCTTTTTAACTTTGAAGACCAGATGTCATCACACAAATCTTGGTAACTTTGAGGACTAGATGTCATCACACAAATCTTGGTAACTTTGAGAGCTAGATGCCATCACACAAACCTCAGTAATTTTGAGAGCTAGATGTCATCACACAAATCTTGTTAACTTTGAGGACTAGATGTCATCACACAAATTTTTGTAACTTTGATGGCTAGATGTTATTACACAAATCTTGTTAACTTTTAGGGCTAGATGTCATCTCACAAATCTTGTTAACTTTTAGGGCTAGATGTCATCATACAAATCTTTGTAACTTTGAGGGATTTATATCATCACTTAAATTTCTTTAACTTTGAGGGCTAGATGTCATCACATAAATCTTGGTAACTTTGAGGACTAGATGTCATCATATAAATATTTTTTTAACTTTGAGGGCTAGATGTCATCACATAAATCTTGGTAACTTTGAGGACTAGATGTCATCATATAAATATTTTGTTTTTTTTACTTTGAGTGCTAGATGTCATCACATAAATCTTGGTCACTTTGAGGACTAGATATCATCATATAAATATTTTTTTAACTTTGAGGACTAGATGTAATCACACTAATCTTGGTAACTGTCAGAGTCTCACATGGAGTCGGTAGGAACATAAAGATAGAAGGGATTTAGAGAAGGGACATAACCCCAATACAAGGGAACTAAAGAGACCCACTCGAATGCTCGAACAATCTAGAGCCTTCGAGAAGGATAGGTCAGTTCGCCTACAGCTCCGTGGACACAGGTGGAACCCGCTTACCGCGTGCCAGGACCTGTTCCACGAGAAGCTCGAGGAGAGTTACAGCCCGTGTCCGATCAAGACACGTTAGAGGGCAGACGGCGACTGGACATCGAAGAAGCAACAGGGCTTAACTTAAGGGGGACTTGATAGATTGAACCCAAGTGTATTTAGGAGTGTTACTCATAAGATAGGAGTTCTGAGTCAGTTACAATCACGATGTGTGTGTCGTATTCTCCATCCAGCAGAAGTGTTACTCATAAGATAGCCGGCTTCGTGGCTTAGAGGTTATGACTTTTCTCCGTAATCTCGTATACTCTCGTCGGTAACGTGATGACGGTTCAAATCAGCAGTGGTTCGAATCGCATCAGTAACGTATGGGGTATGTGAGCCGGCCGCTCAGAAAGCAATGGAAAACTACTGAGCGTAATCTTGCCAAGAGATCAACATACAACTGAAAGATGCTGGTGTTGACAGCTAAGTCCTGTAAAGGATATGCTTAAAAAAAAAAAAAAACTCATAAGATAGAGAGATGATAGAGGTTGTTGTAATGATTATGTGTATGATTGCTTTGTTATGAACTCCTATGATATTGTACTCAAGTGTAGCTGGCTGCGAAAACCATTCTTCGCCAGCTTACTGTAAATAAATTATATCAGATAGTATCAGAATGGAGTTTGTTGCCTGTATGAACCCGAGTTTCATTTCCCTAGGTCTCTAGGACGTTGACAGTAACTTTGAAGACTAGATGTCATCACACAAATCTTGGTGACCTTGATGGCTAGATATCATCACACACATTTTTTTAAACTTTGAGGACTAGATGTCATCACACTAATCTTGGTAGCTGAGGACTATATGTCATCACGCAAATCTTGGTTACATACACACAGGCTGGCTTAAAAGAAGACGCTGGCTAATCTGGAATACGACGTACAGTACTTGACTCGGTCCATTGGTAGCAACTGAGACATACAGCTATTCTCACAGAGGCCTCACTCTGCAGAGACTCATGCAATAGGCCATTGAGCCGTTGCTTTGACAGTTCCCAACAGTACTCAAGATATGAACAGCATGTCAGAAAGCGTGCAGCTAATGACAACCTCACATATTAGGTTTCCAGATCGGTGGCTCAGAAGAACCAGCAGACTTTGTAACACATCATCTCTTTCTTCCAGCCAGTCGGTTGTTCTGTTGGCAGGATGTGTTTTTTTATTCCACGTTAGCTTGCTTTTATCTCAAAGTGCGGCTGGCTGAGTGGCTAGAATGCCGGATTCTTCTTCGGGAGACCCGGGTTCGAATCCTCGGTAAAGTGTGGATTTTTTTTTTTTTGGTCGGGGGCAAAAAGAAAATCCTAACCTGCACAGTTCCTGGCGACTGCACTAGCCAGGCGGCCCTAATTCCTTAGGCTCAAGTCCCCCTGCCATACACCGCAAGGTACTGTACATGCTTCGTGGCAAAGGTGTAACGGACACAGCTCGTTATCCCGCATATACGCGTTCGAAACACAGCTGTGTTGGTTTTTTTATGAAATGGTATAGGTGCCGGTCGTTCAGAAAGCAATGGCAAATTACTGAACGTAAACTAGCCCAGGAATCACGAAAAGCCAAAAATATGATGGGGTTGACTGCTACGTCCTGTAAAGGACATGCAACTAACTTTTGAAAAAACTATATAGGCAGTAAATGACAGTTAAATGACAGTTAAATGACAGATCTCAAGCGTAGTCCATTCATGTGTTTCTACTTCTAGTGCACTGGGCTGATGTTTGCGTGTGGATTAGCTTTCCCTATTGAAAGTGTTCCACTCCGACTTCAGAGATACTTGTAATTTATTTAGGAGCGTTTATTTAACACCCGTTCCAATGGCTTTATTACAAAAGCATGAAAGAAACATTAACAGGGGTGGTAGAATTAAACAAAGCATTCATTTTGAATGAATTATGCAGCATGGGTTGGTCAGAAGAAGTCACCGTAGGCATTCAGGCAAGCATCCCATTGCTTAGGTAGGCGGCGAAAGCCGTCTGCAAAAAAAGATTGTGGCTGTTCACTGAACCAAGTGTTTACCGCGTTCATTACGTCTTCATCTGTGTGAGATCGTTGCCCCTTGTGGGCTTTTTTTTTAGAGGTCCGAACAAATGAACATCACATGGTGACAAATCAGGACTATAGGCTGGATGTTTCAGAATTTCCCACTTCTTCTTTGCTAATGCTTCCTGCATAATCTTTGCGACATGAGGACGAGCATTATTGTGCAACAAAATCACACCGCAAGAACGCATGCCGGGTCGTTTATTCTTGATGACTTTTTGCAGCTTGTCTAGTGTTTGCAAGTAGTGGGTAGAGTTGATGTTGACACCAGGTTCTTTAAAGTCGGCCATCAATACCCCTTCATGGTAAAAAAAAATGCGCTCAGCATAACCTTACCAGCGGAAACCTGTAACTTGAAGTTTTTGGCTTTTGGTGATCCAGCATGCCTCCATTGTATGCTCTCTCTGTTGCTGCTCGGCTCTGCTCACCCTCCACTCTGTAACGCAGCAAGTGGTTCAAACACCTTCCCATGCGTTCCTCTTTTTGGTGGTATGTCAACATCCGTGGTACCCACTTTGCACACACCTTCCGATATTGCAGTTTCTTACGAACGACCTTTTGAATTGTCCCATTTGACACATCAAATTCTTTCGCTAGCGAACGTATGCTTCGACAACGGTTCATCTGTACTGCTGCATTAGTTTTGGCGATGGTTTTTTTCTGTTGCAACAATTTGCTCTCGACCCTGCCGTCGAAGATCTGTCGTGAACTGACGTCCTTTCCGAAACATTCGTGCCAAGTCTGTCACTGTTATCTCGTTCACAGACACCTCAGTTGCTCATTACACGTTCACAGTCAGCATCTCAGTTGTTCATTACACGTTTAAAGACCTCTCAGTTGCTCATTACACTTTCACAGACATCTCAGTTCTCATTACACGTTTACAGACAGCATCTCAGTTGCTCATTACATGTTCACAGACAGCATCTCAGTTGCTCACTACACGTTCACAGACAACACCTCAGTTGCTCACTACACGTTCACAGACAACACCTCAGTTGCTCACTACACGTTCACAGACAACACCTCAGTTGCTCACTACACGTTCACAGACAACACCTCAGTTGCTCACTACACGTTCACAGACAACACCTCAGTTGCTCACTACACGTTCACAGACAACACCTCAGTTGCTCACTACACGTTCACAGACAACACCTCAGTTGCTCACTACACGTTCACAGACAACACCTCAGTTGCTCACTACACGTTCACAGACAACACCTCAGTTGCTCATTACATGTTAACAGGCAGCATCTCAGTTGCTCACTACACGTTCACAGACAACACCTCAGTTGCTCATTACATGTTAACAGGCAGCATCTCAGTTGCTCACTGCACGTTCACACACAGCAACTCAGTTGCTCACTCCACATTCAGAGACAGCATCTCTGTTGCTCACTCCACGTTCACACGTGTTTGGCTGAGTGGTTGGGGTTTGTGTGTGTGGGAGGGTAGATGAGAGATGCATGTGTTGATGGGCGCGTGGGTGATGTGTGGGTGTGAGTGGTTGATGGATGAGTACGTGAGTGGGTGGATGTGTGTGAAAGATGAGTGTATGGGTGGGGGAGGTGTGTAGTTGTGAGAAGATGTGTGTGAGCGGGTGGGGTATATGTAGGTGGCGGGGTGTGTGTGGATGGGAGGTGTGTGTTTTGGGGTGTTTATGGGTGGGGGATATGTGTGGGCAGGTGGAGAGATGTGTTTATGGGTGGGAATGTGTGTATAGGTGGGGATGTGTAGTTGAGAGGTGGCGAATATTGGGTGGGTGAATGGGTGTATGTTAGCTGATGTGTGTGTGGGTGGGTGGGGAAAATTGTGAGAGTGCGGGATATGTGTGTGGATAGGTGCGGGATGTGTGGGTTGGCGGGGGTATGTGTGTGTGGTTTCTTGTTCTTGTTCTTGTTCTTGTTCTTGTTCTTGTTCTTGTTCTTGTTCTTCTTCTTCTTCTTCTTCTTCTTCTTCTTCTTCTTCTTCTTCTTCTTCTTCTTCTTCTTCTTCTTCTTCTTCTTCTTCTTCTTCTTCTTCTTCTGCTTCTTGGTGTGTGAGGATGTGTGGGTGTGGGTGGGGAAACGTGTGTGGGTGGGGAAATGTGTGTGGGTGGGGGATCAGTGGGTTGGTGGCGACATGTATGGTTGCCTGGGTCTGTGTGAGTGCGTGGAGGTATGTGTGGGTGGGTGGGGAAGGTTTGGTGGGTGGGGGATGTGTTGGTGGCTGCGGGATATGAGGGTGGATGGGGGATGTGTCTCACAACATTGCAATATGCACTGTTTATGTTTACAACTTTCATTTGACAATGTTTTTTTGTTTGTTTCCTCATGTGAATGTATCATGCGTAATATGCATTGTTTATGCTTACAAAATCCATTTGACAATGTTTTTTCCCCTATGTTAATGTAACATGCACATTTGCTGAATGAAAGATGAGTGATTGAAAGTGCCGAATGTAAGACGGGCCTGCGTGCCCAATTTAGTATCCTTTTAAAATAAAGTTTGTTCGTTCGTTTGTTCGTTCGTTCGTTCGTTCACAGACAGCATCTCTGTTGCTCACTCCACGTTCATAGACATCATCTCATTTACTCACTCCACGTTCACAGACAGCATCTCTTTTGCTCACTCCACGCTCACACAGAGCATCTCAGTTGCTCAGTCCACGTGATAGAAGGTGCTGCAGTCAGTTCTTAAATTGTGATAGGATTCTCATCTATGATGACATTAGGAGACGCAGAACGCTCTGTCCACAGTGACAGTTCTTCATCAGCGTACATGACGTTACTGTCTCACTTTCCTACTATAACTATCTGACATCACAATGACGGTCTGAGGTTACTGTCTAACGGTTCCACTATAACTATCTGACATCACAATGACAGCCTGAAGATACTGTCTATCTGTTCCATTATAACTATATGGGGCCCACAATGACAGCCTGAGGTTACTGTATAACTGTCCCACTATAGCTATCTGACGTAACAATGACAGTCTTAGTTTACTGTATAACTGTTCCTCTATAACTATCTGACGTCACAATGACAGCCTGAGGATACTGTCTAACTGTTCCACTATAACTATATGGCCTCACAATGTTGTGGAGTCTTTTCTATATATCCTCCAATTCTCTGTGTTATTATAATTTGTCCTAAATGTTCCCTTTTAGTCGTTTTCTCCTGAATCTTATTTGAAGATCTGACTTCTATAGTCTCTGTATTTCAAACGCTACTCTATTGTGTACCACATTACATATAAACCATGTTTGACTCCCTGTCTTTAAACTGACTATATGATACTTCTGTAATATTTCTACCTGCTACGTTATCTTTGTCTACATCGCTATCTGAGCAGATTTTGTCACTTTGTAAAGTGAGATTTCAGTTCATTGCTCTCTTATTATGTGTAATGTTTGTTTTTGTTTTTTTCTTTGCTCTAGATTTTCTGTTATTTAAATCATTATCTTTGCTTTCTAGTCATCCTATTTTTAGTATGTGTTCATCGACATCCATGTTGTATGTTTACGTGATATCTTGTCAAGGACTTCTGTATATGATTCAATACACAACTGTTTAGCTTGCCACCAGTAGTTCTCGTACTCACTTCACTTAGTTAACTCTTGTAGGGCCTGGTATTTATTAGAGACTATGACCTTATGGTGTTCCTTATTTTCTTTATTGCAATGATATCCTACATTGTATTGATTTATGCTTGTATAAGATTGTATGTATCCCTTGAGTTACGACAGGTTAATTTTATATTTTGAGCAGATAGTACTTTATACATATTCACACATTTTCTATTCACTGAATGATAACCTTATCATAATTGTAATCGCACACTAAACGATCACAAATAAAGTAACTCACAACACATGAAGTAACTTACAACACATGAAGTAACTCATAAAAAATGGAATAACTCACAACACAAGAAGTAACTCACAACACATGAAGTAACTCACAACACAAGAAGTAACTCACAACACATGAAGTAACTCACAACACAAGAAGTAACTCACAACACTTGAAGTAACTCACAACACATGAAGTAACTCACAACACATGAAGTAACTCACAACACAAGAAGTAACTCACAACACAAGAAGTAACTCACAACACATGAAGTAACTCACAACACATGAAGTAACTCACAACACATGAAGTAACTCACAACACATGAAGTAACTCACAACACAAGAAGTAACTCACAACACATGAAGTAACTCACAACACAAGAAGTAACTCACAACACATGAAGTAACTCACAACACATGAAGTAACTCACAACACATGAAGTAACTCACAACACAAGAAGTAACTCACAACACATGAAGTAACTCACAACACAAGAAGTAACCCACAACACATGAAGTAACTCACAACACATGAAATAACTCACAACACATGAAGTAACTCACAACACAAGAAGTAATTCACAACACATGAAGTAACTCACAACACATGAAGTAACTCACAACACAAGAAGTAACTCACAACACATGAAGTAACTCACAACACATGAAGTAACTCACAACACATGGAGTAACTCACAACACATGAAGTAACTCACAACACAAGAAGTAACTCACAACACATGAAGTAACTCACAACACATGAAGTAACTCACAACACAAGAAGTAACTCACAACACATGAAGTAACTCACAACACAAGAAGTAACTCACAACACATGGAGTAACTCACAACACATGAAGTAACTCACAACACAAGAAGTAACTCACAACACATGAAGTAACTCACAACACAAGAAGTAACTCACAACACATGGAGTAACTCACAACACATGAAGTAACTCACAATACATGAAGTAACTCACAACACATGAAGTAACTCACAACACAAGAAGTAAATCACAACACATGAAGTAACTCACAACACATGAAGTAACTCACAACACAAGAAGTAACTCACAACACATGAAGTAACTCACAACACATGAAGTAACTCACAACACAAGAAGTAACTCACAACACATGGAGTAACTCACAACATGTTAATCGCTTGCACTCAATAGCTTACTGACGGTCTGGATTCACTTGATGCACGTGATCTGCTTACCACGTGATATCTGAGACCATAGCCAACAACTTTCTATCGGCTGTTCTTCAACTTCATCAACCACCTGCACCCATGGCTTTAAGTGACCTTGATCGAGGGGGCTAAACGGGTACTCCACCTTGCCCAAGGTTGTCCCGTCGGCTAGCGAATGGAAGAAGGCTCCTTACTTATCCTTTGACAGAGATACCCTTATCTCGTCACTCGATTATGTCACCTCTGTTCACAGTTACAAATGAGATACAGGTGGCATTAGATTAACATTTAGCTCAACTTCGGGGAAAGAAGCTTAGATCTTCTACATTGTACAATCTCTCCCAGTTTATTCCTGAAGCGATGGTTGAGAGAAAAATACACAAAAAAGTTGACTGAGGCATTCGAGGCGTAGAATAGAAATAGAGCGTACATACATGCCATGAATGACTCGCTGTGGAGGCCAGCATAGGAGAAGCCAGGGACGAAATACTTGCAGTAAACAACCAAAACAATTGGCGTATTGCAAGCGATGAATATTGCCGAGATACAACATACAACAATTACAAGTCTTGTGTACTTTGGAGACGATGCAAGGTTGATTTGATGGTCGAATGAATAATGTGTGGACTTTTTCTGAAAGTTTGAAGACTGCTTTAGACCAATCACCATGATAAAGGTGTTAATGAGGACAGCTAGTTCACAGAATGATGGGAGAATGATCGTATTGGTTATATTATGACCTGTCTCAACTTTGGTTCTGTCTTTGGAGATGAGCAAAGTAAGTCTGCTTTTATTGAAGCGGTGGTCGTATGTCCAGTGTAAGGTCAATGTGGAGAAGAGAACTGTGTAGCTCAATCCAATCAGCACCCACACAGTTGTCAGAGCTATCAGGGATCTCTTCACGGAGAAGAGGGACTGCACGCGCAGCGGCATGATGATACACAGACATCGTTCCAAGGACACAAGGACTGTGGTCAGGCTGGAGATATCCGAGAACATGCCCATAGTCCAGCCAACAATGTAATACTGGACAGACAGATAATCGAAAGTGTCCGTTGGCAATAGGATCTGTAGGATGCTGAAGATGTTAAACACCAGGCAACTGATCAGAGTCAAGAGGTCACTGATGGACAGGGACAATAAAGTCAGCGTGACGTTGTTGGTTCTCCAGTCCTGCAGCAGAAATACTGTGATGTTGGCCAGGTTACAGACAACACCAGCTGTGCTGATAACTGTGGTAATGGGGATCATATACTCCATTGTTAGGTTGTCATGAATTCCACGGTCCCTCCCAGTTTCTGTAAATCAAACAAAATGTTTAAGCATGAGCGTGACACAATGCCTTCAGTTGTTCATCACAGTGTAAATAGACGTTCACCTCTTTATATCAACATTATTCACGTTAAAATTAAATACAATTTAAATTAGCTACACATTGTGGTAGTCTTCTTCTTCTCTTACTTCTGCTTCTTCTTCTTCTGCATTCGTCTGGGGTAATTTTTTTTCCAGGCGTAATTGTGATGTGTTAGGTTATGCGCCCTAAGGCCAATGCATCCGACTTTGGCGGGCGTTTTTTGACGGATTTGCCTTCCTGGGGGTCTCTCTCTCACTGTTGTGGTGCCGTCCACATCCCACCGGGTCAAGCTAGAACGGTTGAAGACTTCACAGCCAACCCGCAAGTGAAGGTAGGGGCAGTCCTTGGACATTATCCGCCATCCAAGGAGGCTTCCGTATTTGCAGATCCGACATATAGCGCTCTGGTACTGGGCTCACCCAATGTATCGCCACGTCCTGCACATTGCTGCTTTCATTCCTCACTTCCATGTATTGGACATTTCTTTCGCCACAGGCCGCTCCCCTAGAAGACAAGGAACGGTCAGTCTACAGACGACATACATTCAGCGATCTTTCGGTCTGGACAAGTGCTGGACCCTCTGCCCGAAAAACAAAATACTCAGAGCTGTTCTGGGCACGAAGGACATTCCACTCTCACTCGGACGTTTTAGCTTTGTGTCACATTTATTTGCACCCTTAGGACGGCGCGTCTGTCTTCTGCCGGCGTGTTTTAATAAGGTTAGCCTTCTTTGGGTTTCGAAGGACATTCGACTCTCACTATTGTGGTGTCGTCCACATCTCAGCTAGTGAAGTTAGAACGACCAAAGACATCACGGTCAACCGTCAAGGGAAGGCAGGGTCAGACCCTGAGCATTCACCGCCATCCAAGGAGGCTTCCATAATTGTAGAGCCGACACATAGCACTCTGGTACTGGGCTCACCCAAGGAGTCGTTACTGCTTCACTTCCTCACGTCCGTATATTGGGCATTTGGTTAGCTATTGGCCGCTATCCACGCAAACCAGGAAACGTCAGTTTGAAGACGACATCCACTCGGCAAGCTTTCGCTTCGGCTTTCTAATGGATTCGCTAGCCAAGCGTTCCATTTCGTGTTTATGAGACGTTTTTTTCCACCTTTGACTACGCTCACTCAATGAGCTTCTGATACAGACCTTCATCGAATTATTGCGTGTGACTGGGACGATTTTACCACCTTTGGTAACGCTCACGGGGTCGGCTGCATGTGCTGCCGGCACAGCATCTTACCTCCATGCAGCAGTGAGTGAGTAACGGCCAGGCCCTCACATCCGAGGGATATTGGCTTAGAGGTGTTCATCCATATCCTTCAGCTGAGAGCCGTAGACCAAGTGTCTGACCCAAGCATGTAGAAGGCTCACCATCTCACCTTCATTCGGCAGAGGGTGAATGACGGCCGGGCCCTCACATCTGAGGGATATTGACTCAGCCTTATCACACAGTTGAGAGCTTTAGAACATATGCCTGGACCAAGAATGTAGTGGCTCCATGCGAATACGACGGTATCTGATCGTCTTCGCGCCTCTAAATTTCGTTCTTGATTAATGAAAACATTCGTGACAAATGCTTTCGCAGTAGCTCGTCTAACTAACTAAGTAATTTAGACTCAACGTCATATGATGAGTGATGACGCCAATATCACCCTAACCGCTTCTACTTCCCGGAACAGATTTTGGTATGCATTTCAGCCTGTGTATCTTTGATATATTTATCATAGTCACTACAGATTTACCTAACTTTTTGCATAAATCTGCTTCCCTACGGAAAACAATTGGATCAGCACTAAAGATTGACGTGTCAACTTTAATTAGCACAAGCGTCGCGTTGCAAATGCGATTATCTGAATGGATGTCTTGACGGACCTTAGCGGTGGAAATTTTGAGCTGACACCGGCTGAATAGAAACCGCACACTTAGCCATGTAGACTGTTGAGGGACATACAGTTGTTGTTGTTTTTTTGTGTGTGTGACCCGCCTTCTTTTTTTTTTTTAGTTTCATCTGTGTTCTCTCGGGACAAGGTAAGATCATTATTTCACACACATATTCTGACGATACCTGAAGATTATGTAATAGGTAACATGTGTCTGGATGTAAGATTGTGCAGCTGTGAAAGTTAAGTTCACTGAGAAAATATAAACGATTTCTTCGCTTTCTGGAAACCTGATTCTGCAGATTGAAATTGTTTTTTTTCCACTGATGATTTTTCCATGCATAAATTTAACCTCTTGTAAATTATATTTCTGTATGCTATGGGAGTGCCGTTTCACTATAAGCGCAAATCATGAGCATTCTTCCTTATGCAATAGAAATTGTTCACTGTAAGTGCTCATCATGTACTGTGAGGATTGTTCTTAATAAATGCATATCATGTTATGGAAATTGTTCTTAAGAATTTGTATCTCGTACTATGTGCATTTATTTAATGGGATTCTCCACCTTCACATCTTTTCTTGAATATGCTATGAGAATGGGAGAGAGAACGCAGTGTAATTTTTATGGGATTTATGGCTCTTGCAGAGAAGAACGATAGATGGATGGTGCTTATTTTGGAGGACGTTGCACTCGACGTCAGTATTGGTCGATTTCTGTTAACGATCTAGAGGAAGTTTGCCTTCAGTGTTCTGCCAAATGCCTCCTGAGTGAATACCATAATCGTTACTGAATTTTTGGAGCAACTATACCGCTTGCAAAAAGAGACAGAATTTCGAACAAAGTCTTTAACCCCTGCTCAACGGAGACAGGCTGGGAAGGCAATTACGTTTAGGTGTTGGAATCTTTGTTTATGTTATGGGGTAGATGCATATCTATCTGGTGATTCTCTCAATATTTCTTATTATCATTACTTCACGAAAAGATCTAACTGTTTTTTGTTTCGTTTGTGAATGTCTCACTTGTGGATGTCGGTTCATTGGATTTTTCTTTCAAGACTGCTGGAGGAGATATTTTCGAATTTAACCCCGTTAGACTAGGCAAAGGGTTAATGATTATGGAGAGGAGAAGGGTACCACATGAAGAGTACATTCATTGGTACCTTTTGGGAATAGCAGAAATGACATGGGATGATGAGATTTAATCATGACATTTGTCCTAACATAATGTATATTATTTTATAAGCATTACTGCAGTTCCCCTTATCCGTGTTAACCATTGTCCACTCCCATAAACTGCTACTATATATTTCACGTTCGTCTTCGTAGTTTGTCAGATTGCCATCGATTTTTACAGTCCATTTTGTGCGCGCGTGGGTGTGTATATTCTACACAGAGTGCTATTTCATGTAGTGTGTTTCATGTAGCTTTTTGTCGGTTTGTGTTTGTTTGTTTGTTCTGTGCTGACGAAGGCTTCGGCCGCAACGTCCATTTGTTTCTTGTAATCGTGTTTTAGTAAAGCTCACAATCTACTTCACGTTTTTTGGTGATTCATCCATTATTTCATCATTGGTATTTTGTCTTAACATGACGTCCTTATCTTACCATGACGTTTTGTCTCATCATGATTTCATAATCCCATCGTGACGTTTTGTCTTATCATGACGTCTTTATCTCAACATGATGTCATTATATCATCATGACGTTTGTCTTATCATGACGTATTTATCTCAACATGACGTCATTATCTCATCCTGATGTCTTTGTCTCCTCATGACGTCTTTATCTCGTCATGACGTCTTCATCTTATCATGACGTCATTATCTCATCACGACATTTGAGTTTATTTCAAATGTATAGCGATTGGTATTTGTATTTATATTAACAGAAATGCGTGGTGTGTTTTGGCTTTACCATCAGGAACTTGGTCTCACTTACTTGGCCTGCTGATGACTGTTGAGTTGTTCGAAACATGAAAATATACAATGGGACGGTCTTCTTCATCATATCTGATGATTTGAGGAAGTTATCTTTCGGACAACCTAAAGGGTGGATCGTTGCTATCTAGAATGACCACCCGACCTCACCAACGTCAAAGCATCTTAGTTTCAAGCTAAGTATCGCCATGCTGTAGATTATACCATCCACGTCCATCATATTGTCATATGGAAAGGAGCAGTCAGATTAATGCAACAAAAGAGTTTCTACACCCAGCGATGTTTTACCTTATCCAAGTCCTT
Source organism: Cepaea hortensis (assembly GCA_963921405.1). Taxonomy (NCBI): domain Eukaryota; kingdom Metazoa; phylum Mollusca; class Gastropoda; order Stylommatophora; family Helicidae; genus Cepaea; species Cepaea hortensis. The sequence goes on from OY992881.1 coordinate 7,166,665, forward strand.
ATTTTGAGATTAATTATATGTGGTGCAGAGACATTGTAAGAATTCTCCCTGATGCCTAAAAGCAATGGTCATTAATACATTTTTGGTTAGAGGACGATTGTTTCGTGATTCTACACATTCACTGGATTTAAAGAAACAAATCTACATATACTTTTAATTGAGAACATTTATACTTATCTAATAGATGAAATTGAATTATCATTATCTTATATTGGAATATTTTTCATTTTGTTTGCAACATGTTTTTTTTTCTCCCTTGTTTGCAACAAGAAGATCATTGATCTTCCCGAAACCCCAACATTGTCCCAATATATAATTTTTTTTTAATTTAGAACACGAGTTCGAGTCTATTCCTGATTGATTTTTGTTCAGCATTTTGTTTATTACAGTTGATACAACAGACACTGTTTACGAGTTGTAGCGTGAGTAACAGGTGGCTGGGAGAACTCACGGGGACAAATTTTAGTTTCATAGTTGAGTAGTCTCCTCTTTGTCCTCTGTAAATTCCTTAACCTCAGGACGCCTGCCATAGGAAAGCCTATCTGCTTATATCATTAGAGTTGGGATATTACACTAATATGTCTTGTTCCACTCTTGGGTTCGTGAGCCGTTTTAAGGTTTTCTTATGATGGCCGATTAAGAAGGAATTGATGATCCATTCCCCGGGAAATCCCCTATACATTATTGTATTTGCTTTCACGCCACAGTCCCTCAGAGCCCAGGTCCATTTAAACAAATAAACAAAATGCTCAGTCTCTATGTGTATATGAATACACACCCACCAGTCCTGTAGTGAAGTGATCTAGCTACTGCACAACCGCAGCAGCCAATGTAACACCTTACTTATGTTGACACAACGTGTCATTAAATTTACCATGACAACATTTATTTACAAGACATGACTCTTCAGGAATATAATTTATGATAATCGATCACAATAAGATATACAAAGGCGGAAATAACAACTGACAATCAGCCAGACAGCAGTAATTGACCGTGCAATACACATAGTTTGTCGGTGCATTACAGCAATTAGTTTGTATTTACAACCCACATATGAAATAAACATCTGTTAACCACCTGTTTGACCATAAACTTTAATCTTAAATCTAATTATAGGTAGACGAGATGTGCCCGCATAAGTCCATTGACGTGTATTTTCACAAGAGACGGATACAGGGTTAGAGCACATGCCGTTTAGCATATAAGTCATAGCTTAATACATTAGTGGTGATTTAGTTGTTGTATAGGTAACCGATACATATGTGTGTTTGAATTCAGGCCAGTCTTGTAAGAAGAGTGGGACAGTTTTGTTATGAACAGTATGTAAGGTAGGCAGGGACACAGACAGACATATTGGTTGATTTGTTAGTTGGATGAATGGATGTATGGATTCTAGCTGGATAGATAGATGACTGACTGGCTGGATCGGTGGCGGGCTGGATGGATGGATGTATGATTGGCTGGCTGGAGGGATGAATTGCTGGCTGGATGGCTGGATGGAGGGATATATGGATAGATGATTCGATGGGTGGGTGGGTGGCTGAATGGATGGGTGGAAGGATGGATGGGTGGATGGTTGGCGGGCAGACTGGATGGATGTCTTGCTGGCTGGCTGGATGGATGGATGGATTAATGGATGAGTAGGTGGCTGGTTGGCTGGATTTCTGGATGGCTGGCTTACACTGATAGAGTAGTCTAGACGTAGTGGTGTTACCCTTCCTCTGGAGTAAACTGGACAGGCCGAGAGAGGGGGATCATGTTGCATGGGCAACATAAGGTCTCTTCGATTCAGCCTAGGCTTTGTACTATAGAGAGGCATACCTCCGTCTCTGGTTCACACCGTGGGTTGTAGTTATGCCTGTATTGAAGCATAGTGTAACAAACTTTCGTCAAGACGGTAAGGTACCACTGATAGAGTGTTACAAACAAGAAAAATTAATGGAGATTTCCCAAAGCCATCAGCCAGTAAGTTAATGTTACACTGATACAGTGTTACAAACAGGAACAGTCATCATCATCATCATCATCATCATCATCATCATCATCATCATCATCATCATCATCATCATCATCATCATCATCATCATCATCATCATCATCATCTTCCACTTCAGCCGTCAAGCGTCGTGGGGAGGAATAATTTGCGTTCCAGCGCCCGGTGGGCGGCACTGGATAGTATCATTCCGTGTGGTTGTACAATGTCTGTGATGTTGTCAATCCATTGTCTTCTTGGACGTCCTTTTGGTCTCGTCGCTGATGATCTTAGATGTAAGGCCAGTGATGGTAGTTGTTGGATTGCTTTCTAACGACATGGCCAAACCACTTGATCTTCTGTCTTTCAATAAATGTGGCACAATGTGTTGATCCCATAGTCTATCTGATAACAGCATTTCTTACTCGGTCTCGGATTATTAGGTTGACATCACTCCTCAGGCATCTCATCTCGGAGGTGTTAATTTTACGAAGGTGAGATTTGGATAAAGTCCAGGTTTGAGATTGGTAGCATAGGGTTGGTGTGAATATGCTGTTTATTATCTGTCGTTTTGCGGACATGGGTATATTTGGATGTTTAAGTAAGGGTGATAGTTGATATGTAAGTGCACTAGCTTTTTTACATCTGATTTCGATTTCTCTGTCCAATCTGCCATCTTCCGTGATCATACTTCCAAGATATTTGAATTCTTTAACTTGTTTCAGAATTGTGTTATTTATCTGTATACTTAATGGGCCCTGCGATCTGCTAACTTGCATTACTTCGGTTTTGGCTGTGTTTATGCTCATATTGTATCTGCTGCAGGTTGAAATCAGATGATTAATATGATTTTGTAGTCTGCCCTCATCGCTGTAAAACAGGCACTGATCATCTGCAAATAGAAGTTCATTTATTTCATGTGGATCAGTTGTTTCATCTGGAGTAAAAAGTTCTAAATTTTCTGAATCTGTTCTGTCAAGACTTGCTTCTTTGGATATTCTGTCCATGTAGACATTAAATAGCAGAGGAGAGAGCACACATCCCTGTCTCACTCCCGTATTGACTGTGAACATATCTGATATTCCTTCTTGTGTTCTTACTGCACTTCGGCTCGAGTGGTACATGGCTATGATGTTTTCTAGCAATTGCCCTTGTATCCCATAGTCTTCAAGGATGGTCCATAATTTGTATCTGTCTACTCTATCGAAAACCTTTTCCTCATCTTCAAACACAATATTCTGCTGGTCACTATATTCGATAGTTTTTTCCACATATTTGTCTAAGTGTAAATAGTGCATCAGTGCAGCTTTTACCTTTCCGAAAACCGAATTGTACTTTGCTTAACTGTTGTTCAACTATGGGTCTAGCTCTTTGTTTCAATAGTTTTGCATACATATTCCCTATATGGTTCAGGAGTGATATACCTCTGTATGTTTCACACTCTCTCATACTGCCTTTCTTTTTCAATATTGGTACTATTATTGCCTATTGCCAATCCTCTGGGACTTGTCTTTCTTCCAATGCTATATTGAACAGTCTTGTTAGCCATTTAACTCCTGTTTTCCCACAGGCCTGAATAGCTTCTGTGGTTATTCCATCTGGACCCGGCGATTTGTTTATAGGACTTTTCTGTATAACTGCTTTGACTTCTGCAGGTATGAAATTTGGTTCTTGCTGTCCCTGACATTTAGGCACAAAAGTGAGGTTTTCTATGTTATTATGTGTGGGGTTAAGTAGTTCTTGAAAGTATTCTGCCCACCTTGCTAGTCTTTATTGGGGATTAAATATCGGTATACCTCTTTTGCTGTTTATGATGGTGGTTGGGTTGTAGCATACATCTCTGTTTCTCATTGCATTGACACGTTTATAAAATTCTCTTGGGTACTCTTTGTTAAGGGTCGCCATCTGTTCACCGTAGATTCTCCAGGATTCATCTGTAGATGTTCTAATTGTTCGTTTGGCATTTCGTCGTGCAATTCAATAAGTAACATAGTCTTGGTCAGACTTGGTTGTGATACATTTTTTGAATGCTACCTTCTTTTTGAATATGCTATCTTTAACTTCGTTGTTCCACCAAGCTGTTCTTAATCTTTTGTCTTGCCCTACTTTCTTTGTGCTACATTTATTTTCTAGTGTGTCAAGCATGGCAGATTTGAAAATTGTCCATTCCTTTTCTACGTTTGAGTAGTATTTTTGATTTCTTGATTGACTAGGCAGACTAAACATCTGAGGCAACCCTGATTTGGTGACATGAGTTATATGAGTGATATGCATCATTACCCTGTCCTGTACCATTGTTGTTCAGGATCAGATCTTGCTATGTGCATTCCGTCATTAACTCTCCATCACTCATTTACTAGCCTTGTCATTCTCTGTGTCTGTGTCCTCTGTGAGAACATCAGCAAACAGATCACTATGTACAAGAGCAAAAGAAGATGTAGCTTGCCAGATGACTTGGAAGATGCCTTATACCAGTACAAAGAAGAGACACTGTAGCTCTCAACTTGTAGGTACTTCCTGACTCTTCTACTCTCTATCACTTCTATCTGTAGCCCTTTTCATTCTTGTCAGCTGGAGAACTATCATCATTTGAACATATTTAAATAGGATCACCCTCTTTATTCACGATAGGTGAGGAAGACAGTGTTCGCAGATCTATCACAGATTATCGCAAATATATCACAGATCTATCGCAGATTTATAGCAGATTATCGCAGATCCATCACAGATAATTGCAGATCTAGCGCAGATTACTTCATATTACTGCAGATTATAGCAGACTATTGAAGATCAAAGTCGATAAGATAATATTAGATTGATGGACAGACAGTTGAGTAGGGAATGGACTGAACCAGAACCAATGCCAATGATCAACTGGAGAGCAAATTAGGGATTCTTGCATTGCGTCGAGTGAACAGTTACCCCGAATCTGTTATTGGAAAACAATTCATAGAGGAGCTGCCAACCTAATAACTCCCAGAGAATCTAGTGCTCAGTGTTATCTACGCGTCTTTCCAAAAGCCAGCATGTCAGACCCAATACCATATCACCACCAACGTTATTGAACTGAATTGATTTCTCTTGAACTTTAAGGAAATTGAGAATCATTGCCAAAGGCATATCACATTCAATGGACTGAGAACATTTAAATAATAACCTCAAGTCCTAAATGTGTGTAGAGACTTTCTTTATTTCACCACATAACAAATCCGTAGAAATTCAAACAAAACAACATCGTGTGTAACCTAGAGACATTGTCAGGTAAACTTGTTGATAAGCACAGTGGCTATCTGAACTGATACATTCTTAGATCCATTGGAGTTAAATGATTCTAACAGAAAATATTAACATTATCTATTGGGTTAATAATTTGTATTTCATGTTTCAGAAATGCACAATATGCCTTTATTTCCACAGCATATTAGTCAAGAATACACTTGTAATCCTTCTGTTGTCGAGTACATTGTGACGTCACAACAACTTTTATATGTGGTTAGTTAACATTACAAGAATACACTTGTAATCCTTCTGTTGTCGGGTACATTGTGACGTCACAACAACTTTTATATGTGGTTAGTTAACATTACAAGAATACACTTGTAATCCTTCTGTTGTCGAGTACATTGTGATGTGACAACAACTTTTATATGTGGTTAGTTAACATTACAAGAATACACTTGTAATCCTTCTGTTGTCGAGTACATTGTGATGTGACAACAACTTTTATATGTGGTTAGTTAACATTACAAGAATACACTTGTAATCCTTCTGTTGTCGAGTACATTGTGATGTGACAACAACTTTTATATGTGGTTAGTTAACATTACAAGAATACACTTGTAATCCTTCTGTTGTCGAGTACATTGTGATGTGACAACAACTTTTATATGTGGTTAGTTAACATTACAAGAATACACTTGTAATCCTTCTTTTGTCGGGTACATTGTGACGTGACAACAACTTTTATATGTGGTTAGTTAACATTACAAGAATACACTTGTAATCCTTCTGTTGTCGAGTACATTGTGATGTGACAACAACTTTTATATGTGGTTAGTTAACATTACAAGAATACACTTGTAATCCTTCTTTTGTCGGGTACATTGTGATGTGACAAAAACTTTTATATGTGGTTAGTTAACATTACAAGAATACACTTGTAATCCTTCTTTTGTCGAGTACATTGTGATGTGACAACAACTTTTATATGTGGTTAGTTAACATTACTAAATCACATACTTGAAGAATCTGGAACGACAGGTGGCTGGGTAACCACAAATAGACAGCAACGTCCTGTACTATTGTAAGCACCCATGTCCCAGGTTATTCATAAAGGAGAACTTAACATCAAATAAATTTTCTTGCAACCGTTTCTCATATACGGAAAAATGGATGCAAGTGGGGACCACGAGCTAGATAAGTATCTCCTCTTCTAGGAAGGCTAAGTTTGGAGGGAAATCCGAAATATTCACTGGATAACCCTAGATTTCCTGAGCCAATATAGGGCACTTTGGCTTCCAAAGACGCATCCTATCCAGACAAAATTAGTGCCATCGTTCTAGCTTGACTTCATTACGGGGCAGGCCAGGGTGGGTACTGCATTCTCCTCCCAACATACCACAATCACCGATGCTCTTTAACGTGTATAAGAGCAAGATTGCAAACCTAGAAGCACCAGGGGTTGGAAGGATATTAACATTTGCAGATGATATTCTTGCATATAGGCAGGGGAGAGATAGGGAGCAAACAGCCCAGGAGCTACAGGCGACAGTAGACAAAGTGATTAACTGGTGTACTGAAATGAGTGGTGTCATCCACCCGGAAAAGGCAGCTGTTTTGTGGTGCTCTTTGGACAACAGAATTGTGAGAGCTGATGTTCCAAGCCTCATGACAGATGGTAGAAGTGTCAACAGAGAGAACAAACTGAAGTATCTGGGAATAACATTTGACAGGAGCATGTCCTTCAAGGACCATGTGGAAACGGTTGTGACAAGATCTCAAAAGGGATTCAATGCACTTAAAACCATGGCTGCAATGGACATAGAGCAGAGAATGCTTTTCACACTCTACCGGCACTTGATCCTCTCAGTGATCGATTATGGACTAGGACTGCTCACTGTCTCAAAGAGTCAGCTGGTGAGATTGGAGCGCATACAGAACGAGGCTATGCGGGTCATTCTGGGATGCACTGGGATACACAGTGGTGTGTACGCGTTACATCCTTGGTTTGCCGACTGTTGCTGGTAGGCTCAATGTGATACAGACGAAGGCATACCTAAGAGTAGCTGCAGACACAGATCACCCGTTGCATGAGGCGCTGGACGCAGTTAATGGTCAGCGACTGATAAGAGGGAAATCATGGATTGCTCAGGCTGAGGATACGATCAGACAGGTGTGCCTCTTGGAGAACATCAGGCGAGGAGAGGAGTGGGTCAAAGTGCCAGCGGAGCAGTTAGACTTGTGCAGTTATAATCACATTGAGCAGGGAGTGGCCAGCAGGGACCATGGAAGTGGAAATCCAGCAACTAATTCAGGATAATGCTCTCCCGTGTGATGCGATTATCTATACAGATGGTTCGGTGTTGAGAGGTAGGAGAAGTGCCTGGGGTTCTTGGCAAAGGCTGATGGTCGATGTTTGGTGCAGGAGAGTCTGGCATATGATACCACAACATCTATCTTGAGAATGAAGTTGGAGGCGGACAGTGCAGCTTTCCGCTGGATGGAGAATACGATACACACACACACATCGTGATTGTAACTGACTCAGAAAGCATGCTGAGTAGGGTGAGGACAGGCAAGCTTCGTGCAGAGTGGCTTGCTTCGATTCCGAAGTCACGGGTGGCAAGCATCGTCTGGATCTTTTCTCCGGAGCATGCTGGTGTGCTGTGGAATGAACAGGCGGATATATTGGCTGGCTCTGCAAAACTTGGTGGAGTATTGATGCATGATAAGTCAGACGTGGTTGCGGCCTTGTGGGAGGACGTGTACACCTCGGAGGAGCACATGGATCACCATGGTCTGGCAAGAATGCGACAGCGAGGAGTGACGAGGGGATCTGGCCGGCGCTCGACGCTCAGAGGAAAGGCGAGACGGCCATATAATCAGATTGCTACTGGTACTATTGGTGTTGGAATTCTTCGCTGGTTGCTGAGGATAGGAGCGGAGCGCTTATGGGAATTCCCCGAATGCTGTGATGTCGGTTTCTAAATCAATTAATCAATCAATCAATCAATCAATCAATCAATCAATCAATCAATCAATGAAACAATCAATCAATACTATATCATTTGCGTATCTAATGTTATTGATGTTTCGTACTCCAACGCTGATTCGATTTATATCTTCTACATTTCTGAAAATATTTTCACTGTATAGGGGAAAAAAATCTGGAGACATCACACATCCCTGCCTCACACCTCTCTTAATAGGCTGATATTGTCCCACTTCATTATCTATCCTTTTGGCAGCTTATTGTTTCCAATATATGTTTTTTATAAGTCTAATGTCTTTCCCATCAATTTGTAGATCTGCAAGCGTCTCTACCATGTTGACAAGTCTTACTCTATCGAAAGCCTTTGTGTAGCCAATACAGCAAAGATGTATATCTTTGTTTACTTCTATAAAACGTTCAATAACTGATCGCAGCATATACACAGCATTTACTGTACCCTTTCCTTCTACAAACCCACATTGTTCTTCCCCTATTTCAGGTTGTATTTTCTTCCTCACTCTATGCATGATAATTCGTAGCAAAATCTTCGTGATGTGCCTCATTATACTAATTGTTCTATGTTGATCACATTCCAAGGCTCCTGATTCCTTTGGGATTGCAATAAATACATAATTACATACATAATTCAGATAGTATATATAATGTGTTCAGCATTTTGGTGACTTGATCTATTCCATATACTTCTAAAGCTTTAATCATTTCTGTTGTGATGTTATCTGAACCGGGGGCCTTGCCAGCTTTCATATCTTGGCATATAGTGGTCATAAAATAGCTCCTCGTTCATCCCAAAAGATAGTTAGCATAACCTTCCCTGCAGATTGCTGCGTGCGAAGCTTCTTTGGTTTCGGTGAGGAGGGATGGCGCCATTCCTTGCTTGCTCTCCTCGTTTCCATCTCTTTGTAGAGAACCCAAGAGTTATCTCTAGTAACAATTCGAGATAAGAAACCATCACCTTCTACTTCAAAGCACTGCAAAGTTCTTGAAATGCATCAATGCTTCGTTGTTTCAATTCAGCAGTAAGCTGCCGAGGACCACACCTTGCAGACACTTTGCGCAGGGCCGTGCAGTGGTATGGAGATTTAAAAAAAAAAAAAAAACCGTCGACTGACTGTGAGTGACATTGCCGTAGTCGACAGTTTTTCTATACAAGGCCATCAACGGCTGCAATCGACCCTATGGTCATTAATCGGTGAGTCTGACCCCGTCGTGAACAGTCTGTCACGCCGTTTTCAAACTTCCTACTCAACTCATTCATACACTTGCTGGTCTGACAGGCATGATCACCAGACAGCACTTTCATTCGCTGATGAATGTCTTTAGGTTTCACCCTTTCATTGATCCAAAAAAAACAAAAACGGATAACAGAACACTGCTCCTCTTTGATGGTTCGACCATCTTTAAATTGTCTTTACGACGTCACAATGTTCGTCTGCACTGTGACGTCACGTGCTTAACACTTTTGACATCCTTAATAATATTGCCAGGTTACAAGACAAGGGCATGGTTATTGTAATGCCGGTCACACTTTAAAGGTGTTAATATGAAGCCAGCTCGTATGAGAACATCACATGTAGGTTTAACCTATACACAGTTCTTAAATGACTATAACTGTCTGAGCATTGCCTGGTAATTGGACACATGTTTAGAACATTTTTGAATTAGTCATATTATAATTTAATCACGCGATCCGTGACGAAGAGGTAGCGAAAGCAATTCGTAATTTTAAAAAACAATTCGAAATCAACTGCAGTTGATGTGGAAGGATGCCGCCTTGTGTTGATTTCTAACAACGGTTGTTCAGAAATTATTGACACATTATTGAACGTAACCTTGTCTGGTAAATCACAAACAGCCAAGAAATGCTGGGGTTGACTGCGATGTCCTGAAGAGGACATGCACCTATCAAGGAGATTTAGCTATTTTACACCCACTTGTAAACATAAATGGGAACCTTCATCCCCGACTAGTGTGATTCAAGGCCAGGGGGTAAACTCTTCTCCAACACGTCAGCAAGCATGATTCCGGGTTCCTGTCTAAGTTTCCCTCTATATCTATGTAACCTCACAATGATAGTCTGAGGTTACTGGCTAAATGTCCCACTATAACTATCTAACCTCACAATGACAGTCTAAGGTTGCTGTCTACTTGTCTCTCTATAACTATCTTCAAAACTGGAGCCCTTCATCCGTCATCCATTTCTTACGCCCAATCAGCAGCCTGGCAGACAATCCTCAGACAATGCATGGAATCTCTTCTTTACCTCTACGTTGAATTTATTTTCTATTTCCTCAGTCTTCAGTACACAGAGATATTGTGTGTCTTTGGGTATATTTGACCGTCTTTAATTTTATATGTATTATTCTTATGACTAATCTATGGTCGCTGTAGCAGTCTGCAATAGGTATAGTTTTTTTGTGTGTGTGACTTGTATGGTATTTCGAAATCTTCTGTTGCTGACGATGTAATCATTCAGGTTTCTGATGTTGTTGTCAGGACTATTGTATGTCCATAATCTTCTTGGATCTTGTTGATACCAGGTGTTTACAATAATCATATCAAGTTCTATTGCCAACTATACAAGTCTGCAACCTCTTTCATTACGTTCCCAATGCCATAACGTAACTTAGAGTAGGGCAAAGGTTATGGTTGTGTTCAGCAAGTGAACATCAGAACGTGAAAAGCGGGTACTTTTCACACAAAGTGAAACACGTTGGGACTCGCTTCCCAACAGGAAGTGGGGTCCGAACATGGCAGTCTGCATTCAGCCATCGTCCAGTATGGACATGGTCAGATGTATACCGAGTTATGGCCAACACTGAGCCACTCTTGTAAATAGTTATGTAGTCGTGGTGTAAATTTATTGTGGAATAATTGGCCGTGTATTTGATAATGTCGATATTAGTCTGTGCAGAACATTATATGTATAAAACCATAAACAGTGTTATAGTCAACTGCTGTTCAAGTTCACTCCTGTTCAAGTTAACCATTGTTCGAGTCTGGTGTAATGTGCAAACAATTGTAGAATACCTCTCGGCCAAGTCTTATGCTGAGAAAACGACCAGGCTGCTGACTGGAGAGAAAAGAGGTGTAGCCATATCCCTTTATAAATACGGGCAGCAGGAAGCAGTTTACGAAAGCCGCCACAAATTGGCAGAGTCCAGTAAAGCCCAGTCGTATGTATCAAGTGAATAACAACAGTCTTTAGTCACATCCTGGCACTGACCTAGAGGTAAACCCAGTGGAGCATCCTGGCACTGACCCAGAGGTAAACCCAGTGGAGCATCCTGGCACTGACCCAGAGGTAAACCCAGTGGAGCATCCTGGCACTGACCCAGAGGTAAACCCAGTGGAGCATCCTGGCACTGACCTAGAGGTAAACCCAGTGGAGCATCCTGGCACTGACCTAGAGCTAAACCCAGTGGAGCATCCTGGCACTGACCCAGAGGTAAACCCAGTGGAGCATCCTGGCACTGACCTAGAGGTAAACCCAGTGGAGCATCCTGGCACTGACCTAGAGGTAAACCCAGTGGAGCATCCTGGCACTGACCCAGAGGTAAACCCAGTGGAGCATCCTGGCACTGACCTAGAGGTAAACCCAGTGGAGCATCCTGGCACTGACCTAGAGGTAAACCCAGTGGAGCATCCTGGCACTGACCTAGAGGTAAACCCAGTGGAGCATCCTGGCACTGACCTAGAGGTAAACCCAGTGGAGCATCCTGGCACTGACCCAGATGTAAACCCAGTGGAGCATCCTGGCACTGACCTAGAGGTAAACCCAGTGGAGCATCCTGGCACTGACCTAGAGGTAAACCCAGTGGAGCATCCTGGCACTGACCCAGAGGTAAACCCAGTGGAGCATCCTGGCACTGACCTAGAGGTAAACCCAGTGGAGCATCCTGGCACTGACCCAGAGGTAAACCCAGTGGAGCATCCTGGCAACAGCAGCCGCTCATTGGCACATATTCCTATCGCCGCATATTTCGCTTCTTCTCATTAATCAGCTCCCTGGCAACATGTGGGAAATCGTCCATATGAAACCTGAAACCACATATGATGATTTTGTAGAGGTAACAGTTGCCAACGTAAAGTCCAAGCCACAAATTATCATCCTACAAACAGAGCAGTGGCTAACGGAAAGTGTTATTTCCACACATGGTGAAGCTATAAACGTAATTATCACCAACTCAAACTGTCATAATGAATTATGAAATTGCAAAAGATATCGAGAACTATACGTATTACAATGGACATGGGCATTTCATACATAGTTTTCAAAGTGTTTGAGAATATTCCTGAGTATATTTCATAATAAGCTAATTATGGAACAGGTGTGAACAATTGGACAGATTCGGCAAAAATATATATTCACCAAGTGTAATAACTTAAATAAGTCTTATCAAGTATAGAAAATGTCACTATGTGATTATATAAACAGTTTACACAGATTATAAACTGTGTTGAAAAACTTTAAAGAACATTTTAAACTCGTGTAATGGAGTACCACAACACAACAGATTGTGACATTATTATATGGGTCAGCACACGGCACGAGAGAAATTATCGATTGATGGGAGACAGGCCAGGTCAAGGTCAGAAGTTAAACAGGACTACAGCGAGGGAAGAATGTAACAAGCCTACTGTGTCAACAAACATATGTTTACCGCAAACAGTGACAGTCATAACTGGCTACATTTTCTATAAATTCGATAGGAATTACAGGTATTGATTGTCAACATGGGACACATGGAAACTACGACAGTCAACCTATGTCAACACGGCAGCAATTGACAAGTCAGTACAGGGACAGTTTACAATCATGAACACACATTACGGAAGTGATAGAACAATGTAAACATTGATAGGAATTGCGAATATTGTAAATAAATTGCTTAGCTATAAGATTACTGCGTAATTACATGGGCATTCTAGAAGATTGTGAGATCAGAGACGCTTTATTTAGAAAACATGTGAGAGTTACAAAACAGTGTGTAATTAGGAAGCGTGTGTATACATTTTGCAGATATTATTTATAACAATTCCACTGCGGCGTGTTAACAGTTAAGCGCCGTATAAAAAATATAGTTTTACAACAATATAAGTGCCAGGATCTAACTGGAACTATCTGAATGGGGCTACTATCGATAAACGTTTGTAGCAATACTTCTCGTGTCCAAAGGGGGATCATTTATTCTTCCCTTCTTCTCCTTTCAGCACCCTGGACATCTTTCAGCATATGAGTATATCATGGTTACTCGATCATACGTCATACACCTCACCCACTCGAATTCCAGTTAACTCGAACAAGAGTGAACACAAAGACTGTTATAAGTTTCCTACGTATAATTTACCCAATCACATGTCACATTATCAAATATACAATCACTTATTCGACAGTCACATCACGTTACACTACATCACAATCTAAAAGCGTGGCTCAATGTAGAGCCATAACGCTGTATACATTTCACCATGTCCACACCGGACGATGGATCAACGCAGACTAACTTGTCCCGACCTCACTTCCTATCACCTGGGAAGTGAGCTCCAACGTTTTCACGTTGTGTGGAAAGCCCCTGCTTTCCACGTTCTCGTGTTCAATACTGAACAGTCGTAACCTTTTACTCTCTGACCCAGGCTATAACTGAACCATGCCATGACGTCGTCAGGCTCATGGCACCGCCAGGGGCATCCACCTGAAAAACAACAGACACTCACATTTATGTAGGCCTGTTGCAAGTTGGCCCTTCTCCAGTGAAAGATAGTAAGGGAGGACGTGTGGAAGAACTATGGAAAGGCTGCATGCACATTGAAAGTATGGTCATCGGTGAGATCAGTGTATATGTTCCTCACATTAGCATTTGACGCTCGGTGGCCGAGGGGTAAGTCATGCTAACTTATCTGTGGGAGACAGAGTGAGCGGCTGGTCGAGTGACATACGTTAGGGTATGAAGGATGATACAGTGCTACCAATAATGTTCGATCAATATGACAACTTCTAACAACGGCCTTGTTGTCTGTGTACTGGAGTCGTCTTTGATAATGTTACTGTCGTGGGCGTGAGGGGACCCCCACTGGTCAAGTTGAGGTGTCTTTCTCTTGGGACCATCATAATCATCAGCCTAGACGAACACGAAACACTAGCACCTTGACCTTTGCTACTGCTGCTGCCGCCACATGACAGGGCATCCATCTTGTTGATATCCAACTGCAGCATTAATGTTACCCGTTATGATATTTAATTCTGAATACTTGTACTTCTTGAAGGCATTATCCAAATATTTATTTTAAAAAATGCATGTTATCATCACCGCTGTCTGTTGTTGGTGCCAAAAACTTGAATGGTGTTGAAATCAATAGGTCTGCCACTTTACCAGCAATATTCTGTATGACACAATCCAATATCTTTTGATGGATTTGTATCTTTCCTGATCCAGAAAGTGCTACACTTCGCACTCCATCAGAATGGATTATGTGATATTCTTTGCATGTTATCATGCCCGTTCATGTCCATCTGAGCTCACATATACTTAAAATGTTAATATTCAGTCTTGCTTGCTTGATATTATCAGATTTGCCATCGCCACTCATAGTTCGAACGTTCTCATTTTGAGTGATGTTAATCGTTTGCACTCTGTAGCTAACTGACGGTCTAGAGACACTTAGTTCACATGACTATCCCTGCTTTTATGCAGCACCGATTGACGCCGTTTCTCTGTTTCTCTATAAATCGACGAAACATGATTTTCTAAGCATCTGTAAAGAATGCAGTTTGCCATTGATTGTCTTCTTAGATGACCGTAGTCATTGTCTCATAAATGAGATCTGCCTACAGTCGTGAAATCGGAGACCATAACCAACAACTATCTATCGGCTGCTCCTTGACTCCATCCACAACCTTCTTCCATAATAGCTTCTCGTAACCCTGATCGTAGTGGAGAGAGGAGGTGAAAGGGGGCTAAACGGGTACTCTACTTTGCCCAAAGGTATTTCGCAGGCTAGGGGAAGGAAGGAGGCACCTACGCTTATAATAGAGATACCCCTTTGATATGGCAGGCTTGTCTATGTGACACATTATTCTGTATCATCCCATCCCATGGTAATTTATGCCTATTCATCTCATCCCATCCCATGGGATTCCCATGGGAATAACATTCCCATGGCCAAGCCTGCCCCTATCCAGCTACTCGATTATGTCATATCAATATAAAGTTACGAATAAGAGATATATATTTATATAAAGTTACGAATGAGAGATATATATTTATATAAAGTTACGAATAAGAGATATATATTTATATAAAGTTACGAATGAGATAAAGGTGGCCTTAGATTAGCATTTACCTTAACTTCGATGAATGAAGCTTACAGCCCCGACATTGAACAATCTCTCTCAGTTTATTCCTGAAGCGATGGTTGAGAGAAAAGTATACAAAAAAGTTGATTGACGAATTTAAGGCGAAGAGCAGGAATAGTATGTCGATAATTGCTAGGTACGTCTTGCGGTAGGCACCATTATAGGAGAAGCCAGGTACGAATTGTTTACAGTAAACAAACACAACAAGAGGCGTATTGCAAGCGATGAATATAGATGAGATACAACATACAACGATTACAAGTCGTGTGTACTTTGGAGACGATGCAAGGTTGATTTGATGGTCGGATGAAATATTTCTGGACTTTTTCTGAAATGTTGACGACCTCTTTAGACCAATCACCATGACAACAGTGTTAATGAGGACAGCTAGTTCACAGAATGATGGGAGTATGATCGTGTTGGATATATTATGACCTGTCTCAACTTTCATTCTGTCTTTGGAAATGAGCACAGTTAGTCTGCTTTTATTGAAGCGGTGGTCGTATGTCCAGTGTAAGGTCAACGTGGAGAAGAGAACTGTGTAACTCAACCCAATCAGCATCCACACAGTTGCTAGCGCTATCAGGGATCTCTTCACGGAGAAGAGAGACTGCACGTGGAGCGGCATGATGATACACAGACATCGTTCCAAGGACACAAGGACTGTGGTCAGGCTGGAGATATCCGTGAACATGCCCATAGTCCAGCCGACAATGTAGTACTGGACAGACAGATAATCGAACGTACTCGTTGGCAATAGGGACTGTAAGATGCTAAAGAGTCCAATCACCAGGCTGCTGACCAGAATCATGAGGTCGGTGATGGACAAGGACAGTAAAGTCAGCGTGACGTTGTTGGTTCTCCAGTCCTGCAGCAGAAATACTGTAATGTTGGCCAGGTTCAAGACAACACCAGCTGTGCTGATAACTGTGGTAATGGGGATCATGTATTCCATTGTTAGGTTGTCCTGAATTCCACTGTAAACCAAACAAAATGTTTAAGCACGAGCATGACTCAATAACTTCAGTTGTTCATCACTGTGTAAAAGGACATTCAACTCATTATATCAACATTATTCACGTTAAAATTAAATAACATTTAAATTAGCTTCACGGGATGGTAATCTAAACTTACAGAGTTTAATTGGAAAACCTAAATGAATTTAAGAAAGATTAGAATACATGAACTTAGAACATATACTTGAGTTTTAACCCACATACTTTAGTTGTTGTTCTTGTTGTTGTTGTATTTTTTTTTTTTTGGGGGGGGGGGGGGGGGGAGGGGGGGTGGTGAGTGGTCTCGAGGTATAGCGTTCGCCTCGAGTACAGACCGCGTATCGCTGGTTTCTAAGAAAAAAGTATTGGAGCCGGTCGTTCAGATAGCAATGGCAAACTACTGAACGTAAAACTTGCCAAGCCATAAACAACGGCTAGAAATGCTGGGTTGACTGAAAACGTCTTGTGAAGGATATGCAACATTTTTAAAATTTAGTTTTAACTTAGGCATAATTAAATAGAACAATCACGTGTCAGTAGATAATTCAAACAAAAACAAAAACCGAAAAAAAAACTGCAGCATAATCTTCCTGCCAGCTCTATGCTACCGATGCCAAAACCTAGACAATGATAGAAAAAAAAATACAACAGAAATGAGAACGAACGAACGAACGAACGAACGAACGAACGAATGAACGAACGAACTTTGTCTTCAAAGGGTCACAAATTGGGCACGCAGTCCCGTTTTACATTCGGCCCTTCCAATCACTCATGTTTCGTTCATCAATTGTGCATGTTACATTCACACAGGAAACAAACATTGTCAAATTGATGTTGTAAACATAAACAATGCACATTACCATGTTATGAGATAGGTTGACACACGTACACACGTACACACGTACACACGTACACACGTACACACGTACACACGCGCATTTATAAACATACACGCACACATACATATTTGCATTCATTGTTACATCATTTGCACAAACTCTCACAGTTAAGCACACACTCAATAACATACACATACACACTCCCTCGCATACACTATATGCATGAACACATACACACATAAATATATACACATACATATATGAACATATACATACATACACACATACACGTTCAAATATACACACACGCACACATACACAAACACTTACACACACGCACACATACACATACCCATAAAAATCCATATATGCACATACTCATATGTACACACACATAAACGCACATACACACATATTCACATACACACTTATATACACGCATACATACACACATACATATACATGCAAACACATACACGTACACACACACGTACACACACAAACACACACAAACACACGTACACACAAACAAACATACACACAAACACCCATACACGTACATATAAACACAAACACATAGACACACATACAAACACCCATCCATCCACCAACAGACATACACTCACTCATCTAGACACATACACGCTGCCTCACATAATCACCAAACTAATATTAACACACTCCTATACTTCACACACACACATACACTGACGATTTCGTTAGCATCTTCAAAAATAACACGCAAATCCACACCCCCACATAACATACAAATACACACTCCCTCGCACACACTGCATGCATGCATACATACACACACAAACATATACACATACATATACGAACACACTCACATAAAGGTATACACACATATAAACACGCACATGCACACACATACACACCCATACACACATACGCACATACACATATATATATACATACGCCACACGTAAACACACATACTCACACATATACAGATACACACAAGCACATACACAAGCACACACATACCAGCACACACACCTACAAACATATACACACATACATGCACACACATTGTCACCAACTGGCTGGGGTTAGATCCCAGAGGGGCAACCACTCAGCCAAAATCATTTTCTTCTACCGGTGTTTAGTTCTGGATGCAGTTTAAGATCCCCTAACTCTGTCAGAAGGGACTAGTTACCACCCAGATCCCAGAGAGAAAACGTGGAACTAATGTCTTTTATGCTGATTTAAGACACTGTCCCTGATACTCAAGAAAACAGCCAAGAAGTGGCTCGTTGAAGATAGAATATATCTATATATATATATATGTGGCTGTACTTGGTATCACCAGAAGTGAGAAAGGAGGAGTTAAGACATGCAACGTAATCTGGTTACTTATGACTGCATAGGCAAGATACCTCCCGGACATAGATTCCCACTTCTGGACAATATGTGCGAACCCCCACTAAATGATACAATAATGTGTGTACTTGATTAAGCTACACAAACATTTATAAACATTTAGAATTATACGGACAAATTGAGTTTTAAAATACAACAACTGTGTTTATTATTGCTATTGATGATCATATGATGATGATGATTATATTATGGTATACGTAACTCATCTGGCTGAAAAGCTCAGAAGCACATAGGTCATGCTTCCCCCAGTGAGACGCAGTTCACTGTCAGATTGAAGGAGTCCAAATTGGTCCCTTCACAAGGCTAAGTCACTTCCGGATATGGGTTGTTGACTGTCCATTGCTCCTAAGAGATCTGGAATGAAACGAACGGAGATGGGTAGTATCTACGTCTACACATCTCAAACACATATGTCTATACATTCATATAAACATACATTCAAGTCATAATATATGATGGTATGATGATATATATATGATGGCATGTTACATAACATATATCAGTTCTAAATAAATAAATATATATATGTATATATTAATAAAACTATTTAGAACATCTATAGCTCAAAACATACATATTCATATACATTTGTGTAATGGAGTGTTTCCCATATAAGTTCACCTCACTTACTCTTTCCCTTTCTGATTCATTCATACTGTCTTGTCGGAAGGGCTGGTCGCACAGTCCTGTCGAACATTAAATGCCTTCCCTGAATCTGTCTGGGATATTGAATGTCCTAAGTCATGTCTGTCCTCATGCAGACATCATGCAGACAAGGTGAACTGGTGCCATTCCTCAAACCAAGTGGTTTCACCATAATCTTGGTAGGCACTCAAAGTGTTGGTCCAAATAATCAATGTTAATTGGACGCTATCAAGAGACTGGTAGCTCTCAGGAATTTCTCCTAAGTAGTCAGTCTCCCCAATGTTTAACATCATACAGGATGAATCTAAATGTATCTCCTGTACATGCATAAGCCACACGCTCATGTAGCTTGGATAATGGATTTCTCCAAATTATCACATACAACAAATCAGACAACCAAGTGGTGAATGAAAGACGAAAATAGTTCTCAGTGAAATCGTAAAGCTAGAACTGGAACATTAAGTACAAAGAAAATCCACCAGTGTAAAGTTTGGGAGAATATGCAGAACACGAAACTACACAAGCCTTCAGACTAGCAGACAACTAATCAGAGTAATGGTCTTACCTGGGTTATAGCTAGGAAATCCTGTCATACGACTTCGTACAGAAGTCCAACAGAACGAAATGTTAATATTTCTCCAGTAGGTATCCTAAGAATGCTATTGTGAATTTGCGTCTGAAGTCTTGCTGGCCATGCATGTCGTTTTATTCTATTCAATTCCTGGCTAGTTTCCAGGTTGGTTAATTAATATTCCCCTTTTCATTAACTCCGCCTATTTTTCCATGTAAGATGATTTACCTAGATGGATTAAGTGCCAAATTCTTTTCACCCCTCCTCCTTTCCTGTGAAGGGTAGTTTCATCTGTCAATCAAATTGACCGATGCCCCCCACGCCTGAAACAATGAAACCGGCTTTGGCGGCAATGCAGTTGCGTCATTACATTCCAATAGGCGGGTAACACCAGCCTTCCCGGTTGCTGGCATGAATGTGTCAGCCATGTGTTTCTACTTTGCCCCGTAGTATTGGGGAGAGGTGTTAAGCATCTGGTCCTAATTGCTCCTTTGTGGTGGCAATTACAGACGTCCCGGCTCCACAAAGTCTGGACTTTTAGATAGGTGTTAGGCCTGCATTAAATTGCCGTTTTTGGATCACACGGGGTTCTGTTGAACTAAGGTGTTAGGTGTCTATTCCAACCGCAGGCTTGTAAACTAACACGTCAATCTCAACTGACTGGCTCCGCGATGTATCAACGCCGTCGGCCCCAGCCTAGATTTCACACTTTGTCTTTCTCGTCCCTTGTACTGAAAACAATGAGTTTTCAACCTTTGATAGCGCCCGCCCCGACTGGTGCCGTGGTGTCTGGGTTTTAACTTTGATCTGGACATCAAAGCTTTCTCAGACCTAGCATTACAGAAATGATGGGGCGTGCGTGGTCAAAATGTATTTTCCTCTTGTTTTCAAGTTTATTGCATTTCTATCATTTTCTGGTGGACGTTTATGCTTTTAGAGAATGATAGAAAAATAATGTGGGCTCTTTAATTCCTTTTTAACTTGTGTAATTATGATGCTGCCGGGGCTGTCCCGCCACATAGCTCTCCAATTTAAGTAGGTTCATTAATGAAGCCTATAACAGAGCCTCGGCAGCATTCAAGAATGTATCTAAGTTCTCTCCGTTCTCCAACTGCCTCCAAGTCTGGATTCCCAATATTCTTTGTGGCAGTGGGATGTTCTATGAGTCAAAAGAAATATCCCATGTCCATTCTCCCAGGATAAATCTTGCAAATCTTTGCTCCTGGTGTTGTGTCGGATTTCCAGGCTATTGATCGGTAATGTCCTGTCCTCTGGAGGTTTTACTTTTTCCCAGCCGGGAAATTGCAAAATGTATAACAAGATTCTCCGGCGCCGCAGAGAGACTGTTATTTTCCACTCAATTTCTGGCCCTTGTCCTATAAGCAGAGGAAGTGCCATCAGTGTTTTCTTAAAAGAATTGGTCGCAGTACTGTTGCTCCATTTTCTTTTCCTCCGTCGGCCAAAGATCATAATAAAATCCTTTAATCTCCTCCTTTTGGCAGGAAATTTGCTAAACATCATAATTTTATGATGTGCATTCAACTCGTACTTGCCTCTTTCTTGGTAGGATGTCATTTTACTACCTCTTGATTTAAGAGTTTTCTTCCTTCGATAATTATTTATCCAGGTGCGTTCCTCTTCAACAGAGTTCCATTTTGAATCTGTGTTTGAAAGTATAAGGCTAGTAGAAGTTGTCCAGCTTTGAGAAATCATGTTGTTCCCCAAGAACTGTGAATTTGTATCACTCCTTGTAGAAGTATACATAAACAGCTGTTCTCCCCATCCAACATTGGTTGAAGTGAAAGGTAAACAAGGTCCTGAGTGTTGAGTATACCAACCGCTCCGGTTTTGTTCCGCTGCAGAGTCCATCATTTGTGATCCCCTGTTAGCTTCAGCTGTGTTGATGATAGGCATTACCTTCATCCTGTCCAAAGAAGTATTTTCTTCTTTGTTGTTAGCAGACATGTTTATCGTCCCTGAATCAGAGTCCGTGGTATAACCTACATGAATGCTTTGTGTATCTTGAGTTTCCTTTTCGAAAGACTCCAAGATACTGACATCGTAAGAATTCTCCTCCGTGTCTTGTTTGTCCTCCATGGCTGGGCTCTCTTGTGCCAAGTCCAATTGAGGTATTCTCTCCCTGGTCTGGTTTTCTTGTTCCAAATCCAATAGAAGTGAATGTTGTGGGATGTCATTTTCAATGCCATATCCCACCTGAGATAAGTAATTCAAACTGATAATTATTTCATCTTGTGTGGCCACACCGTGAGAAACAATGGAATCCTGTTTTACATCCATTCCGGTCTCAGTTGAATTCATTTCCACTCCTAGTTTCTCTGAACTGAAGGGAATAAAAGAGTCGGGTAAGGTCTCGCCTTCGATCTCTTTAATAGTTTTCCTCAGGTCCTCCTCCTCCTGGATTTTTCTCCTTTGGGAAGTCTTAGGAAGCTCCTGAGATTGCTGGGTTGCCAAGCCAGCTAATCCGCTTTCATTGCGGTGTAAACATTTATCACGTTTGTGACTGTTTACCGAACGCTTGGTACATTTATTCCTATTCCGTTTATTTTTAATATTTTTAGGAATAGGCGAGGGAAGCATCTGCCTTTCTGTGCGCAAGTTTTTGTTTTTCTGAGCCATGGGGATTTGCGAAGGAATGCATGCCTCTTCTTTGTGACGGTCAGCTTCCCCGCTTTCTATCAGAGTTTCGGCTTGAGTGATTGGCTTTTCCTCAATCGAGCTGGTAGATTCCTCCACGTTCAGTATTTCAATTTGCTTCTTCTTCATCTCATCTTCTTCAGCTTTGTGACGCATATCTGCTTCTAATTCTGCAACTCTTTTCATCATCTGCTCATCTTCTTTGTCCCACCAATCCATTTCTTCTCTAATAAATAGTTCTAGCTTCTCTCCTACTAAGCCGAGCCTTATGCCCCATCCTCTAGCGGACTCTAAGAAATCTGTGCGGGCATCCATGATCTCTTCTCAGCTTAAACTCAGGTAAGTAATTATATTATTACCCTACAGAGAGCTAGTCAGATTTATGCTAGAGCAGGATAGTGACAAGAGGAACAGACACTGCTATGAGAATGATAGTAGTGAATTAGAGTGAGAAAGTTGATGCAAAGCAGTCCGTCATACACTGAATTAACTAAGCATTATCAAATTATTCATGATTAAATCAAATGATAAAGCATGTAATCAAAAAATCATCACGTAAATCATCAATAAACTAATTAATATCACTAATTAATGTGATTATTAATTCTACAGTGGTGAATGATGTAAATTAACTCATATGATATTATCCATTATTAACTTTTTAACAAGTTATTTAAATTCTACAGACTTCCCTAGAAACAAATTCCTAAGTTAATACTTAGCAAATGTAATGGGTGAAGAATGAAAGAATGGTTTATGAAAATCAATAGTCTAGAATTTATTCTCTGATTCTATCATGGATGAGAAGTCCTGATGTGTCAAAATCTTGCCTACAATCAAGCAAGCTATTACATTAGAAATAAATTATAACTAACTAATGCTGCTAAGAATGTAAGTGAGAATTACCTAGGTTCTATCCATGGGCAAGACCAGAATAATACCAGACTAACAGATTTGAAATAGGTTCGTTCCTTGCGAGCGAACCAAGTTTTCTAGGGTTTACTCCCGGATTCTATAGCGGGCGAGCAGACCAATAGGCTCTAGGGTTTACTCCCGGATTCTATAGCGGACGAGCCGTCCCAATATGTCACCAACTGGCTGGGGTTAGATCCCAGAGGGGCAACCACTCAGCCAAAATCATTTTCTTCTACCGGTGTTTAGTTCTGGATGCAGTTTAAGATCCCCTAACTCTGTCAGAAGGGACTAGTTACCACCCAGATCCCAGAGAGAAAACGTGGAACTAATGTCTTTTATGCTGATTTAAGACACTGTCCCTGATACTCAAGAAAACAGCCAAGAAGTGGCTCGTTGAAGATAGAATATATCTATATATATATATATGTGGCTGTACTTGGTATCACCAGAAGTGAGAAAGGAGGAGTTAAGACATGCAACGTAATCTGGTTACTTATGACTGCATAGGCAAGATACCTCCCGGACATAGATTCCCACTTCTGGACAATATGTGCGAACCCCCACTAAATGATACAATAATGTGTGTACTTGATTAAGCTACACAAACATTTATAAACATTTAGAATTATACGGACAAATTGAGTTTTAAAATACAACAACTGTGTTTATTATTGCTATTGATGATCATATGATGATGATGATTATATTATGGTATACGTAACTCATCTGGCTGAAAAGCTCAGAAGCACATAGGTCATGCTTCCCCCAGTGAGACGCAGTTCACTGTCAGATTGAAGGAGTCCAAATTGGTCCCTTCACAAGGCTAAGTCACTTCCGGATATGGGTTGTTGACTGTCCATTGCTCCTAAGAGATCTGGAATGAAACGAACGGAGATGGGTAGTATCTACGTCTACACATCTCAAACACATATGTCTATACATTCATATAAACATACATTCAAGTCATAATATATGATGGTATGATGATATATATATGATGGCATGTTACATAACATATATCAGTTCTAAATAAATAAATATATATATGTATATATTAATAAAACTATTTAGAACATCTATAGCTCAAAACATACATATTCATATACATTGGTGTAATGGAGTGTTTCCCATATAAGTTCACCTCACTTACTCTTTCCCTTTCTGATTCATTCATACTGTCTTGTCGGAAGGGCTGGTCGCACAGTCCTGTCGAACATTAAATGCCTTCCCTGAATCTGTCTGGGATATTGAATGTCCTAAGTCATGTCTGTCCTCATGCAGACATCATGCAGACAAGGTGAACTGGTGCCATTCCTCAAACCAAGTGGTTTCACCATAATCTTGGTAGGCACTCAAAGTGTTGGTCCAAATAATCAATGTTAATTGGACGCTATCAAGAGACTGGTAGCTCTCAGGAATTTCTCCTAAGTAGTCAGTCTCCCCAATGTTTAACATCATACAGGATGAATCTAAATGTATCTCCTGTACATGCATAAGCCACACGCTCATGTAGCTTGGATAATGGATTTCTCCAAATTATCACATACAACAAATCAGACAACCAAGTGGTGAATGAAAGACGAAAATAGTTCTCAGTGAAATCGTAAAGCTAGAACTGGAACATTAAGTACAAAGAAAATCCACCAGTGTAAAGTTTGGGAGAATATGCAGAACACGAAACTACACAAGCCTTCAGACTAGCAGACAACTAATCAGAGTAATGGTCTTACCTGGGTTATAGCTAGGAAATCCTGTCATACGACTTCGTACAGAAGTCCAACAGAACGAAATGTTAATATTTCTCCAGTAGGTATCCTAAGAATGCTATTGTGAATTTGCGTCTGAAGTCTTGCTGGCCATGCATGTCGTTTTATTCTATTCAATTCCTGGCTAGTTTCCAGGTTGGTTAATTAATATTCCCCTTTTCATTAACTCCGCCTATTTTTCCATGTAAGATGATTTACCTAGATGGATTAAGTGCCAAATTCTTTTCACCCCTCCTCCTTTCCTGTGAAGGGTAGTTTCATCTGTCAATCAAATTGACCGATGCCCCCCACGCCTGAAACAATGAAACCGGCTTTGGCGGCAATGCAGTTGCGTCATTACATTCCAATAGGCGGGTAACACCAGCCTTCCCGGTTGCTGGCATGAATGTGTCAGCCATGTGTTTCTACTTTGCCCCGTAGTATTGGGGAGAGGTGTTAAGCATCTGGTCCTAATTGCTCCTTTGTGGTGGCAATTACAGACGTCCCGGCTCCACAAAGTCTGGACTTTTAGATAGGTGTTAGGCCTGCATTAAATTGCCGTTTTTGGATCACACGGGGTTCTGTTGAACTAAGGTGTTAGGTGTCTATTCCAACCGCAGGCTTGTAAACTAACACGTCAATCTCAACTGACTGGCTCCGCGATGTATCAACGCCGTCGGCCCCAGCCTAGATTTCACACTTTGTCTTTCTCGTCCCTTGTACTGAAAACAATGAGTTTTCAACCTTTGATAGCGCCCGCCCCGACTGGTGCCGTGGTGTCTGGGTTTTAACTTTGATCTGGACATCAAAGCTTTCTCAGACCTAGCATTACAGAAATGATGGGGCGTGCGTGGTCAAAATGTATTTTCCTCTTGTTTTCAAGTTTATTGCATTTCTATCATTTTCTGGTGGACGTTTATGCTTTTAGAGAATGATAGAAAAATAATGTGGGCTCTTTAATTCCTTTTTAACTTGTGTAATTATGATGCTGCCGGGGCTGTCCCGCCACACACATACACAAAAACATACTCACATTGGCACATACATACAAGTATACACTCACACACGCACATACACACAATACACGCATACACATACACCCATATACACACATACACCCACATACACACATACACACACATACACATACATAAACACCTACACATATAAAGACACACATGTGTTGTTTGTCCATCAAGAATGATGATGACCATTCATTTCATCCAGTGGGGTTGAGAGTATGGAGCCGTGAGTTCTAAGATGGCTGATAAGGCCTATTTTGGCTCGAAATGTTCTTTGACAATGTGGGCAAAGAATGCTTGACGTCCTAGGGGGAGGATCTCCTGCAGTGGTTTTTCTGTCCAGCCTTTTCTTCACAGCGCTTGCAGTCCTGGTTGCTTCACAAGTTATGTAATGACGTACGCCATGAATTACGGTCTTTAGCAGCAGTCTCCAAGGTGTCAGGATGAATTCTAAAAGCATTCAGTGAGACTTTCAGATTGTCTTTAAAGCGTTTCCTCTGGCCGCCTTGGGAGCGTTTACCACAACGCGGCTGGCCGTAAACAACTTTGTTTAGGGAGCCTGTGATCTGACATACGAGTTAAGTGACCAGCCCAGCGAATCTGATTTTTCATTAGTACAGTGTGGATACTGGGCATGGATGCTCTTTCTAGAACTTCAGTGTCTGGGATCTTGTCTTGCCATTTAATCTTCAATAGCTTCCTAAGGCAGACTGTGTGGAAGTGGTTTAATTTCCTAGAAAGTCGCTGGTAAACAGTCCATATTTCACAAGCATATAGCAGTGTGGATAATACTGTTTTATAGACTTTCAGCTTTGTTTGCAAGCATATTCCATTTCTGTCACATACATTCTTGTACAGTCTGCCAAAGGCCTTGGAGAGTCTTGCATTCACTTCGTCATCAGTTGTGGCAGTTTGTGACACGGTGCTGCCAAGATAGGTGAATTTGTCCACAACACTTAGTCTATGACCGTTCACCTTGATATTCAGCACGGTGTGATTATTTCCTGGAGCTGGTTGGTACATAACTACAGTCTTCTCCAAGTTGATATTGAGCCCAAAGTTGGCACAGGCATATGAGAAAGCTGAATCATTGTGTTGCATGTCTGCCTCTGAGTTGGCGTATAGAGCGCAATCATCAGCAAACATCAGTTCTCTGACGGTGTCGCTGTTAGTTTTGGTTTTGGCTTTCAGCCTTCTGAGATTGAACAACTTTCCATCCATGCGGTAGTTGATGTCTATTCCAATATCACTGTTCTCGAAGGCATTCGTCAGCATAGCTGAAAATATAAGGCTGAACAGTGTTGGTGCCAGAACACATCCTTGCTTCACTCCATTGGTGACAGGAAAGGGCTCGGACAGTTCGCCATTTTCCTGTACTCTTGCCTGCATACCATCATGAAATAGCCGCACTATTTGGACACACTTTTGTGGACAGCCGTATTTCGTCATAATCTTCCACAATCCTTCTCTGCTGACCGTATCAAAAGCCTTTGTAAGGTCAATGAAAGTGGAGAACATTTCAGAGTTCTGTTCCTGACATTTCTCTTGCAGCTACCTTGCAGCGAAAATTATGTCAATAGTTCCTCGTTCTTTTCTGAAGCCACACTGAGTCTCAGGAAGAAGACCTTTAATAAGGCTAAACTAATTCACAAAATCCTATTTCAAAATGCCCCAAGCTACCTTTGGCCATTGTATAAATATAATGCAAGACATAGCGAACGACTAAATATACTCCATGTCCCTAAACCTAGGATAGACTTATTTAAAACAAGCTTAGCATACTCTGCCACTCAGTTGTGGAACAATCTTCCACAAGAAATCAAAGACACCACCAATCATTATACATACAGTCAAAACCTGTTTGAACACTACCTAAGGACAGACTACATGCCCCCTTAAAAAAAAAAAAACAGCAACAAACACAATAATAATGGTAAATTATCTCGAACGACAACTAGCCAAAAATAAAAAAAACAACAACAACATTCCCATATGTATGGCACGTTACACCCACCTTGGGTATTCATGATGCCCATGTTAAACATTGCCTCATCGAGTCATGTATTATTGATTATTTTTCATGCGTTTTAATGCTTATTGTTCTTTTGTTGTCAAAGAATTGCTTCATAAGAGATGTTGAATGCAAAATGTATGAGAGGAAATAGAGAAGAAGGGCAGAATGCCTTGGAAAATAAAGATTTACTTACTTACTTACTTACGACCTTGATCGAGATTGGCCGTGAAGCTATTGAGAAGAATTCTGGCGAGTATCTTCTCTGCGATTGAGAGCGAGGAGATGCCTCGGTGGTTGTCACAGGATTCACGGTTTCCTTTACGTTTATAAAGGTAGACTCTTGACGAGTCCTTGAAATCTTGTGGCATGGTCTCGTTCACCCATATGTTTGTAAAGACTTGGTGAAGCTGCTCTATTAGGACCGGCCCACCTGCCTTGTATATCTCTGCCGGGATGGAGTCAGGACCAGGCGCCTTTCCACTTGAAAGTTGCTGGATGGCTTAGTTTACTTCCACTATGGTTGGCAGGTCATCAAGTGTATCATTAGTGGGAACTTGAAGAAGGCAGTTGATGGTTTCACCATCGAAAAAAGAAGTTGCATTTAAGATGTTGCTGAAATGCTCTGCCCAGCGTTGAAGGATTTCTTTCTTATCGATGACCAATATTCCCCCATCTGCACTGAGTAGGGGACCTATGCCTGGTGATGGAGGAACGTAGACTGCTTTCAGTGAGTCGTAGAAGTATTTCATATCATGTCTGTCAGCAAAGCCTTGAATTTCATCACCTTTGTTGGTCAGCCATGAGTCCCGCATGTGCCGAAGTTTCTGCTGCACTACTCTCCGAATGTTATTGAAGGCATCTTTTTTTTATGTTGACCAGTCAAACCAGTCTTTATGCTTTCCGGGGGGGGGGGGGGGGCTGGACCCGGGAGTTCCATAGCAGTGTTGTAAATTATTTCCTTAAAGGTTCTTCACTCTTGTTTCCACATCCTGTTTTGCTGCAGCATTTGGCTTGAGGCGGTCTTCCAGCATGTTTTCAAACGACAGCTGCAGTTTATTGCTGTTTAGGCGGTTGACATTTAGTTATTTTTGCATTTTTGCCCCTTGAGGACGCCGTGGTGTTTTGATGTGTATGTTTATTTTCGAGATAATGGGACGATGGTCTGTCCAACATTCGGCACCACACATGGATTTTGTCACCCGAACGTCTTGTCTGTCACTCCTCCTGACGATGATATAGTCAATGAGGTGCCAGTTAGTTAGTTAGTTAGTTAGTCGCGGTTCCAGTGTTTCGAGCGAGGGTGCATCCATGATGTCCTATTTCTCGTGGGAAAACGAAAAATTGTGTTGGTGATCAGGAGATCGTATTCGGCACAGGTCTGAAGGAGGAGGAGCCAATTGCTGTTACAATTTCCGACTCCGTACTTTCCAATGATGCCATTACAAAAGGCGGTGTCCTTGCCTACTCTGGCATTGAAGTCCCCAAGGAGTATAAGTTTGTCTCCTTTAGGAACAGATGTTAATACGTTGTGCAGGTCTTCATAGAACTTGTTTTTGACGTCATCTTCATTTGTCATGCTTCTTTCCTTTCAGCAGGGTAACGTATAATAGTCATAAGCCTGTCATTTATAGCTTTCGGAAATTCAGCTAGTTTGCCAACCAGGGCCGACTTAAATCCCACACCAGACTGGCGTCTTTCCTCGCTTTTCCTTCCACTCCAGAAAAATGTGCAGCCGGCACCTACTTCGCAGATTTGGCCTTCTTCTGAAAGTCGTGTCTCGCTCAAGGATGCTATGTCGATGTTGTACCTGCCCAGCTCTCTCCCAATCAGTGCTGTTCGTCTCTCAGGGCCCGACGCGCCGTCTCTATTAAGTAGGGTGCGTACGTTCCAAGTTCCTATTGTCAAGGGATATGGCTAATTCTTTTAGCATTGCCTGTTTTTACTTTGTTTGTATGTCGACTGAAGTATAGGGTACCAACCAACCGCGGCTAGCTGGTTAGGTAATGATGGAGCAGACAATATATTTAGGGCACCTTTTCTAGCCCCTTCCTCATGCTATGGAGGTGAGCAGTGCTTTCCTATAGAGGACTGCTCAGTCACTCAGGGGCTGCCGAATCCCACTGCTGCTCCAGTCAGTAGAAGACGACCATATGGGATGAGCCAGAAGAAGAAGAAGAAGAAGAAGAAGAAGAAGAAGAAGAAGAAGAAGAAGAAGAAGAAGAAGAAGAAGAAGAAGAAGAAGAAGAAGAAGAAGAAGAAGAAGAAGAAGAAGAAGAAGAAGAAGAAGAAGAAGAAGAATTCCCATATGTATGGTACATTACACTTTCCTTAGGTATTTATAATGGCCATGTTAAAAATTACCGACTGAGTCATGCATTACTGATTTTTTTCCATGCGTTTTAATGCATAGTATTCTGTTGTTGTCTAAGATTAGCTTCATAAGTGTTGTTGTATGAAATAACGTATGAGAGGAAAGAGAGAAGAAGGGCAGAATGTCAGACGGGCCTTCGTGCCCAATTCTCAACCCTTTGAAAATAAAGTTTGTTCTATCTATCTATCTATCTATCTATCTATCTATCTATCTATCTATCTATCTATCTATCTATCTATCTATCTATCTATCTATCTATCTATCTATCTATCTATCTATCTATCTATCTATCTATCTATCTATCTATCTATCTAAATGTGTGTGTGGCTGAGGTATATGTGTTTGGTTGAGTGGTTGGAGGTGTGTGGGTGGAGGAGGATATTGGATGAGTGATTGTTGGTGGGAAATGGGACGGGTAGAGGATATGTGAGTGGGTGGGGAGATGTGTGTAGGTGGGGGATGTGTGGGTTATTGAATGTATGTGTGCTTGGGGTGTGGGTGGATGGGATGTGTGGTGGGTGAGAGGTGTGTGTGGGCGGGGAGATGTGTAGGTGTAGGGATGTGGTGGATGGGTGGGGGAATGTATTGTATGTGTGTGTGGTTGGGTGGGGGAGTTGGAGTGAATGGGGGATGTGTGGGTGGGTGGTGGATGTGTCTCATAACATAGTAATATGCATTGTTTATGTTTACAAAATTCACGTGACAATGTTTTTTTCCTATGCACTGTTGATGAAAGAAAGATGAGTGATTGGAAGGGCCGAATGTAAGACGGGCCTGCGTGCCCAATTTGTTACCCTTTGAAAATAAAGTCTGTTCGTTCGTTCGTTCGTTCTATCTATCTATCTATCTATCTATCTATCTATCTATCTATCTATCTATCTATCTATCTATCTATCTATCTATCTATCTATCTATCTATCTATCTATCTATCTATCTATCTATCTATCTATCTATCTATCTATCTATCTATCTATCTATCTATCTATCTATCTATCTATCTATCTATCTATCTATCTATCTATCTATCTATCTATCTATCTATCTATCTATCTATCTATCTATCTATCTATCTATCTATCTATCTATCTATCTATCTATCTATCTATCTATCTATCTATCTATCTATCTATCTATCTATCTATCTATCTATCTATCTATCTATCTATCTATCTATCTATCTATCTATCTATCTATCTATCTATCTATCTATCTATCTATCTATCTATCTATCTATCTATCTATCTATCTATCTATCTATCTATCTATCTATCTATCTATCTATCTATCTATCTATCTATCTATCTATCTATCTATCTATCTATCTATCTATCTATCTATCTATCTATCTATCTATCTATCTATCTATCTATCTATCTATCTATCTATCTATCTATCTATCTATCTATCTATCTATCTATCTATCTATCTATCTGTCTGTCTGTCTGTCTGTCTGTCTGTCTGTCTGTCCGTCTGTCTGTCTAACTAACTAACCACCCAAGTAACTAACCAACCAGATAACTAACCAACTAACTACCTAACACACCAACTAACTAACTAACCAACTAACCAACTAACTAACTAACCAAATAAACAACCAACTAACTAACCAACAAATTAAGTAACAAACTAACCAACTAACTAACTAACTACCCAACCAACTAACTAACCAACTAAATAACCAACTAACTAACTAACCAACTAACCAATTACCTAACTAACTAACTAACTATCTGATTTATACCCAACGACATTTGATTAGTGATGCCGTCAACATCACACAAAACCCTTCTACTACCCGTAACAGGTTCTAGTATCCATTTTATCCTGAGTCCCCCAGAGGCTAGTTCCTGTTACATAAATAAACACAATGCACCGTGTCTATGTGTATAGGAATACACGCCTACCACGCCTGTAGTGAAGTGATCTAGCTACTGCGCCACCGCGGCTGCCAATGTACCACCTTAATTATGTTGTCACAACGTGTCATTAAAGTTACCATGACAACATCTATTTAAAAGACATGACTCCTCGTGGATATAATTTATGATAAAGGATCACAAGAAGATATACAACGACAGAAATGACAACTGACAATCAGCCAGACAGCAGCAATTGGCCGTGCAATACACGTAGTTTGTCATTGACATACAACAATTAGTTTGTATTTGCAACCCGCGTATGAAATAAACATCTGTCAAACATCTGTTTGACACAAAACACTAATCTGATGTCTAATTATAGGTAGACGAGATGTGCCCACATAAGTGCATTGAAGTATATTTTCATAAGAGACGGATACAGAGTGTCATTTGGTTAGAGCACATGCCATTCAGCATATAGGTCGCTGCCTAATACATTAGTGGTGATTTGGTTGTTATATAGTTAACCGATAATGTATGTGTGTTTGAATTCAGGCCAACCTTGTAAGAAGAGTGGGGCAGTTTTGTTATGAACAGTATGTTAGGTAGGCAGGGACACAGACAGACATATTGGTTGATTTGTTAGTTGGATAAATGGATATATGGATTCTGGCTGGGTAGATAGATGGCTGACTGGCTGGTTGACTGGCTTAAGGGATGGATTGCTGGCTGGATGGATGGCTGGCTGCATGGATGGATGGGTGGGTGGGTGGATGGATGGATGGATGGATGGATGGGCGGCTGTCTGGCTGGCTGGATGGATGGATGGATGAATGGAGGGATGGATGAATGGATAGATGGATTAATGGTGGGTGGATGGGTGGGCGGGTGGCTGGCTGGCTGGATGGATGGATGGATGGATGGATGGATGGATGGATGGGCGGCTGTCTGGCTGGCTGGCTGGCTGGCTGGATGAATGGATGAATGGATGGATGAATAGATGGATTAATGGTGAGTGGCTGGGTGGATGGCTGGCTGGTTGGCTGGATGGATGGATGGATGGATGGATGGATGGATGAATGGATGTACTGATGTGTGTTGCCGGGGCCCATAAAGGAAGCAAAGAATAGCAACACTGCAGTCTACCACGCATGTCGTAAGAGGCGACTAAGAAGGCTTGATGGTTCCGTCGCCCTGCTACTGAGTGAGTGCGTGGCGCGGCACTGTGAGCTGTGAGTTTCGTGTGAAATGCTTTTGAATCTGCCCGAGGTTTTTTGGAATGTGACTGCATGTTCGGAGCGATAGCAGCTGGCTATGTCCCAGAGTTGACCGGTTTTTGCCTTATGCAGAAATGCGTGGCTGCTGGGCTTCTTGTTGACTGCCACTGCCATCGACGATGAACTGTATTTTCGTGGACTGTGTGGGTGAACATCTAGGAAACATCCAGATGGGAAAATGACTGCCGATTCCATCAGAGATAAACTGGATGTTTCGTGGGGGTCTATTGTGTTGACATTCTGGTGGCGGCATTATGCACAGTTTATCTGTGCGGGCTGTTGTTTGTCGAGACTCCTGTCTTTTCCACTGTTCACATTGGGCAGTGGGGAGCGTTTTATGTGATATTCACTGGCACAGGAACGGAGCATAATGGGGACGACCCGTTGCTGTGAAGTTGGAACCGTGACTAACTAACTAACTAACTGATGGGTGGGTGGATGGGTGGGTGGATGAAAGGATCGATGGAAGGATGGATGGTTGGAGGGCAGATTGGATGACTGGATGAATAACTGGCTAGCTTGCTGGCTGGCTGGATGGATGGATGGATGGATGGATGGATGGATGAACTGATGGGTGGGTGGATAGCTGGATGGATGAAAGGATCGATGGAAGGATGGATGGTTGGCGGGCAGACTGGATGACTGGATGAATGACTGGCTAGCTGGCTGGATGGATGGATGGATGGATGGGTGGATTGATGAAAGGATTAATGAATGAGTGGGTTGCTGGTTAGCTGGTGGGCTGGATGGTTGGCTTACACTGATAGAGTGGTCTAGACGTAATGGTTTTACCTTTCCTCTGGGGTAAACTGGACAGGCCGAGAGAGGGATCATGTTGCATAGACATCACAAGGTCTCTTCGATTCAGCCTAGGCTTTGTACTATAGAGAGGTATAACTCTGTCCCTGGCTCACACCATGGATGGGTTGTAGTTATTATGCCTGTTTTGAAGCACAATGTAACACACGTTCGTCTCTCAAGACGGTAAAGTAACACTGATAGAGTGTTACAAAAAGGAAGAAAATTAATGGAGAATTCCCAAAGCCATCAGCCAGTAAGTTAATGTTACACTGATAGAGTGTTACAAACAGGAACAGTAAACGGGGAAATTACAAGGCCACAATCATTGAATTAATGCATACAAATATGTAGTATTGCACACAGAAATATCGTTTGCAATAACCCTGTGGGCACAAGCTTGTTTAAATGAAGCTGTCAGAGAATGAACACAGGCAGAGTGGAACAATAGGTACAAGCTGACCTAGAGAAATGGTGCTGGATGGAGTGACAAGGTGGCATGAAGGAATATCATCAAAGCACCAAGGACCGAGATCTGTGGAGAGACATGAACCGTCTATGCCAGCTGGAAAGGCACATGATGACGATGGTGATGATATCATAAATGTAATATTACGATCAGAAGTTGCCAGTAGCAATCGCAAGAGGCGACCAGCCAATGTGCTGATGCCATCATAGATATGGTATAGTAACCCTAGCGCTTTGTCAAAACTACTGTCAATGCAATGTGACGAACCCGGATGTCCTTATAATAACAACGATATCTCTATCTGTTTGTCCCCAAGCAGTTTCCGGCCATGGGTCTGAGATGAGACAGCGCCATCACTGTTTGTAGACTTGAATGCACGCAGCAAAAGGTGGCCAATCTCTTTCTCACTTTCGCAGGCGACGAGCCCTGGTACCGAACTCCGCGTCTGACATTACTTGTGACATTATAAGCGAAGTTGCCTGTGAGCGTGGTTAACGCGCCCGCTGATACAAATATGTTGGGCTTGAATCTCGGCCTGTCAACTCCTCCTGTCACCTAATCCTGTCAACTCCTCCTGTCACCTAATCCTGTCAATTCCTCCTGTCACCTAATCCTGTCAACTCTGCCTGTCAACTCTCTCTGTTAGCTCAAATACTATGATTTACAATAACCGTTTGACTATCCACATCTATGATCGTGACTCAATGTGCTCAGGTTGCAGGATCGTGTTCTATACACTGAAATACCCCAAAATCAAAGAAATGAACTTGTCATAATCTCCCCATTAGTTCTACCGCGTCGTCGTCTATGACGCCTGGCGAATACAGCCAGGCGTCTACCGGTGAGCGACGCTAACCACACTGTGTCAGGAAGGGCCAGTCGAGGAATGCATGTGAGACATGATTTCCACGCAGTGACGCAGGCCCGTATAGTGAGACTCACAGTGTTAAGCCGGCAGACGGCTTGGGAGTGTTGACGGAGACAGACGTGATTGAAGGACGCTCGTATACTTGGGTGTATGAACGCAATAGAGAGAACGCATGTGAGAAGATTGAAGACTGTGCGCCTGTGAGTTGTGTAGTAGTGTATTGATGTATTTATTGAATGTATTATTGCATCGTCATTGTAATTGTATGATACATGGAATTGTTGCGACGAGTGAGATGTGTGAATAAAGTGTTTGCATTGTAAGTGTAGTGCGTCACGTTAAGTCATTCTGTGACCATGTTTTGTATCACACTTGTTGGCATGTACGAGCCAGTGTCCTTGCTGTAAGCAAGACTCTGACAAGTGTGAAAGTGGGGGGCTTTCGTCCGGTTTTTGAACAGTGTAAACGTGGATGCATCGTCCTTGTTGGATTATTTGAACCATAAGTGTAAACATGAGTGTGTCATCCATCTTGAATCAGTTGTAAAATAGGATTGAACGTGTGTGTAAGCGTAAAGTTTGGGAAGAAAGTAACATGGAAAGCAAGTTGTTGAATGTTTCGAACGGACGACAGTACGACTAACAAACATACTTGTCAGCACACAAACCTACAAAACTTAGTTGACAACGCATACACCACATAAACATACATGTCCTAATATCTTCTTATTCCAAAAGCAACAGGTTTTTGTGTCATCCGAAGTGACTAAGAAGTGAAGTCCATTTTTTCCAAGTAATAACGTTTAGGCAGCCATTCTCTGGAACAGTTCTCCATTGCCCTCCAGAGCTCCAAAGATCACTTAAGTATTATTTTTTTCACAAATACTTTTGTGTGTAGGCTTAGGCACAGGTTGCATTCGACAAATCCTGTACAAATTATTTACTAACACCTTAATTAACTTTTTGTGTACATTCATTGTATTGGATATATTTCATCATGTCTACATTGAATGATTTCATCGAATCTGGTTTGAAATTAAAGTTAACTGGTAATGAATTAACAAAATGGAGTGAGGCAAGGTATACAGAGCATATCCAACGTGAGGATAGAGCTGCTGAAATAGAACTGAAAAAGGCAGAAGCAGAAGCTGCTTTGAAACAGTCTGAGTTAGCTACCAAAACCAAACAGGCAGAATTAGATGCTAAAAAGGCAGAATCTGAGTTAGCTGCCAAAACCAAACAGGCAGAATTAGATGCTAAAAAGGCAGAAACAGAGGCCGAAATAAAGAAAGCTGAGATCTCTGCCCAGAGCAAGAGAGAAGAGCTCGAAATGAATGCAAGAACGAAGAAGGAAGAACTTGAAATACAACTGAAAATTAAACAGATGGAAGTTGATACATCAGCAGAGAGGGATTCTCGAAAGTCAGAAAGACTGGATAAAGAGAATCAGTACAAAAAGTACCATGGGATTGTGAAAAATTTCACCACTGGGAACTGCATTGCAGCATTTACCCAGACCTTTGAAACGGTAATGGAGCATTATCATATCCCAGAGACTGAATGGAACATAATATATATGAGAAGTCTCTCTGGGGAACCTCTGAAAGGGATAGAGACCATTCCCAAAGATCTTAGGAAAGATTACCAATTTTTAAATCCAAAATCATGTCACATTTCCTGTTAGATGAAGCAGGCTACAGAGAACAGTTTAGCAAATTAGCTCCAAAACCAACGCAAACTTTCTCTGACTACATCTCAGTAGTACAGGATGTATTTAGCAAATGGCTTTCATCAGCCAAAGTAAATACCTTTGATAAATTGAAAGATCTCATTTTAAGAGATAAGATCATTTCATCTTTACCACCACCATTTTCTAAGTTTCTGAAAGAATGTGAGTGTGAGAGTGTGCAACATATTGAGAAACGTGGTTAGGCTTATTTTACAGCCAACAAACATTGTTTCAGTAGTGGATTGACTGACACTGATTTTGTAGCAGCCGCTACCTATGACAGAGCGAAGTCAGGTCCCTATGTTAACAAGAAACCCTTTAAATAATATTCTGAGAAATATTATCAATGCAGATATTGTCATCTGTCACATAACGAAAATGACATGTGTGACAAACATCCTGGGTACCTTACATACTTGCAAAACTATATAGATAAGCAAGATAAAGAGCGAAAGAGCTATAAACGACTAACAAAATGCTTCCTTTGCAAAGCGTATGGCCACTGGCGTCATGCTTGTAAAGGCAAACAAATGACTAGAAAGGCTAATGCAGCCATGTTTGATAGCTCTTCCTCAGATGAAGAAACATGTGAAAATCATCCTGTAAATTCAGCACAGGCCATTGATGTATTTCATCTTAACAAATGTACCATCTATGATCGTTTTCGTGAAGATGGCCTACTAACATGCGGCCATGCAATACCTATTGCCAATGAAGAAGCTAATTTGGTAATAAACTTCAGAGGCAAACTTAACATCCACCACGGATTTGTAAATGGCAAAGCTGCCACCGTCTTATGTGATAGTGGATGTACTCTCATTGGTCTAAAGAGAGACTTTATTTTACCATCAGATTATACTGGCAAACATGTTACATGCAGAACTTTCTCAGGTAACATCGAGAAATACCCACTTGCATGGGAATATATTGACACCCCATTTCTCACAGGAAAGGTTAAATGCGCAGCATTATCCAACCCATGTTGCGACATAATTGTTGGGAACCTTCCTGAGGTAAATGACATGCCACATGACAGTGCAACATCATCTGTCCAATGTATAGTTAATAATACTGTATCATCTTCAACTGACCATACTGTTGAAAATGTATTGTCACCTGTAATTGATTGTATGTTTGCCAATTCATTGACATTATCACATGAATGTATTGTAACACCACCATGTCATATTGTTGATAGTGTAAATGCAGTAACAAGATCTGCCGCCAAAGTGCAAGATCAAATTGATCAGACTGAGGCTTTAGAAATGCTAAGCCCAGTGATATTACCTCCTAAAACCATGAAGGAGAATTTAATAACAGCTCGAAAGGCTGAATTATCTTTGCACAAGTATTTTAATCTTATAGGCCAAAAGCCAAGACGTACTAAAAATGCTAGATGGCATTTTGCACTGAAAGGCGGTATCCTTACACGGTACTATACCAAAGGTACCAGCACCACAGAGCAAACAGTGAACACCGTAAGCAACAGAACACCGTAAGCAAGCATTACATCTAGCACATGATATACCCTTTGCAGGGCATATGGCTTATTCGAATACTAGATCACGATTACTTAATCAGTTCTACTGGCTCAAATTCTACAGTGATACTAAGCAATTTTGCAGAACTTGTGACATCTGCCAGAAGCTTGTTAAAAAGGGTAAACACCCGCAAGTGGAGTTACAAATTACAGATCTAGCAAGTAGACCTTTTGAAAAGATATATGTTGATATTGTAGGTCCTCTTAACCACGTAACATCGAGAGGGAATAAGTTCATAATAACAATAATTGACCTCTGCATTAGATGGTCTGAGGCGATTCCATTTAAGAACATAACTGCCAAGGATGTTATGGAAGTATTCTTCCATATTTTTTCTAGAGTAGGGTTTCCTGAGACCATTCTCTCAGATCGTGGGAGCCAGTTCATAGCTGCAGCCACTCAAGCCTTTACCAGAATGTTAGGGGTAAAGCAATGCTTTAACAGCCCATACCACCCTCATTCGACAGGAATTATAGAAAAGATGAATGGGGATCTCAAGCATATGTTAGCAAAAGTAACCCAGGAACACCCTGAAGACTGGGATACGTATTTACCTGCCATACTATTTGCATATCGCGAAGTACCTCATTCCAGTACAGGTTTCTCACCATTTGAACTTGTATATGGCGCAAAACCACGCGGCCCATTATCTATGTACCATTCTATGTTAACTGAAAGTATAACTACTCATAAACCAGTATCATCATATGAACATGTCACATCATTGCGTGATAGGATAATGAAATCTTGTGTGTTAGCTAAAGAAGCACTGAAACAATCTGGTGCTATTTACAGACAGTATGCCAACAGAGGAAATAGGACGATAACATTGACACCTGGACAGGATGTACTACTTCTTTTGCCAAGCGACAGACATCTCTTGACAGACTCATGGCAAGGACCGTATAAGGTACTGAGACAAATCTCGACTGTTGACTATGAGATAGCAGTGAAAGACAAACATAAAATATTTCACATCAACATGCTAAAACCATACTACAACAGAGTCGAAGACCAAGACGAGACAGCAGCAAGCACAACGATAGTGGACCATACAGACGATGACGAGACCGACGAAATACCGACTCCATCACTTGACCCGACAAACAAGCTACACGACATCAAAATAAACCCTAGTCTCACTCAGACAGAGACCGACAGTTGCAGACAACTGTTACAAGACTACAGTAGCATTTTCTTTAACAATCCAGGACAGACAGACTTAGTTCATCATCATATTATTCTGACATCCAACACACAAATAAAAGACCATACTCCATTCCCATACACTACAAAGACAAATTACATCAGGAAATCATTGACTTAAGAAAAGAATCATATCATCAGACGATCACAATCACATTTTTGTTCACCAATAGTCATTATGAAGAAAAAGGACAACACAATACGACTCTGTGTTGACTATCGGAAACTGAACAGCATCAAACAGTTGGATTTAGAACCGATGAACAACTGTGAAGACATACTGACTGAAGTGACAGACTCTAGATACTTCACGAAACTGGACATGACCAAAGGATATTGGCAAATACCGGTACATAGTGACAGCATACATCTGACAGAATTTGCCACACCCTGGGGTCTATACGAATGGTGCAACCTTCCATTCGGACTAGTAAATGTCTCAGCGACCTTTGTACGGATGACAAAACTGCTTCTGACAGACATACCAAATATCATTTCATACATGGACGACATATGTGTACACACAAAGACTATGACAGACCATGTGACAACATTAGAGCAGACATTTGACCGCATCAGACAGCACGGACTGTCAATCAAACCATCGAAAGTTGACATTGCCTACCAGGAAATTTCATTTTTTGGGATATAAAATTTGTAATGGCTTTGTCACTACTGACGATAACATAGTGTCACGTATTTTGAAATTGTCACTTCCAACCACAAAGAAAGAAGTGCGAAGTTTCCTAGGTCTGTTGAATTACTACAGACAATTTATACCAAACTTTGCCACTTTGACAGAATGTTTCACTAACCTACTAACGAAAGACAAATCTAACAAAATTGTACACAACGAATGCCTAAGACCTGCATTTACAAAAGTATTGTCTTATTTTTCCAGTAATCCCATTTTGAAATTACCAAGTTTGGGTATTATTTTCAGATTGCTAACAGACGCGAGCTCCGTAGCGATTAGGGCCGTATTGCTACAGGCACACAATCAAATTCTACATCCTGTATATTATGTAAGTCGTAAACTAAAGACCAGAGAGCGTTCTTGGTCGACGCCGGTAATT
Organism: Cepaea hortensis; assembly: GCA_963921405.1. Classification (NCBI taxonomy): domain Eukaryota; kingdom Metazoa; phylum Mollusca; class Gastropoda; order Stylommatophora; family Helicidae; genus Cepaea; species Cepaea hortensis. Next base: position 7,208,225 of record OY992881.1, read on the forward strand.
GAGGCGTTGGCTCTTGTGTTTTTAGTTAGAAAACTATCTAGGTTCCTTCTTGGAACACACTTCATAGTAGAGACAGACAATAGTCCGTTGAAAATCATTGCTACAGGAACGCCTACCAACCACAGAGTGGCGATATGGGCACTGTTATTGCAAGATTTCAGTTTCGAAGTCAGGCATATCTCTGGTACCGATAATACGATTGCTGATCTTCTATCACGATGTCCTTGCGACACACCCATAAGCCCAATGGTGTCTGAGCGCACACAGCAGATGAATGAAAAATCTGCAGAGTAAGAAAACGCTCAGCAACACAGCGCACTATGAAATGTTTTTCAGTAACGCTGTACAGATTATGTGATAGGGACTACTTCCCAATGTAAATATATTGTGTATATACTTTATAATTATAGTAATGCATGTGATGAATATTTGTATGTATGTGGTAGAAAGGAAACGTTATTATATATATAACATTGTTACGAACAGTGCTACAGGAGGTCAAGACTTACTTCACTGGAACTGTGAAAATATCCGTAATACCTGCCACGCAGAGAGTTCAGAAGTATTTTAACCAGTGCGAGAAAGACTGTGACAGCGGAGTTCCACAGAACAACACCGTGAAAGAAAGAGTTAATCCAGCAGCTGTCCTTGGAAACTATATTCTCCGTTCCTTTCGGTAATATCCAGACGGAACAACATTGTGTTATCTACAACTCAACACACCAGCTGTGTATTTCCGGTGTTTATTAAATTTATGTGAAAAGTAGCAGACTGTAATGTCATCCTCACAAAGAATTGACGATGTATTTAAACTTTGTGAGCTGAAACATTACATATGCAAATTGTATGTAAGGATTTTGATAGGTGTAATCTGAGAATCATAACTTGATTCACTTGTTCATAATAGTGACATTTAGTTCGCTATTGTCAATAAGCATCAATCTATGACGCTTAGAAATTGATTTTCTAATGTAATTTATTTTCTTTGACAGCATGTTGATTTTGTATTTGTTTCAAGGGAAACATATGAAATTTGTAATAAGGTGTAACATGTGTAAAAGCCATTTTCAGGTTGCCAGGTAGGTGACAAAACAAGATGACGTCACCTGTGCATGGTATTAATTACCCAAGTTGTAGACCTTCATAAGACTCCAACCAAATGAGGTTGAGGTCAAATGTTGGAGTCATCTTATAGGAAGACGGCTCGCAGTCTGACATGTCGTTTTGCAATTTTTGTTTATCTGTCGAGAGGTAGATGCCAATTCGCTGAATATCTACCGGACTGGCTGTGTCATATTACAACTAAAGGTAATAACCCATCGAGTGGATTGTACTTGATGAGTGTTGCTTCTTAGCAGCATTGATGAATGAGTGGATATAACTTACAATTATTTGCATATTTCAAATGTAAACGAAAGTGTGAGGTCAGACGACAAATAATGGGTCGATTCTGACAAGTTTAGTAAATAAACCCATATATGTATATTGTGTACATGAAAGGCAAAAGTCCTTTCATGAAATGGAGAGGGGGAGACTGTCATAATCTCCCCATTAGTTCTACCGCGTCGTCGTCTATGACGCCTGGCGAATACGGCCAGGGGTCTACCGGTGAGAGACGCTAACCACACTGTGTCAGGAAGGGCCAGTCGAGGAATGCATGTGAGAGATGATCTCCACGCAGTGACGCAGGCCCGCATAGTGAGACTCACAGTGTTCAGCCGGCAGACGGCTTGGGAGTGTTGACGGAGACAGACGTGATTGAAGGATGCTCGTATACTTGGGCGTATGAAAGCAATAGAGAGAACGCCTGTGAGAAGATTGAAGACTGTGCGCCTGTGAGTTGTGTAGTAGTGTATTGATATATTTATTGAATGTATTATTGCATCGTCATTGTCTGTCATTGTATGATACATGTAATTTTTGCGACAAGGGATATGTGTGAATAAAGTGTTTGCATTGTAAGTGTAGTGCGTCACGTCAAGTCATTCTGTGACCGTGTTTTGTATCACACTTGTTGGTGTGTACGAGCCAGTGTCCTTGCTGTCAGCAAGACTCTGACAGAACTGTCCGCCAGCAGCTTCCTACAGCTTTCTTTGTTCTTGCCTCTCTGACGCCTGGAGGCATGCCACTGGACACAGAATGATCACTGACGTGGTTGAGAAGAGTGTACCCTCTGACCTTGAATCCCACTAGCTATGGATGAAGGTCCCATTTGTGTTTACAAGTGGATGTAGAATAACTGCAGTAGTGTGCTCACATACCGTGTACCTATGACAACATCGTTACTGATTGATGCACATACAGCAGCCGGATGGAGGTTTGGTAGCATCTGTAGCACATGTAACTAAGTTGTGAAAAAAAAAATGTTCTTCAAAGCATTTGAAAAGAAAGTAGTTTGCCATTGCTCTCCTCCTTGGCAGCGACCATACTGACCGTTGCCCGTAGCCATTGTCTCTATGAATAGATCCTCTGCCTAAAGTCGCTAAACTTGAGACCATAACCAACCATTATCTGTCAGCTGCTGCTCAGCTTCATCCACACCGGCTCTCATGGCTTCACGTAGCCCTGACTGGGGGATTGGGCACTCCTCCTTGCCCAAGGGTGTTCTGAAGGCTAGCAGAAGGAAGGGAGCACCTTACTTCTTTGACAGGGCATACCTCAACCCTGCCACCCAAGTTCACATTTAATATATTACAATCTTCCTTAGATAGATTCTGTAAGGTTTTCCGAGTGAACACCATAAATTAAGAATGCCAGTTTTTGCAACTACTGTAAATTGCATTTCGTGTAAACTTAATAATGTGTCAATAATAAAACACGCTGAACTTTCATTTCCACAGCAATGGGCACATGCAGCTGTAGAATCACACACATGGTTGAACTTTCTGTCTGGTAACTGAATAGAACAATGGAAGTGATGACACCCTAGCAATGGAATGCATAGCCGTCATCAACACAGTTATCAGTGTTACAGGCTCTGTCTTGAACCTGGCCAACATTACAATATTTCTGCTGCAGGACTGGAGAACCAACAACGTCACCCTGACTTTACTGTCCTTGTCCATCACTGACCTCATGGTTCTGGTCAGCATCCTGGACATTCACATCTTCAGCATCTTACAGACCCTATTGCCAACGAGATCTTTCGATTTCTTGTCTGCCCAGTACTACATTGTTACCTTTATTATGGCCATGTTCTCGGATATCTCCAGCCTGACCACAGTCCTGGTGTCCTTGGAACGATGTCTGTGTATCATCATGCCGCTCCACGGGCAGTCTCTCTTCTCCGTGAAGAGAACCTTAGCAGTTCTGGCAAGTGTGTGGATAATGGTTGCGCTGAGTTACACAGTTCTCTTCTCCACGTTGACCTTACACTGGACATACTACCTACGTTTCAATATCAGCAGACTTACTGTGCACATCACTGAAGACAGAATGCAAGTTGAGACAGGTCATAATATAAGCAACACCATCATTCTCCCCTCATTATGTGAACTAGCTCTCCTCATTAACACCATTGTCATTGTGATTGGTCTAAAGCGGTCTTCAAAATTTCAGAAAAAGTCCACAAATATTTCATCCAACTATAAAATCAATCTTGTCTCGTCTCCAAAGTGCACAAGACTTGTAATTGTTGTATGTTGTATCTCTGCTATATTCATCGCTTGCAATACGCCTCTTGTTGTGTTTATTTACTGTAAACAATTCGTACCTGACTTATCCTACACTGATGCCCGCCGCAAGACGCACCTAGTAATTATTAAAGTACTTATTCTGTTTTACGCCTTGAATGCGTCAGTCAAATATTTCGTGTACTTTTTTCTCATCCACCGCTTCAGGAATAAACAGAGAGAGATTTTTCAGTGCCCACGCTCTAAGCTTCGTTCACAGAAGTTGAGTTCACCATTGAGCTAATGTCTCCATTCTCTCATTGTTTGTTAAATTGTCAGCTGAGTTCAACATTGAGCTGATATCTCCTTTCTCTCGTTGTAAACTTAATTGTCAGTTGCGTTCAAAATCAAGATAATGTCTATTTTCTCTCTTTGTTAACTACATTGTCATTTGCGTTCAACATTGGGCTAATGTCTCCTTTCTCTCATTGTTGACAAAATTGTCAGTTGCGTCCAACATTGGGCTAATGTCTCCTTTCTCTCATTGTTTACTAAATTGCCATTTGCGTTCAACATTGAGGTAATGTCTCCTTTCTGTCATTGTTGACAAAATTGTCAATTATGTTCAATATTGAACTAAAGTCTCCTTTCTATTATTGTTTACAAAATTGTTAGAAACAACGACTGTCATATTTTGTATAGCAGTTATTTAGTTTCCAAGCAATGTCGACTGACAGAAGACAGGGATGACAGTTGGGACAGAATACAGAAAATGAGACAGACAATAAGGTTAAAGACAAAGGGAACAGACATCTACTTAGCGAGATTTAGGTGGGGACACCAGTAATTCTTGGCCTAGGCAACTAATCCATTGATGGAAAAGTCGAGTCGAAACAAACATGCTAATTGGTGGAGATTTCAGATTTAACAGATAGCTTGTCATGTTACTTAGAACTTTCCTGAGAGAATCAACAGTCTTTTCTTCAAGTGATGTGCTGGTCCTGCTTTCTAATGTTGCTTTTCTAGTTGAATACTTGATCCAAACGCTGATATTATTATGTTCTATGATGCCAGTTTAGGTAGCACACTATTTCTGCGTTCCTCCTTAGTTTATTCCCACCAATCATACCAGTGGCTTCCATGAATCCCCTAATAGACAGGTTTATCATCACAGGATGCTGTTTATTTATAAAAGTATTGTGGCAGTGCTGAGTGTTAACGGAAGATGTCTGCTTCAATGTATGATTGTTTGAAAGTAGTTTTGATTATGATTATTAATATTGTTGTTGATTTATTTGATTGTTTCGGGATTTGAGATTTAAATATTGAGCACAGCCCACTACTGGCAACGCTGATCGTATTCTGGTATGAACCTAAGGCCTATCCACGTCAATGTGGACTAGACTCGAGTTTCGCTCTCGTTTGAGCTCATCAGTAGAGCATATCCTTGACCGGACCCGGAAACAAACCCGGGATCACTGGCGTGTGACGCTGGCGTGCAACCACTAGATCACGCGGCACACGCTGTTGTTGTTGTTGTTGTTGTTGTTGTTGTTGTTGTTGTTGTTGTTGTTGTTGTTGTAACATGTTGAGTGCAAAATGGCGAACACCAGGCCAGAGGCTGACATGGATGTGTCTTGGATGAAAAGCACTAAAATCTTGGTCAACACACAAACAACAAAAATACACTGATATAGAGAAGGTCCGGAGTGGAACGTTCATTCTGATATGAGAGGATTGCGAGTCGTATGTGAACTGTTGACGGATTCCTTGCTGAAACTGAACACAAACTTTCTTGGTGACAAGTAATCTAAGGCATATGACAAAATAGACAAACCTACCTTGAAACAGTAAAACTATTCACTTCGGACGCCATAATGTTAGGATTCCACACTACACAGATTTACTGAGCTAACATGCCAAAATGACGATGAATATTGACAGGTCGGACTACATCTAACAGTCATACTACATCTCACAGTAGTATTACATCTCACAGTGGTACTATATCTCACAGTGGTACTATATCTTACAGTCGTACTACATCTTACAGTGGTACTACATCTCACAGTAGTATTACATCTCACAGTGGTACTATATCTCACAGTGGTACTATATCTTACAGTCGTACTACATCTCACAGTGGTACTACATCTGTCAGAGTCTCACATGGAGTCGGTAGGAACATAAAGATAGAAGGGAACTCGAGAAGGGACATAACCCCAATACAAGGGAGACACACTCGAATGCTGGAACAATCTAGAGCCTTCGAGAAACATAGGTCAGTTCGCCTACAGCTCCGTGGACACGCTGACCGCGTGCCAGGACCTGGTCCACGAGAAGCTCGAGGAGAGTTACAGCCCGTGTCCGAGACACGTTAGAGGGCAGACGCCGACTGGACATCGAACAAGCAACAGGGCTTAACTTAAGGGGGACTTGATAGATTGAATACAAATGTATTTAGGAGTGTTACTCGCTACATAGATAGATGATAGAGTTTGTTGTAATAATTATGTATGATGGCTTTATTGTGAACTCCTATGATCATGTTCGCCACGGAGCTGGCTGCGAAAACCATTCTTCGCCAGCTTACTGTAAATAAATCATGTCAGATAGTATCAGAACGGAGTTTGTTGCCTGTATGAACCCAAGTTTCATTCCCCTAGGTATCTAGGATGTTGACAGGCTATTTGGGGGCCCGTCCGGGATATTTCATGAACACCAGATGTATCTATTAATGATGCATTGGCCTGCTTCATCATCTTGCTACCGTCGCAGGAATGTGACACCAAAACGTTACCTACAAACTGTAAAACATTATTGGAACAGCACACGGACAAAAGAACGACAACACACGGATCGTCGTTGGAGTTAATTAATTTAATGTTATTAGCTAAATATGTATTACATTTGTGCTTTGTTGTATACAGAAAATATGTGAACATGTAAATTGTAAATTTTCTATCATAATATGTCACAAACATTTTCATTCATAGTTAAAACTTTCTCCCAATACAATTGTTGCAATTTAACTTATAAACCATTTCTTATCACAGGTACAGATAGTACTTGTCGCTTTTGAATATAGCATATCGCCAGTTTCCTTTTTTCTAAGGGCGACAACAATTACCTCACCTTAGTGTATATTTTAACAAATTATTATATTGAACGAAAGGTGTGCGAATCAGAGAGTGAATGAATTAAATGAGAGAGCGAGACACTGAGCGGACAAATTGTACGCAAAAAAAATATTTATTTTAATTTGTCTGCGTTTTGAGTGTAAAATGTAACACTTGTCTAAAATTGTGTATACATGTTTAGTGTTAGATAAAATAGGTTCACTCTAAGAATCACTGTTTGAATACCCTGTACATGCGACGTAATTCATTGTCACCAACTGGCTGGGGTTAGATCCCAGATGGGCAACCACTCAGCCAAAATCATTTTCTTCTACTGGTGTTTAGTTCTGGATGCAGTTTAAGATCCCCTAACTCTGTCAGAAGGGACTAATTAACACCCCAGACCCCAGAGAGAAAACGTGGAACAAATGTCTGTTATGCTGATTTAAGACACTGTCCCTGATACTCAAGAAAACAGCCAAGAAGTGGCTCGTTGAAGATAGAATATATCTATATATATATAGATGTGGCTGTACTTGGTATCACCAGAAGTGAGAAAGGAGGAGTTAAGACATGCAACGTAATCTGGTTACTTATGACTGCATAGGCAAGATACCTCCCGGACATAGATTCCCACTTCTGGACAATATGTGCGAACCCCCACTAAATGATACAATAATGTGTGTACTTGATTAAGCTACACAAACATTTATAAACATTTAGAATTATACGGACAAATTGAGTTTTAAAATACAACAACTGTGTTTATTATTGCTATTGATGATCATATGATGATGATGATTATATTATGGTATACGTAACTCATCTGGCTGAAAAGCTCAGAAGCACATAGGTCATGCTTTCCCCAGTGAGACGCAGTTCACTGTCAGATTGAAGGAGTCCAAATTGGTCCCTCACAAGGCTAAGTCACTTCCTGATATGGGTTGTTGACTGTCCATTGCTCCTAAGAGATCTGGGTTATAGCTAGGAAATCCTGTCATACGACATTGTATCGAAGTAACAAAACGAGAGGGTAATCTCTCACCAGAAATTAAAATTCCGGCTTCCCTGGTACACTATTGTGAATTTGCGTCTCAAGTCTTGCTGGCCACTGCTCGTAGTTTTATTCTATTCAATTCCTGGCTAGTTTCCAGGTTGGCTAATTAATATTCCCCTTTTCATTAGCTCCGCCTATTTTTCCATGTAAGATGATTTACCTAGATGGATTAAGTGCCAAATTCTTTTCACCCCTCCTCCTTTCCTGTGAAGGGTAGTTTCATGTGTCAATCAAATTGACCGATGCCCCCCCACGCCTGAAACAATGAAACCTGCTTTGGCGGCAATGCAGTTGCGTCATTACATTCCAATAGGCTGGTAACACCAGCCTTCCCGGTTGCTGGCAGGAATGTGTTTCTACTTTGCCCCGTAGTATTGCGGAGAGGTGTTAAGCATCTGGTCCTAATTGCTCCTTTGTGGTGGCAATTACAGACGTCCCGGCTCCACAAAGTCTGGACTTTTAGATGGTGTTAGGCCTGCATTAAATTGCCGTCTTTGGATCACACAGGGTTTTCCCCTGAGTAGCACTGCCATGTATTATTTCAGACGGGTCTGGCTGCCCCTCTTGATTCTAAACTAACACGTCAATCTCAACTGACTGGCTCCGCGATGTCTGGTTGATCAGAACATCAAAGGGAAAATCTCTTAGATGTAGAGACCAGACGTTGCTTTGATCTACCAATGTAGTAAAAATGATAGTGCGGGCTCTAAGTGACTCTGTATTTTTCTCTTACGTTTTTATCCTCTTCTGGGGAACGTTTATTCTTTTAGAGAATTTTAGAAAAATATTGTGGGCTCTGTAATTCCTTGAAAACTTGTGTAATTATGATGCTGCCGGGCTGTCCCGCCACATAGCTCTCCAATTTAAGTAGGTTCATTAATGAAGCCTATAACAGAGCCTCGGCAGCATTCAAGAATGTATCTAAGTTCTCTCCGTTCTCCAACTGCCTCCAAGTCTGGGTTCCCAATATTCTTTGTGGCAGTGGGATGTTCTATGAGTCAAAAGAAATATCCCATGTCCATTCTCCCAGGATAAATCTTGCAAATCTTTGCTCCTGGTGTTGTGTCGGATTTCCAGGCTATTGCTCGGTAATGTCCTGTCCTCTGGAGGTTTTACTTTTTCCCAGCCGGGAAATTGCAAAATGTATAACAAGATTCTCCGGCGCCGCAGAGAGACTGTTATTTTCCACTCAATTTCTGGCCCTTGTCCTATAAGCAGAGGAAGTGCCATCAGTGTTTTCTTAAAAGAATTGGTTGCAGTAATGTTGCTCCATTTTCTTTTCCTCCGTCGGCCAAAGATCATAATAAAATCCTTTAATCTCCTCCTTTTGGCAGGAAATTTGCTAAACATCATAATTTTATGATGTGCATTCAACTCGTACTTGCCTCTTTCTTGGTAGGATGTCAGTTTACTACCTCTTGATTTAAGAGTTTTCTTCCTTCGATAATTATTTATCCAGGTGCGTTCCTCTTCAACAGAGTTCCATTTTGAATCTGTGTTTGAAAGTATAAGGCTAGTAGAAGTTGTCCAGCTTTGAGAAATCATGTTGTTCCCCAAGAACTGTGAATTTGTATCACTCCTTGTAGAAGTATACATAAACAGCTGTTCTCCCCATCCAACATTGGTTGAAGTGAAAGGTAAACAAGGTCCTGAGTGTTGAGTATACCAACCGCTCCGGTTTTGTTCCGCTGCAGAGTCCATCATTTGTGATCCCCTGTTAGCTTCAGCTGTGTTGATGATAGGCATTACCTTCATCCTGTCCAAAGAAGTATTTTCTTCTTTGTTGTTAGCAGACATGTTTATCGTCCCTGAATCAGAGTCCGTGGTATAACCTACATGAATGCTTTGTGTATCTTGAGTTTCCTTTTCGAAAGACTCCAAGATACTGACATCGTAAGAATTCTCCTCCGTGTCTTGTTTGTCCTCCATGGCCGGGCTCTCTTGTGCCAAGTCCAATTGAAGTATTCTCTCCCTGGTCTGGTTTTCTTGTTCCAAATCCAATAGAAGTGAATGTTGTGGGATGTCATTTTCACTGCCATATCCCACCTGAGATAAGTAATTCAAACTGATAATTATTTCATCTTGTGTGGCCACACCGTGAGAAACAATGGAATCCTGTTTTACATCCATTCCGGTCTCAGTTGAATTCATTTCCACTCCTAGTTTCTCTGAACTGAAGGGAATAAAAGAGTCGGGTAAGGTCTCGCCTTCGATCTCTTTAATAGTTTTCCTCAGGTCCTCCTCCTCCTGGATTTTTCTCCTTTGGGAAGTCTTAGGAAGCTCCTGAGATTGCTGGGTTGTCAAGCCAGCTAATCCGCTTTCATTGCGGTGTAAACATTTATCACGTTTGTGACTGTTTACCGAACGCTTGGTACATTTATTCCTATTCCGTTTATTTTTAATATTTTTAGGAATAGGCGAGGGAAGCATCTGCCTTTCTGTGCGGAAGTTTTTGTTTTTCTGAGCCATGGGGATTTGCGAAGGAATGCATGCCTCTTCTTTGTGACGGTCAGCTTCCCCGCTTTCTATCAGAGTTTCGGCTTGAGTGATTGGCTTTTCCTCAATCGAGCTGGTAGATTCCTCCACGTTCAGTATTTCAATTTGCTTCTTCTTCATCTCATCTTCTTCAGCTTTGTGACGCATATCTGCTTCTAATTCTGCAACTCTTTTCATCATCTGCTCATCTTCTTTGTCCCACCAATCCATTTCTTCTCTAATAAATAGTTCTAGCTTCTCTCCTACTAAGCCGAGCCTTATGCCCCATCCTCTAGCGGACTCTAAGAAATCTGTGCGTGCATCCATGATCTCTTCTCAGCTTAAACTCAGGTAAGTAATTATATTATTACCCTAGAGAGAGCTAGTCAGATTTATGCTAGAGCAGGATAGTGACAAGAGGAACAGACACTGCTATGAGAATGATAGTAGTGAATTAGAGTGAGAAAGTTGATGCAAAGCAGTCCGTCATACACTGAATTAACTAAGAATTATCAAATTATTCATGATTAAATCAAATGATAAAGCATGTAATCAAAAAATCATCAAGTAAATCATCAATAAACTAATTAATATCACTAATTAATGTGATTATTAATTCTACAGTGGTGAATGATGTAAATTAACTCATATGATATTATCCATTATTAACTTTTTAACAAGTTATTTAAATTCTACAGACTTCCCTAGAACCAAATTCCTAAGTTAATACTTAGCAAATGTAATGGGTGAAGAATGAAAGAATGGTTTATGAAAATCAATAGTCTAGAATTTATTCTCTGATTCTATCATGGATGAGAAGCCCTGATGTGTCAAAATCTTGCCTACAATCAAGCAAGCTATTACATTAGAAATAAATTATAACTAACTAATGCTGCTAAGAATGTAAGTGAGAATTACCTAGGTTCTATCCATGGGCAAGACCAGAATAATACCAGACTAACAGATTTGAAATAGGTTCGTTCCTTGCGAGCGAACCAAGTTTTCTAGGGTTTACTCCCGTATTCTATAGCGGGCGAGCAGACCAATAGGCTCTAGGGTTTACTCCCGGATTCTATCCCGGACGAGCCCCTTAATATGTCACCAACTGGCTGGGGTTAGATCCCAGATGGGCAACCACTCAGCCAAAATCATTTTCTTCTACTGGTGTTTAGTTCTGGATGCAGTTTAAGATCCCCTAACTCTGTCAGAAGGGACTAATTAACACCCCAGACCCCAGAGAGAAAACGTGGAACAAATGTCTGTTATGCTGATTTAAGACACTGTCCCTGATACTCAAGAAAACAGCCAAGAAGTGGCTCGTTGAAGATAGAATATATCTATATATATATAGATGTGGCTGTACTTGGTATCACCAGAAGTGAGAAAGGAGGAGTTAAGACATGCAACGTAATCTGGTTACTTATGACTGCATAGGCAAGATACCTCCCGGACATAGATTCCCACTTCTGGACAATATGTGCGAACCCCCACTAAATGATACAATAATGTGTGTACTTGATTAAGCTACACAAACATTTATAAACATTTAGAATTATACGGACAAATTGAGTTTTAAAATACAACAACTGTGTTTATTATTGCTATTGATGATCATATGATGATGATGATTATATTATGGTATACGTAACTCATCTGGCTGAAAAGCTCAGAAGCACATAGGTCATGCTTTCCCCAGTGAGACGCAGTTCACTGTCAGATTGAAGGAGTCCAAATTGGTCCCTCACAAGGCTAAGTCACTTCCTGATATGGGTTGTTGACTGTCCATTGCTCCTAAGAGATCTGGGTTATAGCTAGGAAATCCTGTCATACGACATTGTATCGAAGTAACAAAACGAGAGGGTAATCTCTCACCAGAAATTAAAATTCCGGCTTCCCTGGTACACTATTGTGAATTTGCGTCTCAAGTCTTGCTGGCCACTGCTCGTAGTTTTATTCTATTCAATTCCTGGCTAGTTTCCAGGTTGGCTAATTAATATTCCCCTTTTCATTAGCTCCGCCTATTTTTCCATGTAAGATGATTTACCTAGATGGATTAAGTGCCAAATTCTTTTCACCCCTCCTCCTTTCCTGTGAAGGGTAGTTTCATGTGTCAATCAAATTGACCGATGCCCCCCCCCACGCCTGAAACAATGAAACCTGCTTTGGCGGCAATGCAGTTGCGTCATTACATTCCAATAGGCTGGTAACACCAGCCTTCCCGGTTGCTGGCAGGAATGTGTTTCTACTTTGCCCCGTAGTATTGCGGAGAGGTGTTAAGCATCTGGTCCTAAGTGCTCCTTTGTGGTGGCAATTACAGACGTCCCGGCTCCACAAAGTCTGGACTTTTAGATGGTGTTAGGCCTGCATTAAATTGCCGTCTTTGGATCACACAGGGTTTTCCCCTGGGTAGCACTGCCATGTATTATTTCAGACGGGTCTGGCTGCCCCTCTTGATTCTAAACTAACACGTCAATCTCAACTGACTGGCTCCGCGATGTCTGGTTGATCAGAACATCAAAAGGAAAATCTCTTAGATGTAGAGACCAGACGTTGCTTTGATCTACCAATGTAGTAAAAATGATAGTGCGGGCTCTAAGTGACTCTGTATTTTTCTCTTACGTTTTTATCCTCTTCTGGGGAACGTTTATTCTTTTAGAGAATTTTAGAAAAATATTGTGGGCTCTGTAATTCCTTGAAAACTTGTGTAATTATGATGCTGCCGGGCTGTCCCGCCACATTCATGACAAGGGATATTCCAGCTCGTGACACTTAGAGATGTACTACACACCACATACACACAGGTAGCACACACTGTAGACATTAGGTAGGACATACTCATAAAACTAAACACTAACAATTAAATCACACACATTTTATTAGAGCAAGTAACAAAGCAGTAAACACACTAACAGGCAAACAGGAACATAAGTAGTTACTTGGGAGAAAACAAGAGTGCATATATATATTAAGCACTATAAAACATACGGAATTAAAAGTGTATCAAAATACACATTCAGGACAAGGATTGCAAGTGTTCTTAAATAAGCCAAGACAATTTGTCTTGTTAAACCTCTCTAGCACAGAGTTTAATATCTGGGTATCAAATGGATACTTGAGAAGGGCGGGGTTGCAAATACAACTAGAAGCGTCAGGGAACTTCGGTTGGATAAGCATGTTTAAGGATATGGAAGAGATAGGGGCTCTTCAGCAATCATCCTGGATTGTTGTACGGGGAAATACATGAGTTAATAGTGCAAATATATAGATGGCCAGGTTCCCATCCACGAAACTACCAAACACCAACTTCATGTGATCCTATGACAGAATTAGTGCAGACTAATTACCATATACTAACCCATAGAAGCGGGGGAGGGGGACCCCTGTCAGAGTCTCACATGGAGTCGGTAGGAACATAAAGATAGAAGGGAACTCGAGAAGGGTTAGTTAGTTAGTTAGTCGTAGTTCCAACCTCATAGCAACGGGTTGTCCCCATTATGCTCCGTTCCTGTGCCAGTGAATATCGCACAAAATGCTCCCCACTGCCCAATGTGAAAAGTGGAAAAGACAGGAGTCTCGACAAACAACAGCCCGCACAGATACACTGTGCATAATGCCGCCGCCAGAATGTCAACACAATAGTCCCCAACGAAACACCCAGTCGGCAGTCATTTTCCCATCTGGATGTTTCCTAGATGTTCACCCACACAGTCCACGAAAATACAGTTCATCGTCGATGGCAGTGGCATTCAACCCCAATACAAGGGAGACACACTCGAATGCTCGAACAATCTAGAGCCTTCGAGAAACATAGGTCAGTTCGCCTACAGCTCCGTGGACACGCTGACCACGTGCCAGGACCTGGTCCACGAGAAGCTCGAGGAGAGTTACAGCCCGTGTCCGAGACACGTTAGAGGGCAGACGCCGACTGGACATCGAACAAGCAACAGGGCTTAACTTAAGGGGGGCTTGATAGATTGAATACAAGTGTATTTAGGAGTGTTACTCGCTAAATAGATAGATGATAGAGTTTGTTGTAATAATTATGTATGATGGCTTTATTGTGAACTCCTATGATCATGTTCGCCACGGAGCTGGCTGCGAAAACCATTCTTCGCCAGCTTACTGTAAATAAATCATGTCAGATAGTATCAGAACGGAGTTTGTTGGCTGTATGAACCCAAGTTTCATTCCCCTAGGTATCTAGGACGTTGACAACATCTCACAGTAGTATTACATCTCACAGTGGTACTATATCTCACAGTGGTACTATATCTTACAGTCGTACTACACCTCACAGTCGTACTACATCTTATAGTAATACTACATCTCACAGTTCTACTACACCTCACAGTCTTACTACATCTCCGTTGGTAGAACTACATCTCACAGTTCGACAATATCTCACAGTAGTATTACATTTAACATTGATGTTCTCTAAACGAAGACAAAAACTGGACCATGTTGTGACAATGGGAAAGATTTACGGAACGTTGTTTATCCATCAAGAATGATGATGACAATTAATTTCATCCAGTGGGATTGAAAGTATGGAGCCGTGAGTTCTAAGATGGCTGATAAGGCCTCCTTTGGTTCGAGATGTTCTTTGACAATGTGCGCAAAGAATGCTTGACGTTCCAGGAGGAGGATCTTCTGCGGTGGTTTTTTCTCTCCAGCCTTGTCTTCACAGTTCTTGCACTCCCGTTTGCTTCACAAGTGACTGCACTCTTGCGTAATGATGTACGCCCAGAATTTCGGTTTTTGGCAGCAGTCTCCCAGGTGTCAAGATGAATTCCAAAAACGTTCAGTGAGATTTTCAGTGTCTTTAAAGCGTTTCCTCTGTCCGCCTTGGGAGCGTTTACCACAACGTAGCTAGCCGTAAAAAAATTCCCTTAGGGAGCCTGTGATCTAGCATGCGAGTCAAGTGACCAGCCCAGCTAATTTGATTCTTCATTTGTAGAGTGTGGATGCTGGACATGCACGCTCTTTCTAAAACTTCAGTGTCTGGGATCTTGTCTTGCCATTTAATCTTCAATCGCTTCCCAAGGCAGACTGTGTGGAAGTGGTTTAATTTCCTAGCATGTCACTGGTAATCAGTCCAGGTTTCACTAGCATATAGCAGTGGGGATAATACAACTGCTTTGTAGACTTTCAGCTTTGTTTGCAGGCTTATTCCATTTCTGTCCCATACATTCTTGTACAGTCTGCCAAAGTCAGCGCTGGCCTTGGAGATTCTAGCATTCACTTCGTCATCAATTGTGGCAGCTTGTGACACAGTGCTGCCATGATAGGTGAATTTGTCCACAACACTTAGTCTATGACCATTCACTTTGATATTCGGCACAGTGTGATTATTCCCTGGAGCTGGCTGGTACATAACTACAGCTTCTCCAAGTTTATATTGAGCTCAAAGTTGGCACAGGCATATGAGAAAGCTGAAACATTGTGTTGCATGTCTGCCACTGAGTTGGCATATAGAGCGCAATCATCAGCAAACAAGAGCTCGCTGACGGTGTCACTGGTATTTTTGGTTTTAGCTTTCAGCCTTCTGAGACTGAATAACATTCTATCCATGCGGTAGTTGATGTATATTCCAATGTCGTTGTTCTCGAATGCATTCGTTAACATAGCTGAAAACATGATGGTGAACAGTGTTTGTGCCAGGACACAGCCTTGCTTCATTCTATTTGTGACAGAAAAAGGCTCAGACATTTCACCATTTTCCCGTACTCTTGCCTGCATGCCATCATGAAATAGCCGCACTATTTGGACACACTTTTGTGGACAGCAATATTTAACCATAATCTTCCACAGTCCTTCTCTGCTGACTGTATCAAAAGTCTTGGTAAGGTCAATGAAAGTGGAGAACATTTAAGAGTTCTGTTCCTGACATTTCTCTAGCAGCTGCCTGCAGCGAAAATCATGTCAACAGTTCCTCGTTCTTTTCTGAAGCCACATTGACTCTCAGGAAGAAGACCTTGATCGAGATGGGCCGTGAGGCGATTGAGAAGAATTCTGGTGAGTATCTTCCCAGCTAATGAGAACAAGGAGATGCCTCGGTGGATGTATGTGTGTGTGTGAGGGATCTGTGTGTGTGGGGGGGGGGGGATATTTGGGAGGATTATTAGAAGTATGTGGGTGTTGGTGGGTTGGGGGTGTGTGTAGGGAATGTGTATTTGTGAATGGGTGTGTAGGAGATTGTGTGGGTTGGGGGATGGGTGTGTAATGGGTGTGTGGGATGAGTGGGGGTGTCTGTGAATGGGATATGTCTGTGTGGGTGGGATTGTATGAGTGTGGATGGGGTAAATGTGAGTGGGTGGAGGATGTATGTGTGGGTGGTGAGGATGTTTGTAGGTGGGGGATGTGTGGGTGGGTGGGGAGATGTGTGTGTGGGTGAGGGATGTGTGGGCGGGGATGAGTATGAGGAATGCATGTGGGGTATGTGTGTGTGAGGAGAATGTGTTTATGTGTGGAGCTTTGTGTGGGAGGGGAGATGTATGAGAGGTGGGGGAGGTGTGGGATGTGCAGGTGGATGACGGATGTATGTGAGGGTGGGGGATGTGTGTTTGGCTGGGTGGTTGGGGTGTGTGTGGGTGGGAGGGTAGATGAGAGATGCATGTGTTGATGGGCGGGTATGTGATGTGTGGGGGTGAGTGGTTGATGGATGAGTACGTGAGTGGGTGGATGTGTGTGAGAGATGAGTGTATGGTTGGGGGATGTGTGTGTTTGTGAGAAGATGTGCGTGAGCGGCGGATGTGTGTGGGTGGAGTATATGTAGGTGGTGGGATGTGTGTGGGTGGGATCTGAGTGTTTTGGGGTGTTTATTGGTGGGTGATATGTGTGGGCAGGTGGGGAGATGTGTTTGTGGGTGGGGATGTGTGTATAGGTGGGGGATGTGTAGTTGAGAGGTGGCGGATATTGGGTGGGTGAGTGGGTGTAGGTTGGCTAATGTGTGTGTGGGTGGGTGAGGAAAATTGTGAGGGTGCGGGATGTATGTGTGGATAGGTGCGGGATGTGTGGGTTGACGGGGGTAAGTGTGTGTGGTTTTGTGATGTGTGTTTTGCTGGGTGGTTGCGGGTGTGTGGGTGGGTGGTGGAGAATATGTGGGTGGGTGTGTGCGTGTCGGTTATGGGATGGGTGGGGAATGTATGTGTGGGTTTGGAAATGTGTGTGGGTGGGGAAGCAGTGGGTTTGTGGCGGCATGTATGTTTGCCTGAGTCTGTGTGAGTGAGTGGAGGTATGTGTGGGTGGGTGGGGCTGTGGTGGGTGGGGGATGTGTGGGTGGCTGAGGGATGTGTGGGTGGCTGCTGGGTGTGAGGATGGATGGGGGATGTGTCTCACAACATTACAATATGCACTGTTTATGTTTACAACTTTCATTTGACAATGTTGTTTTTTTTCCATATGAATGTATCATGCGTAATATGCATTGTTTCTGCTTACAAAATCCATTTGACAGTGTTTTGTTTTCCTATGTAAATGTAACATGCACATTTGATGAATGAAAGATGAGTGATCGAAAGGGCCGAATGTAAGACGGGCCTGCGTGCCCAATTTGTTACCCTTTTAAAATAAAGTTTGTTCGTTCGTTCGTTCGTTCGTTCGTTCGTTCGTTCTTCGTTCATCCCAAAAGAGAGTCAGCATAACCTTCCCTGCAGATGGCTGCGTGCGAAGCTGCTTTGTTTCGGTAAGGAGGGATGGCGCAATTCCTTTCTCGGGCTCTTCGTTTCTGGCTCTTGGTAATGAACCCAGGTTTTATCTCAGTAACAATTCTTGATAAGAAACCATCACCTTACACTTCAAAGCACTGCAAAATTTCTTGAAACGCATCAATGCGTCGTTGTTTCAATTCTGTAGTAACTTGCGGAGAAATACACCTTACAGACATTTTGCGCAGAGCCGTGCAGTGCTATGGTACAGAGAGGTGGCCGCATCAGGCGGTACCGTAAGGGGGCTTCATAAGTGGGCGGCATTTTAAAAGGAAACAAAATGTATGGGGCGGCATTTCGAAGACTTGCACCATACTGAAAAATTCTAAAGCACGGTCCTGATTTTGCGATACTGTAGCACATCATGGATGGTGTGGTGTTGACTGATGTCAAGATGTGCGGCAATGTCATTCACAGTCAGTCGACGGTTTTCCTATACAAGGCCATCAATGGCTGCAATCGACTCTGTGGTCATTAATCGGTGAGCCTGACCACGTCGTCAACAGTCTGTTACAGAAGTCACGCCGTTTTCAAACTTCCTACTCCACTCATACACTGGCTGGACTGACAGGCATGCATCACCAGACAGCACTTTCATTCGCTGAGGGCTAGCGCGGGTATATTTGACCTTCTTTAATCATTCGGGTTTCTGATCTTGTTGTCATTACTATTGTATGTCAATAATCTTCTTGGATCTTGTTGATACCTGGTGTTTCCAATAATCATATATCAAGGTCTATTGCCACTGCACACGTTTGCAACCTCTTTAATTACGTTGTCATAGTCCATACTTCATTATTGTGCATCCATCTTGTTGATATTCAAATTTAGCATTGATGTTACCTTTTATGATATTTAATTCTGAATACTTGCACTTCTTGAAGGCAATATCAAAACCACTATAAGAAGCATCGATATTACCATCACTGTTGTCTGATGTTGATGCAAAAACTTGAATGATGTTGAATTCAAAAGGTCTGCCACTTTAACAGCAATATTCTGTACGACACAGTCCAATATCCTTTGATGAATTTTTATCTCTCCTGATCCAGAAAGTGTTACACCTCGCTCTCCACCAGAATGGATTATGTGATATTCTTCGGATGTTATCATGCTCGTTCTTGTCCATCTGGGCTCACATATACCTAAAATGTTAATATTCAGTGTTGCTTGTGTGATATTATCCAGTTTGCCATCTTCACTCATAATTCGAAAGTTCCCATTTTGAGTGATGTTAATTGTTTGTACTCAGTCGCTAACTGACGGTCTAGAATCACCTAGTTCACATGACTATCCCTACCGGGCGAGGCTGTTCTTATAAAGCACCCATTTACGTCGTTTCTCTGTTTCTCTATGAATCAACAAAACATGATCTTTTAGGCATCTGTAAAAAAGGTTGGTTGCCATTGATTTTCTTCTTGATTGTCTCAAAAAATTAGATCTGTCTACAGTCGTGAAATCCTGGCCAATAACTAGCAATTATCTATCAGCTACTCCTTAACCCCAACCACAACCTACATCCATAGTAGCTTCGCGTAACCCTAATCGGAGAGGAGATAGGATGTGAAAGTACCTAATCGAGTACTCCCCCTTGCCCAAAAGTATCTCGTAGGCAAGGGGAGGGAAGGAGGTACCTTACTCCTATAATAGAGATACCCCTATCCAGCCACTCGATTTTGTCATCTCAATTTAGAGTTACGAATGAGATAAGGGTGGCCTCAGATTAGCATTTAACTCAACTTTGGTGAATGAAGCTCTGACATTGAACAATCTCTCTCAGTTTATTCCTGAAGCGATGGTTGAGAGAAAAGTACACAAAAAAGTTGACTGAAGAATTTAAGGCGAAGAGCAGAAATAGTGCGTCGATAATTGCTAGGTAAATCTTGCTGTAGGCACTAGCATAGGAGAAGCCAGGATGGCGGATGTATGTGAGAATGAGGGGTGTGTGTTTGGCTGGGTGGGAGGGGTGTGTGTGGGTGGGAGGGTAGATGAGAGATGCATGTGTTGATGGGCAGGTATGTGATGAGTGGGTGTGAGTGGTTGATGGATGAGTACGTGAGAGGGAGGATGTGTGTGAGAGATGAGTGTATGGGCGGGGGATGTGTGTGTTTGTGGGAAGATGTGCGTAAGCGGCGGATGTGTGTGGGTGGGGTATATGTGGATGGTGCGGTGTGTGTGGGTGGGAGCTGTATGTTTTTTGGGTGTTTATGGGTGGGGGATATGTGTGGGCAGGTGTGGAGATGTGTTTGTGGGTGGGGATGTGTGTATAAATGGGGGTGTGTAGTTGAGAGGTGGCGGATATTGGGTGGGTGAGTGGGTGTAGGTTGGCTGATGTGTGTGTGGGTGGGTGAGGAACATTGTGAGGGTGCGGGATGTATGTGTGGATAAGTGCGGGATGTGTGTGTGGTTTTGTGATGTGTGTTTTGCTGGGTGGTTGCGGGTGTGTGGGTGGGTGGTGGACAATATGTGGGTGGGTGTGTGTGTCGGTTATGGGATGGGTGGGGGATGTATGTGTGGGTTGGGAAATGTGTGTGGGTGGGTAAGCAGTGGGTTTGTGGCGGCATGTATGTTTGCCTGAGTATGTGTGAGTGCGTGGAGGTATGTGTGAGTGGGTGGGGGTGTGGTGGGTGGGGGATGTGTGAGTGGCTGTGGGATGTGCGGGTGGTTGCGGGGTGTAAGGCTGGACGGGGGATGTGTCTCACAACATTACAATATGCACTGTTTATGTTTACAACTTTCATTTGACAATGTTTTTTTCCCCCTGCGAATGTTTCATGCGTAATATGCATTATTTATGCTTACAATATCCATTTATAAGAAGCATGTATGAAGGAATAAAGAAAGCCTGTGGTCCAGTGATCAAAAGAAGTGCACCATTGAAAACCTTGACTGGAGAAGTCATCACTGATAAGAAACAGCAGATGGACAGATGGGTAGAGCACTATTTGGAGCTTTACTCAAGTGAGACCAAACTAGCGGATAATGCCCTCAGCGCCATAAAGGCTCTACCAACTCTTGACCACCTGGACACACTTCCCACCATAACAGAAGTTAAGTGTGCTATAAATGAACTTGCATCTGGCAAGGCTCCAGGTATGGATGGGATTCCAATAGAGGTTATCAGGAGTGGGCAAGACACACTCACTATACAGATCCACCAGCTAATAGAGCTATGCTGGCGTGAAGGACACGTCCCACAGGATTTCAAAGATTCAAGCATCATAACACTGTACAAGAACAAGGGCGATCGGAACGACTGCAACAACTATAGGGGTATCTCACTTCTGTGTATTGTTGGAAAAGTATTTGCCAGAATTGTTCTGCGCAGACTTCAAGTCCTAGGAGATCAAGTCTACCCCGAATCACAGTGTGGCTTTCGACAGAACCGGTCTACCACTGATATGATATTCTCATTGCGACAAATGCAAGAAAAATGCCGTGAACAGAATCAACCACTGTTTATTGCCTTCATCGACCTCACAAAGGCATTTGATTTGGTCAGTCGTGAGGGTCTGTTCAAGGCACTAAAGAAGATTGGCTGCCCCCCAACTCTTCTGTCCATTGTGGAATCGTTCCACACAGGCATGAAGGGTATAATCAAGTTTGATGGTGCAACTTCTGAAGAATTTGAAATCAAGAGTGGAATTAAGCAAGGTTGTGTACTAGCTCCCACCCTCTTTGGAATATACTTTTCACTTCTACTGAAATATGCATTTCGTGATCAGGATGGTGGTATATACATTCACTCACGCTCAGATGGCGGCCTCTACAATGCTCAGAGATTGAAGGCTAAGACCAAAATTAGGAGGGTACTGATCAGAGAGTTGCTTTTTGCAGATGATGCTGCAGTTACGACCCACTCTGAGGAAGAATTGCAATGTCTACTATCTGCATTCTCCAATGCTTGTTCTGAATTTGGTTTAACAATTAGCAAAAAGAAGACACAGATTATGTCACAAGGTGCACATGGGGTACCATCAATCTTTATTGACGACGCCGAACTAGAGATAGTAGACCATTTTACATATCTAGGATCGGTGGTAAATAGCAAATTATCCCTAGATCAGGAAATCAACATCCGGATTGGTAAGGCAGCAACAACAATGAA
Source organism: Cepaea hortensis (assembly GCA_963921405.1). Taxonomy (NCBI): domain Eukaryota; kingdom Metazoa; phylum Mollusca; class Gastropoda; order Stylommatophora; family Helicidae; genus Cepaea; species Cepaea hortensis. Next base: position 7,230,301 of record OY992881.1, read on the forward strand.
CAGGTTAAGAAAAAGAGTCTGGGAGAACAGGAAGCTTACTGCCAAAACAAAAGTCCTTGTCTATCAAGCCTGTGTCCTTAGTACTCTTCTCTATGGCAGTGAAACCTGGACAACTTACTCACACCAAGAGAACAATTTAAACAGCTATCATATGCGGTGTCTGCGAAGAATTCTTGGTATTAAGTGGCAAGACAAAATCACAAATACTGAAGTATTGGAAAGATCAGGTTGTGTGACAGTTTATTCCATGCTCAGTCTTCGTAGACTTAGATGGATAGGACATTTTAGGAGGATGGATGATGGTAGAATACCAAAGGATATCTTTTTTGGTGAATTACAGATGGGTAAGAGATCTCAGGGTCGGCCTCTACTACGATACAAAGATGTGTGTAAGCGGGACATGATTGATACAGGCATTGATAATGCACATTGGGAGCAAGTCGCCGCTGAACGTGTTGCATGGAGGGAAAATATCAGAAATGGAATAAAGTCAAAGGAGAAAATTATTGCAGAAAAGTCACACACCAAGCGTTTGAGACGTAAGATGGTGGAAATGACCACGTGTTCACATGCACCCACTGTGAACGGACATTTACAGCGCAAATTGGCCTTATCAGTCACACTCGCTACCGCCATAGTTAAAAGTTATTATGCCTTTTTAAAGCACAAACTATCGTCTGTCAAGACGGCAAGGTGCCAATGTCATCCATTTGACAATGTTTGTTTTTTTCCTATGTAAATGTAACATGCACATTTGATGAATGAAAGATGAGTGATCGAAAAGGCCGAATGTAAGACGGGCCTGCGTGCCCAAATGGTTACCCTTTTAAAATAAAGTTCGGTCGTTCGTTCGTTCGTTTGTTCACAGGATTGGCGATTTCCTGTTAGTTTGTAACGGTGGACTACTGACGCGTCCTTGAAATCTTGTGGCATGGTCTAGTTCACCCATATGTTTGTACAGATTTGGTGAAGCTGCTGTGTTAGGACCGGCCCACCTGCCTTGTATATCTCTGCTGGGATGGAGTCAGGACCAGGTGCCTTGTATATCTCTGCTGGGATGGAGTCAGGACCAGGTGCCTTGTATATCTCTGCTGGGATGGAGTCAGGACCAGGTGCCTTGTATATCTCTGATGGGATGGAGTCAGGACCAGGTGCCTTGTATATCTCTGCTGGGATGGAGTCAGGATCAGGTGCCCTGCCGCTGGAGAGTTGCTGGATGGCTTTCTTTACTTCCACTATGGTTTGCAGGTCATCAAATGTATCATTAGTGGGAACTTGAGGAAGGTAGTTGATGGTTTCATCATCGAGGAAGGAAGTTGCATTTAAGATGTTGATGAAATTCCCTGCCCAAAGTTGAATGATGTCTTTCTTATCGGTGACCAATGTTCCCCCATCTGCACTGAGGAGGGCAACTATGCCTGGTGATGTAGGACCATAGACCGCTTTTAGTGAGTCGTAGATGTTTTTTTTTCATATCATGTCTGTTAGCACAGCCTTGAATTTCATCAGCTTTGTTACTCAGCCAGGAATCCCGCGTGTGCCGAAGTTTCTGCTGCACTACCCTCTGAATGTTATTGAAGGCATCTTTTTTATGTTGACTTCGGATCATTCAAATATGTCTTGAGGAGAATATGTTCATCGGCAGCAATTGGTTGTTGTCGCCGGAATTGTCATCAAACCAGTCTTTATGTTTTCGGAAGGGGGGGGGGGGGGGTGGGACCCAGGATTTCCATAGCAGTGTTGTAAATTATGTCCTTTATGTCCTCTGTTTCCGCGTCCTGTTTATCTGTAGCATTGGGCTTGAGGCGGTCTTCCAGCATATTTTCAAACGACAGCTGCATTCTTTAGCTATTTAGGCGGGTGACATTTAGTTGTTTTTTGTTTACTCCTTGAGAACGCCGTGGTGGTTTGATGTGTATGTTTATTTTCGAGATAATGAGACGATGGTTTGTCTAACATTCGGCACCACACATGGATTTTGTCACTCGAACGTCTTGTCTGTCACTCCTCCTGACGATGACATAGTCAATGAGGTGCCAGTGTTTCAAGCGAGGGTGCATCCATGATGTCCTATTTCTCATGGGGAGACGGAAAATTGTGTTGGTGATCAGGAGATCGTGTTCGTCACAGGTCTGAAGGAGGAGGGCTACATTGCTGTTGCAATTTCCGACCGCGGACTTTCCAATGATGCCACTCCAAGAGGCCGTGTACTTGCCTACTCTGGCATTGAAGTCCCCAAGGAGTCTAAGTTTGGTTCCTTTGGGAACAGATGTTAATACGTTGTGCAGGTCCACATAGAACTTGTTTATGACGTCATCTTCATTGGAATGGTTGGTGCGTAGATACTAGCGATGGTTACATGCTTCTTTCCTTTCAGCAGGGGTAACTTAATGGTCATATGCCTGTCATTTATAGCCTTCTGAAATTCAGCTAGTTTGCCAACCAGGGCCGACGTAATGGCAAATCCCACACCGGATTGGCGTATTTCCTCGGTTTTCCTTCCACTCCAGAAGAATGTGTAGCCGGCACCTACTTCGCAGATTTGGCCTTCTTGAATTTTCATGAAACGCATCAATGCGTCGTTGTTTCAATTCTGTAGTAACTTGCGGAGAAATACACCTTACAGACATTTTGCGCAGAGCCGTGCAGTGCTATGATACAGAGAGGTGGCCGCATCAGGCGGTACCGTAAGGGGGCTTCATAAGTGGGCGGCATTTTAAAAGGAAACAACACGTAAGGGGCGGCATTTTGAAAACTTGCATCATACTGAGAAAATCTCAAGCATGGTCCTGATTTTGCGGTACTGAGGCACATCATGGATGATGTGGTGTTGAATGATGTCAAGATGTGCGGCAATGTCATTCACAGTCAGTCGACAGTTTTTCTATACAAGGCCATCAATGGCTGCAATCGACTCTGTGGTCATTAATCGGTCAGCCTGACCACGTCGTGAACAGTCTGTTACAGAAGTCACGCCGTTTTCAAACTTCCTACTCCACTCATACACTGGCTGGACTGACAGGCATGCATCACCAGACAGCACTTTCATTCGCTGATGAATGTCTTTAGGTTTCACCCCTTCATTGATCAAACAACGGATAACAGAACATTGCTCCTCTTTGGTGGTTGGACCATCTTTAAATTGTCCTTGCGACGTCACAATGTTCGTTTGCACCGTGATGCCACGTGCTTAACACTTTTGACATCCTTCACAACAATATTGACAGGTTACAAGGCAATGGCGTAGGTATTGTAATGTCTATCACACTTTGAAGGTGTTAATTTGAAGCCAGCTCGTATGAGAACATCAAATAAAGGTTTAACCTATACACAGTTCCTATATGGCTATAACTGTCTAAGCGGTGTGCGGTAATTGGCCAAAATGTTTAGAATATTCTGGATTAGAAATATTATAATTTAATCAGGTGATCTGTGGCGAAGGCGGAGCGAACGTGTTTCGTAAAAACTTTCGAAAATCAACTGCAGGTAATTTTGAAGCATGCCGCCTTGTGTTGATTTTTAACAGTGGTATGAGCGTCGGTTGTTCAGAAATTATTCACACATTATTGAATGTAACCTTGCTCCGTAAATCACAAACAGACAAGAAATGTTGGGGTTGACTGCGATGTCCTGAAGAGGACATGCACGAACGAACGATCTTTATTTTCAAAGGGTAACAAATTGGGCACGCAGCCCGTCTGACATTCGGCCCTTTCAATCACTCATCTGTCATTCATCAGTTGTGCATGTTACACGCACCTAACATGGAGATACAGTTATTCTACACACACTTGTAAACATAAGTGGAAACCTTCGACCATGGCTAGTGTGATTCAAGGTCAGAGGTTAAACACTTCTCACGAAGAATCCTGTGTCCAGTGGCATGATTCCGGGTTAATGTCTAACTTTCCATCTATAACTATCTGACCTTACAATGACAGTCTGAGGTTACTGTCTAACTGTCCCACTATAACTATCTGTCCTCATAACGACAGTCTGAAGTTAATGTCTAACTGTCCCACTATAACGATCTAACCTCACAATGACAATCTGAGATTAATGTCTGACTGTCCCACTATAGCAGGGGTCACCAAACTACTGCCCGCGGGCCGAATCCGGCCCGCGACGTCATTTCGTCCGGCCCGCCGACGATACTCGAACTTGCTTGATATAACGTATGGAACACAAGAGGTTGTGATACAGTTTAAAGGTAAATATTATATTTATAATAATAGGAGATCTTCACACGTGCGGATACCTCCTGCCTGTGTGTGTCTTAAATTTACTATTTTCAATTATAAATTATTGTATCTAAATTTACTTATTTATTGTAATGTTTGCCGGTCTCTCTGGCTGAGGGGTTACATCACTTTCTCCGTAATCCCGTTTATCCACGCAGGGTCTCGTAGCGAGGCGAGAACTGGAAGCGGTTCGACCCGCGCTCGTGACTTGCGGGATAATGAGCCGGCCGCTCAGAAAGCAATGGCAAACTACTGAGCGTAATCTTGCCAAGAAATCAACATACAGCTGAAAGATGCTGATGTTGACAGCGAAGTCCTGTAAAGGATATGCAAACATTGTAATGTTTGCTTATTTCGAGCCATCCCAAGTCCTTCCCCGGCTCGCGGTAGCGCCGTTTACGCTCTGACGTTACCACGGTTTCCATGGCAACACACATCATTCCCTCCCCCAGATGCGCCCGGCTGTCAACACAGGTCTGATGCTCCAGAAATATTTACTTCTTTTTGCCGGCCATCCATTTTATAGGTATGTAACAAGGATTTCTTTGTTTGACAATGATAGGTTAGTGAACTACAAATGTGAATAGAGGCAATAAAGTAGCAAACACAGCATAAAAATGCAATAGATGTCTCGTGTTATTACGAAAATATCCCCAGCTCAGGCGAATTCCCCAGCTCAGGCGAATTCCCCGGTCAAGGTGTTATTCGAGCTGGTCTCTAGGCCAGTGTTTTTCAAGTTTTCTGTTGGAGCAGATCCTTACGCAAATGTTTACTGTCCTATTTTATGTAATAAACCAGATGGGCAGAAATGATGCCTTTATGTGATTTCGGTCTGTGTCGGCGGCACCCCTGGCTGCCACTCGCGGAACCCCGGTTGAAAAACTCTGCACTATGCTGCTTTATTTAGGCCAGCCCAATTAATATATTTTTCAAACCTTATTATGAGATATATTCTATTACCAAATGTACCTATAAACTGTATATGCACTTTTGGTGAGCCGTAGCTTCACCAGTGACCCCTAGTCCTCTGCTTTTCCTGTGTTTCAAAAGGATTTTAATTGTGTTTCTAATTCAATGTCTTTTTCATTTTCAGATCACGTGTACTTCACCCTTAATTATGGCTACTAAGAAAAGAAAAAGGACGCCAAGTGTCGCGTTTTCAATTAAGAATGGGGAGTAAACACTTTTTTGTGGAAACAAAGGACCAGAAAACCAATTGCGTAATATGCAGCGAAAGTGTTGCCTTTTTGAAATAGTAAAATCTTCGGAGTCACTATGAAACAAAACATCTATCAACATATTCAAAGTTTTCTGGAAAGTTACGCTCTGAGAAATAGGAGCCTATGTAACGTGGTTTAGAAATGCAAAGAAATCTCTTCATGAGAAAGTTTGCTGAAAATTAATCTGTCACTAGTACAAGTTACAAAATAGTGCATAAGATGGCAGAACGAGGAAAACCGTTTACTGATGGCAACTTCATCAAAGAGTGTATGATCGAAGCAGCAAATGACTTGTGTCATGAGAAAGCCGATTTGTTTGGAACTATCAGCCTTTCGGCAAGTTCAGTTGTGCGAAGGACAGAAGAACTTGGAGAGAACATAGTGCTATAGATTCGCGAGAAAACTAGGAACATTTTGCTGTATTCTCTGGCGCTGGATGAGTCTACTGATTTCTCAAGTACATCACAATTTTTCTTGTTCATTCGTGGTGTCAATTTGGACTTTCAGATAATGGAAGAGTTGGCATCCGTTTGCAGCATGCATGAAACAATAACTGGAAAAGACATTTTCATGAAAGTGCAAATAGTTTTGCAAGACTATAACTTTCAGTGGAATCAGCTTCGAGGTGTTACAGTTTGAGGGAAAAAACATGGCTGGAGTGAGGAAAGGTCTGATGGGGCAGATCAGGAATTAGTTGGAAGATTTGCAAATTCCGGGCGCTCTGATCATACACTGCATCATATATCAGTAAGACTCTGTGGGAAAGACTTAGATAATTCTTGTGTACTGAAACCAGTCGTTTCTGCTGTGATCTTCACTCGGGGACATGCACTCAATTACCTTCATTTCCAGGCTTTTCTTGACGAAATTGATTCTTCGTTTTTACAAGCTCCAAACGGAAATAGATGTTTTCCTCACTAGAAAAGATAGAGCTGATCAACAGCTGTCAGATCCTACCTGGCTATCAAAGTTATCATTTTTGGTCGACATCACATCCCACATAAATGAACAGAATTTGCAACTTCAGGGAAAGGATAATCTCGTCTGTGATCTCTACAGAATCATCAAAGGATTTCGAAGAAAGCTGTCATTGTTTGAAGCACAACTGGAAGAAGAAAACATTTCTCATTTTCACAGTTTCAAAGAGTTTTGCGCTACAATCAACGAAGATGTCAACCTCGATTTTCCGAGAAAAATTATTCATGACTTGTAAAAGCATTTTTGGAGAGATTTTCAGATCTTGACAGATCTGAGAATGATATTCATCTGTTCCAGAATTCTTTCGATTGTAACCTTGATGATGTGCCAGTTGAACTACAGTTGCAGCTCATTGATTTGCAAGCAAATGACTTATTGAAAGAGAAGCACAGAGAAGGTAACCTGTTGAAATTTACTGCTGCTTATCTGATGTTGAGTTTCCGAAACTGAAGAAATTTGCCGCTGGTATGGCACCAGTGTTTGGAACAACTTATGTCTGTGAGCAAACATTTTCAAAATTGAAATATGTGAAGTCAACACATCGAACGAGATAAACTGATAAACATTTGAAAGCTATTCTCTTGATTGGATGCAGCAATTCCAAACCAAATACTGATGCTATCTTGAAAGCCAAATATCAGTTTCACAAATCTCACTAACTTTTTTTGCTGCTTAGTTTGTGAGATTCGGATATGCGCACACTAGGTCTGATGTAACTATCTTTTTGCCAACGTCACCTTCTTTGATAACTTTTATTAGTAAATAAATATGTTGGTTGTCTTTGTTTTTTGTGTGCATTGCACGCCACTCTCCCATGAATAATTTAGTTTTTCGTCTTTTTTACCAGAGCTTTCGTTCTGGCTTGCAAGTATTGTTAAAGTTAGTTGCATATCCTTTACAGGACGTTTGCAGTCAACACCAGCATTGTTTGCTGTTGTTGATGTCTCGGCAAGTTTACGTTCAGTAGTTTGCCGTTGCTTTCTGAACGACCGGCACCCATACCATTGAGTAAAAAACCAGCGCAACGCGGTCTGCTGCCAAATCGCGCGCAGTTGTGTTTCGAACGCGGGTATACGGGATTACGAACCACGTCCGTAAGACCTTCGCCACGGAGACCGGCGCAAGTATTGTACAGAATGAGTATCAGGCCCGCGCTCGTCATTTTGTCAGTTATCCGGCCCGCCGTGACAAACGTTTGGTGACCCCTTCACTATAGCTATCTGACCTCACAATGACAATCTGAGGTTAATGTCTACCTGTCGCTCTATAACTATTTTCAAAACTGGTGGTCCTTCATCAGTCATCCATTCCTTACGTTCAATCAGCAGTCTGGCTGACTGAATCCTTTAATACTTCCCATTGGCAACTGACTTCTTGAAATATAATTTCTAGATCAGACAACGCATGGCAATTCTTCTTTACGTCTACTTTGAATTTATATTTTATTTCCTCACTTGTCAGTACACAGAGATGTAGTGTTTCTTGGTGTATATTTGGCCTTCTTTAATCATTCGGGTTTCTGATCTTGTTGTCATTACTACTGTATGTCCATAATCTTCTTGGATCTTGTTGATACCCGGTGTTTCTAATAATCATATCAAGCTCTATTGCCACTGCACACGTTTGCAACCTCTTTCATTACGTTGTCATAGTCCATACTTCATTATTGTGCATCCATCTTGTTGATATTCAAATTTAGCATTGATGTTACCTTTTATGATATTTAATTCTGAATACTTGCACTTCTTGAAGGCATTATCAAAATCACTATAAGAAGCATCGATATTGCCATCACTGTTGTCTGATGTTGGTGCAAAAACTTGAATGATGTTGAAATCAAAAGGTCTGCCACTTTAACAGCAATATTCTGTACGACACAGTCCAATATCCTTTGATGAATTTTTATTTCTCCTGATCACAGAAAGTGTTACACCTAGCTCTCCACTAGAATGGATTATGTGATATTCTTCGGATGTTATCATGCTCGTTCTTGTCCATCTGGGCTCACATATACCTAAAATTTTAATATTCAGTTTTGCTTGTGTGATATTATCCAATTTGCCATCTCCACTCATAGTTCGAAAGTTCCCATTTTGAGTGATGTTAATTGTTTGCACTCAGTCGCTAACTGACGGTTTAGAGTCACCTAGTTCACATGACTATCCCTACCGGGCGAGGCTGTTCTTATGGATCACCCATTTACGTCGTTTCTCTGTTTCTCTATGAATCAACAAAACATGATGTTTTAGGCATCTGTAAAGAAGGTAGACTGCCATTGATTTTCTTCTTGGATGACCGTAGCCATTGTCTCAAAAATTAGATCTGCCTACAGTCGTGAAATCCTAGACCATAACCAACAACTATCTATTGGCGGCTCCTTAACCCCATCCACAACCTACATCCATAGTAGCTTCGCGTAACCCTGATCGGAGAGGAGATAGGATGTAAAATTACCTAAACGAGTACTCCCCCTTGCCCAAAAGTATCTCGTAGGCAATGGGAGGGAAGGAGGTACCTTACTCCTATAATAGAGATACCCCTATCCAGCCACTCGAATTTGTCATCTCAATTTAGAGTTACGAATGAGATAAAGGTGGCCTCAGATTAGCATTTAACTGAACTTTGGTGAATGAAGCTCTGACATTGAACAATCTCTCTCAGTTTATTCCTGAAGCGGTTGTTGAGAGAAAAGTACACAAAAAAGTTGACTGACGAATTTAAGGCGAAGAGCAGAAAAAGTGCGTTTATAATTGCTAGGTACATCTTGCGGTAGGCACCAGCATAGGAGAAGCCAAGTACGAAATGTTTACAGTAAATAAACACAACAAGAGGCGTATTGCAAGCGATGAATATAGCAGAGATACAACATACAACAATTACAAGTTTTGTGTACTTTGGAGACGAGGCAATGTTGATTTGATGGTTGGATGAAATATTTCTGGACTTTATCTGAAATTTTGAAGACCGCTTTAGACCAATCACCATGACAAAGGTGTTAATGAGGACAGCTATTTCACAGAATGATGGGAGAATGATCGTGTTGGTTATATTGTGACCTCCCTCAACTTTCATTCTGTCTTTGGAGATGAGCACGGTGAGTCTGCTTTTATTGAAGCGACGGTCGTATGTCCAGTGTAAGGTCAACGTGGAGAATAGAACTGTGTAACTCAACCCAATCAGCATCCACACTGTTGCTAGCGCTATCAGGGATCTCTTCACGGAGAAGAGAGTCTGCACGTGGAGCGGCATGATGATACACAGACATCGTTCCAAGGACACAAGGACTGTGGTCAGGCTGGAGATATCCGAGAACATGGCCATACCCCAGACAACAATATAGTACTGGACAGACAGATAATCGAAAGTGTCCGTTGGAAATAGGATCTGTAGGATGCTGAGGATGTTAAACACCAGGATGCTGACCAGAACCATGAGGTCAGTGATGGACAAGGACAGTAGAGTCAGCGTGACGTTGTTGGTTCTCCAGTCCTGCAGCAGAAATACTGTGATGTTGGCCAGGTTACAGACAACACCAGCCGAGCTGATAACTGTGGTAATAGTCGTCATATATTCCATTGTCAGGTTGTCCTGAATTCCACGGTTCCATCCAGTTTCTACAAACAAACAAAAAGTTTCATCACGAGCGTGACTCAATGCCTTCTGTTGCTCATTACAATGGATATGGCCGTTCAACTCTCTATATAAAATTTATTCACGATAAAATTCAATTCAATTTAAATTAGCTGCACGTGATTGTTTTCTAAACTTACCGAGTTTAACTGGAAAACATAAATGAATTTAAGAAAAATTATAATACATTAAATTGGAAAATATATTTGAGTTTTCACCCACATACTTTAGTTTTAAACTAGACACAATTCAAAAGAACAAACACGTATCAATAGATACTGAAAACACTCTACAGTACAATCTTCCTACCAACTATATGTTACTAATGCTAAGCCTAGACAATGACAGTAAAAGAAGAAAAAAATTACAACAGAAATGAGATTCCTGAGAAGACTACTCAATGTATCAAGAAGAGAGAAAATCAGAAGTTACGAAATCGGGACTAAAGTGGGGGTTATATCAGCGCTAGATTTCACCAGAAAACAGCAAGTTAAATGGTTTGGCCATATAACTAGATTATCAACTGAGAGTGTACCACAAAAAGTAATGATGTACAAACCAAATGGAAGCAGAAAAATTGGCAGGCGACGTAAACGATGGAAAGAGGGAATAGCAATGTCCATGGGAATCTCGAAATGAAGCCCATAAACGGGCACTCTCCCGCTGTTTATACTTCAACTAAACACCCCAATTTACAATAGAAACAAGTCCAGATGAAATAATTCAAGAATGAATTCTAACAGTAGGGGCAGTTCACGATCATTATATATTTAGAACGGTGTGGATTAATCATACTGTAGTTTAGTCAGGAGATACATTTATTCTACACCCACTTTATGCTATGGGTAAAATGGCGACAGGGGAGATGTGTTTTTTATAGAAGGACGCTGTTGTGTATCTTTCTTTTCCTGGGGAGGATGTGCTGTATTTCGTAAACATTTTCGGAATATTTTCATCAGAAACCACGGGAAGCAGGTGGTGGATGGATTTAGATGGTAGTATAACAGAGCACCATCTCTGTTAGTAGTTTAGGAGATATATGGTGTGCAATAGAAAAGGGTTTAGGAAATGAATAGGTGCACGCGTGAGCACGATTGGACTAGTTGTTAGGGACGCTCACGCGTGACGTGGGGGATAAACATAGTTCAGTTCCAACTCGCCATAAAAACTAACAAGAGGTGTTTTCAAGTTGCTGTACATGCTTTTATACCTTGACTAATAAACCGACACGTTTACAATTTGGCCGGAGTCTTGACTTGATATATATGCAGTTGCACTATGTTATATTCAGACTCTCCGGGATCTGTTACAGTCTGAAATGCTGCCAGTATACCAGGATACTGATTTGAGCTGTCGCGGCCACAAACGATCACAGAGGTCATCATCACAAAACAAACCAATGGATTTCTAGAAGGCAGAAATTGTCAGAGGACACGGACAATTATGTTGAAGTCATGCATTATTGAGAAGCAAACAATATCGTATCTGCAAATCTTTTGAGAAGCAAACAATATCGTATCTGCAAATCTTTCTGATGGGGCTGATGTTTGTCAAAACCGCCACACAAAACATAATATCCTGAGTTCTGGAACGGAGCTGCCATCATCATTGTCCAATCCTGAGCTGACCTGGCCGTTGTTTTTAAACGTCAATATGCTACCTTGAAATGTCGTCTTACTGGAGCTATTGATCTGGCCGTTACCGTCATCATGTTATTGAAATTGACCTTGGTTGCCTGAAGTGAAGTCAGGAGCTGTGAAGAGTTCATCCTTAATCACAAAAGGTTGGTGGTCAACGTTTATACTGAGCCAAGCCATTTGCTCATTTGTTTTCGATCGTTGTCTCCGATTGAGGAAACTCTGCTCCTTACGAAAATCAACTCCATTCGAGGTTGGTCATAGATGCAACTATCTTGAACTCTGACTCATCAAAATGTCACTCAAGCAAAGCGATATCGTTAATGTGGAATCTTCGGAAGCGGGTGGGCATAGTGGGTTGCCGTCCTGCTGAAGAAGAGACCCTATTTAAATCGCTAGAGACGTTTCAAATCTAGACGTGCCCTTTTTCGGGTGAAGTCCAGACGTGCCCTTTTTCGGGTGAAAAGAAGCCACAAATCTGGGGTGCCCGCCAATGGGTGAAATCAAGAGTTCAGAAGTTCTCCTTTCGTTATGATGGAATAGAGGAACACGACACGCTCGTTTTTTTTCTGTGAAGCCTACAGTTGTCAAGCATAATCCTCAGTCGGCATGTTTGGACTTACTTTCCTTATGGACTCGTGGACGTTGCTGTCGGGACTACTAACTTGTCGAGCCCCTGATTTGCTGACCAGAGGACAGAACTTGTATACGCTGGTGAAGTACTTATAAGTATATTTAATTAGATTAGATTAGATAGTGTTAATTTTGGATTATATTAGTTATATTAATTATTGTTTTATTGAGACGACACGTAGCAAAGAACATGAAAGGTTTGAGCCAAGAATTGAAAAAGGTGTCCATATGGCTCACGGTCGGTGAGGTACAACATTTTGTAGAAGGGTTAAGGAGAAGAATGATTGGGCAAGAGACTTATAATTTTAAGGTGGAATGCAATAGGGTAGGAACGAATAACAGAAGACAATCAATGTTTAATGAAAACAGAAGACGACATAACGTTATATATAGAGACAGTTACGTTGAGCCAGATGTGACTAAGGTCAGAAGTGGTTATAATAGACGAAGATACAGAGATGGGCCTGAGAGAGACCTTTCCAATAAACAATGGAGTTGGCCTTCTTATAGTGTGACTGCTAGAAAAAGACGGGACGATTGGTTTGAGCAAAGATGGAGACAGTATTTGAAGTCAGGGTCGATAAACAGAGTAGAACATATAAAAAGAAATTCAACTACTCCTAAGGTGGTTGCGAATCTGACTTTTAAACAGGAAAAGAAGACGACGGTATTAGTAAAGAAAATAGACCAAGAGACTCAGACGCAGGTGATTGAAGTGGTTGAAGGGAATACACAGACACAAGTTGATACAGTGGAAAAGAAAGTCCAGGTACAACCAACCAGCAAGATAACGAAGGGAAGTCAAACCGAGTTGGTAGAAACTCAATCAAATCCAACTTACTTGAAGGTGACAAAGAGAGACACCGATACAGAAGTTAGACAACCCAAGACAAGAGATAGCAGAAGGAAAATTAGAAAGAGTGTTAGGACCAGAAATGGAAAAAGTTTGCTCATATATAATCATGGGTGTGGAACTGAAGAATCTGAGTCGTCTCTACAATCCGAACTTTCAGACCTTGCAGATTTTGGTATAGAATGTACACCCGACAGGGATTTAAAAGGAATGAATATGAACGGGAGGATTGTACTACGAGCAGATCCTGACTCGAAGCGTGAGGTTTCCTCATACGGTATGGTTGCTGGTAGACAGACAGACAGAATTTTAGTTGGTGACTCTTTGGAACAAGATACCAGTATATATGAAAGAAAAGTAACAAAGGCTAGGAGACGAATACCAAGAGAGAGAGAGAGAGAGAAAAAGATACTTTCAAAAAGAAAGATGTTTGCCTAGTAGAAAGTAGAACACAAAAACAGCAGAAGGCTGAAGCGTCGCTGGACAAAGCTAGAAGTCTCATGAAATCGATAAGACCATGGTTATATTTAAATAACCGATACGAGCAGATTTGAGCATTTTGTAACTGAGCTTGGGGTAATTCAACTATGATGAGGCTTATACCGGCTCAAATGTTGGGTTGCTGTGGAAAGGATTAAAGTGGAAAACAGTGGAGAACCACTGCAAGTGATGTGTGATGTCGAAAACTGATGTAGTATTGTCTTGTATTGCATAGGTTGTCTTGAGGTAATAGTCATAGAATAGTCACCGATTGGGTAGTGCGGATGTTATAGCCTGAAAATAGCGCGAAGAAGTACATCATTGTTATGAAGTGATGAGGAGGTTAAGATAAAGTGAGTGAGTAGTTGACTGTCAGAGTAGTTTGATGCGAGAATTAAGTAGGACGGAGAATAGTGTTTGGTTGTGATGATTGAGAAAAGCGGAAATAAGAAAGCAGTTGAATTGTGAAAGTCCTGTTGAGTATTGAAGTAATTCGTTATTCGTCTGGTTAGGGGTTGTCCGTGCGTGAGTATAAGTGTAGACAAACATGTGTTCGTCGCGCTGAGTGAAGCAGGAGTGAGGTTCTGAGACGCCGTCTAAGTGGAGTGCATGGATAGAACAATGTCAGGTGATTAGTAGTAGTAGCGCATGCATGTTCGAGGCGTTTGGTATATCTTGTGTCACTGTGTGTGGGAGTGATCGACACGCTTAGGCTGCGGTGAGTAACTGGTAGAATGTTGAATTCGTGTCTAATTTGTTTTCTTAGAAGTAATAGTATAGGCACGTCAGGGTGTCGTGATACGAGAATAATGATGAGATGAGAACGAGGTTGTTTGTATACAATGCTCAGTGCATATGAGAAGCATAAAGTACGACTGCCGTGCGAATATGAGAAGAGTTGCTGAATAGTGACGCTGATAAAGCATACTGGTGATTTCGTGGGAGGATAGAGTAACTGAGTATGCGAAAATTGGGAGGTGGAAAGAAGATGATTGGAAATTTGCGATGTCTTTTGTTTAGAATGTGTGATGTTACACAGAATTAATGAAAATTCTATGACAGGGTGACAGAAAGAGAGTTAACATTTTGAATGACGTTTCATAAAACAGATTTAGTATTGTTGACAGAGACATGTCGAAGCAAGAATGCCCGATACAGAGAAATGAGAGAAGATGGTTTGCCCAGTCGGAGTGAGGTTTGTCGTTAGTCATGTGTGGTGTTGCTTACTGTTTCTGAAAAAGTCCCGATAAATAGAAGTAACCTTGAGTAGTAGTGAAAGATGAGTGATGCAAGCAAGAGAAGGAGAGAATGTGATTAGTTAAATGAACGTCAGAGCATTATAAATAGAGCACTATAGAAGGTGTTCCGATAAATGTGACTGGTTTGACTATCATCGCGGTGTGAGAACGCTAGGAGAGAGTTGAGGATAGTTTGGAGTTGTTGTGGTGAGATGTTGGAAAGTACTCATGCAGGAGAATGAAATGTTAATTGCGTCGGGTAGACGAGAGACTCAAAAGTAGAATTAGTTGTTGGTACAGTAGATAGATGTATTGGTGAAGTCTATAGTAAATAGACATTCGTTGGTGGTTGTAGCATTGTGGAGACACCGTGGTAAACGGGATGAATGTTGGTACAAATCAAATTCAAGGGAAACAACTAGATTAGGAAATGGCTGTGCTGAGTTGCAGTTTCCCTTACTGAGTAGATGAATTGTGGTGTGCTGAAATAGCCACACTACTTAGAAAATAGAGCAATTTTTTGCTGTGGTTTACAGTAATTGTTTGGTTAGTAATTGTCAAGTGCAGTAGTGTCGCAATAGGATAGTTTTGTGAAAGATGGAATGTTGGGAAGGGAAATAATCAATGCTTGACTTCCAGAAAAAGTACGGTCATTTGTTGATTAATGACTTTTGGTTGAGGGGAACAGATATTGCTCTGCGTTATGATGAGAATATGATCTGTAGGTAACAGATATATATATTTTGGGATTAAGGCAGGTTAATAATTGGCCTAGCATTGAGTTGTTGTTTTTTTCACTGTTGTAAGAGTATATATAGGCATGACTTGTGTTCCTTGAATAGATATGTATTACATTGGTCCGTATAAGAGACCAATGTTGTTTAGTTACAATAAGTAGTTGATTTCTATGTGAATTTGATTATTATTTCACTATATATGTTGGGGATAAACAGTTAAAACCAGGGAGGGGTGATATTGTTCTATTTTGATTTGTCTTGAATTGTGAGTTTATCTAGCTTACTTTGGTTAAATATTAGCATATTACTTTGTTTATTAATTTTCATTTGGCAAAAGTTATAATGACGTTACTTATTGAGTTGCCCTGACCATGTTTAAATTAGTTTTTCTTTTGGCGTTCAATTGCGTGGAGTTTTAAAACAGAAACTAGTTAATAGGGTTCTTGAGAGTTTTGGGATGCAGGGTGACGTTCAGAAGATGTGGGGCAATTTTAAAACATGGGGTCGGAAGTGAACATGGATTTAGTGCCATGATGTAATGGGAATTTCATAAGCGACAGGAGATTGCTGGTTTTTAGAAAAAAGTAGATGTGGGTAACGCGTATAATAAGTGCTGCGCCAGACAGCGTGAAGACAAATAGTAAAACATGAATTGAATGCCATGTTTTACTCCGAAGAATAATTATATAGATATCAGTACAATAGTAAAGGGAAGTAAGTATGTCCGTTAAAAATGGACATTGTAAGTGTGGAGTGCTGTTGTCACAGCGAACATAGGAAAAATGCCATGAGGTTTTGGGAGGGTCCGTGATATATGGACTGATAAAGAATAAAGTTGATTGAAAGCAGTGATAGGTTAGAAGGTCACAGACATGAGTTCAGTGGCGGTATTTTGTTGCTGTTGATAACGGCATAAATTGACAAGTGGAAGTTTTAGGTGAAATGCCCATAATAAATGGACATTAGTGGGTTGCTGAAGTTTCGGCGAGATTAAGAGGGAACCTAATATGGAGTATTCCTGAGTGAGGTATAGGAGAGATTTGGTTATGTTAGGTGATGTTTATAATGATTTGTGTACTGTCTGTAATATATAGACATTTAGGAGTGAATAATATTTTTGCTGGTTGATGCTTGATGCTGTAGATATCAGCGCAAACTGTGAAATTGCCATAATAAGTGGTATAATTGAACTGTGGAAGATATGCAATTGTTTTAGACTTTATTACATAAAGTCTCAGGATGAAATAAGGGGTTAAGTGTGAGTGTGGTTTTTTGTGAGGAAGAGGTCTAGTTCTTTGACTTTCCGGTGTGCACCGATTCTTTGTCTTACTATCGTGTGCGAGTGATTTCAGGTTGGTTAGTTAGTAATGTTGAGGTAATACTGTTAGTGATGACGATAGGGGGTTTGAGGTAGTACGGCGTTTTATACTTGAGATCAGATATTGGTATATATGCTCGTGATGAAAAGGTGTAAGCAGATCGCTTATGAAGAGAAGAAGAAGTATTTCGAAAAGGTACACATACATGTTGTGATGTGTTGTATAAAACTGAGATTTTGTAAGGCAGAAATATTATGATGTATAATAGATACCTATATATATATATATGTGTGGATTTCCTTATGAATTATGTTTTTTAAATGAAACCTTGTATCACTTCATTCTTAACAGAACATAGCAGTTAGCTATAAGAGACAAGTGGAGAATTGGACTCGAAGGAGTAGAAATAAAGTTCATTGGTTAAGAGGGGGTTAGTTTAAGATGGGTTGGAGAAATAATATTGGGGTTAAGGTTTTAGTGAGGGAAAGCATAATTAGAATAAGTAGGTTAGGGATTAAGACTTTTCAACAAAAGTCTTCTTAAAGAAAGGGAGGAATATAACAGAGCACCATCTCTGTTAGCAGTTTAGGAGATATATGGTGTGCAATAGAAAAGGGTTTGGGAAATGAATAGGTGGACGCGTGAGCACGATTGGACTAGTTTTTAGGGATGCTCACGCGTGACGTGGAAGATAAACATAGTTCAGTTCCAACTCGCCATAAAAACTAACAAGAGGTGTTTTCAAGTTGCTGTACATGCTTTTATACCTTGACCAATTAACCGACACGTTTACAATTTAGCCGGAGTCTTGACTTGATATATATGCAGTTGCACTATGTTATATTCAGACTCTCCGGGATCTGTTACAGTAGCCAACATATAGTGGTTGGTTTTGGTCTCAAGTTTCGCGACGGTAGGCATAGGATCTCTTTAACGAAACAATGTCTATACTTTAAGCTCATATGGAAGACTGAATAACATCCAACAAGAGAGAATATTAAAATCTGAGGAATGTGTGAGACGAGTTGGAAAGGACAGGGATTAAGACAGGGTAGAATTTTAAGATTATATATTACGGAGGAGAGAAAAGACAAACAGGTATAGTAATTATTTTGGATCTGGAAACATCAAAATCTGTTATTGGATATTGGGCAGTGTCAGACAAGGTTCTATTGGTAAAGTTAATCGGAAAGTCTTTTCACCAAAGATCATTTAAATATATACCCCCAAATTAATAAAGCAGTGAAGATAGTATAGAGGAAGTTTATAATGACACGGAGAATGCTTCAAAGAAATGCAAAAAGTCATAAATATGTATCATGATGGGAGACTTTAATGGTAAAGTAGAAATCAAGGGGATGGATGCACAGTAGGTAAATATGATTTGGGAGAATGAAATGAGAGAGGATACAGACTTGCAGAATGGACAAAAGAGCATGAACTGATTGTCGGAAATCACTGGGTTTTTTTTTTTTTTTTAAGCGACTGGTTTAAAAAAAAAAAAAACATCCAAGAATATAATGGACAGGGAGGAGTACTGACAACAGGATTAGAAACCAGATTGATTACATTCTGATTTGCAGAAGATTTTGAATTACGTTAACAGTCAAATAGATAGTAGCAAATGCAGGCTATTACAGTGATTACAGATTGATTATAGGCACATTAAAAGTAAAATTAAAGAAGATCAATTATATCACAGGAGACACTAAATTCGATTTGTGTACAATGAAAAATGACAATGAAATAAAAGACAATTTTAACATAAAAGTAAAGAATAGATTTGATATATTGTCTGATCTAGATATCCTATTTCAAGATGTGGATAACCAAAGGGAAATGTTGAAGAATCCAATCAGTTTGGCTGCAGAAACAACTATCCTAAAATTAAAGAAAGTAGGTCGTTAGAAATGGATGACTGAAGAAATTGTACGACTAATGGAAATAAGAATACACGACATACATGACAATTTTGAATCGATTAACATAAAAAAAATCAGAACATTATGTAAAGATGCAACAGAAGGATGGCTTGAGAAAAATTGCATGGAAAATGAAAAACAATACAACAGTAAAAATACCAAATTAATGCACAAGAGAATTCAAAACCTTACTAATAAAAGAACACCTATATAAACAGGCTGCCTTAAAATAAAAGTTGGAAAAATCATAATAGAGAAGGATCAGATTTTAGATTTAATTTGATTTGATTTGATTTAACTGTATTGTTAAAGAGTCACAAATTGGGCACGCAGGTACGTCTTACATTCCGCCACTCATCTTTCGTTCATTAATAGTACATAATACATTCACATAGGAAAAAACACTGTCAAATGAATGATGTAAACATAAACAATGAATATTACCATGTTGTAAGAGACATACCCCACCCACCCACATATCCCGCACCCACCACACATCCCAACACCCACACCCCCAGGCACACATATATTCCCCCACCACCCACCCATCTCCCACCCACCCACCCACACACATTCCCCACCCACCCACACCCACCCACCAACACATCCTCCAACCACCCACCCTCACCCACACCCCCAACCACCCAATGAATCCCGCATTCCCCAACCAAATATCCCCATCCCACACAAATATAACCACACAAACTACACATCCCTTCCCACCTACACAACCCGCACGACCCCGCACATCCCCCAACCACCCACACGCACATCCCTCCTCCACACATCCATCCCCCACCCACTCACATCACCCACCACACAATACACATCCCCACCTACATATTTCTCTACACCTAAAATCACATTTCCCCACCCACACACACATCTTCCCACCCACACACACACATCCCTGCACACACACACACATCGCCCACGTGCACACACATCCCCCTTCCACACATACATCTCCCATCCACCCACACACATCTCCCTCCACACACACACACACACCACACACACACCCACACACATTACCCGCATGCACACACGTTCCCCACACACACACACACACACACACATCTCCCATCCACCCACATAATCTCCCTCCACACACACACCTACAACCCGCACATACATCCCCCACCGAAACACACCCCACCCACACACATCCCCACCCAAACACATCCTCTACATATAAACACATCCCCTACCCACCCCCAAACCATACACCCACCCCCCAACCCACACACGCTTCCTCTACACTCCCTAAACACACCCGAACACACCCACACGCACATCTCCGACCGATCCAAACACCCACCTACACACAACCCCACCGACAATCAACCACCCACCCAAAACACATCCCCCACTTACGAACACCCATACCCATCCACTGAAACAAACATACCCCATCCACACATATCCCTCACTCCACACATCCCCCACTCACAAACATATCCCCCACACACGCACACACCTCACCCATACATACATCCCTACACACATTCCCCCACCCACGCACCATCCCTTAACCCTCACACATCCCCCACACCCCCTCATACACCTACACCAAACACACATCCCACCACACACACCGCCACCATACACACATCCCCAATACAGACATCCCCACACACACAACCATATCCACACACACACACACACACACACCCACACACACATCCTCACATCTAGACACATACATGATGTCTCACATAATCACTGACACTAATATGACAAACTCCCACACTTTACACACACACACACACACACACACACACACACACACACACACTGATGATTATCGTGAGCATTCTCATAAAAATGTAAACCATGGAGAACAAATTATACATATTCATTGTGTAACGTAAAAAAAATAGTGATGCGATTCAAGAATTTAGATAGATAGATAGTCAGGGTACATGAAAGAACTCTGCAATGATACACGTGAAGAACAGTTGGATATTTCTTATAATATGAAACGGCCACCAATATTGAAGATGGAATTTTAACATGCTCTTAATCAAATGAAAACTGTCACGACCCCGGATCTTCACAAGCGAAATAATTAGTGCCTCAGAAGAGTGAGGTGTAGGCTTAGTTACCAGATTGCTAAACAATACATATGATACTGGTGATATTCCCAATGACTTATGTTTAAATCACTGTTTATTGCAATTCCGAAAATGTCATGAATCTTAGAATGTGATCAACACTAACAATCAGTATAGTGAGTCATGTCACAAAAATTTTACTAAAGAGGCTCCGTGGCGAAGTGGTCATGCCGTTTAACTCGGGCTCCGAAGGTTGTGGGTTCGATTCCAGGCCGCGTCCTTCAGTTCACGTGTGAAATATTTTGGAGACTCCTGTGGGCCGTCGCTAGAGCCACGGAGTTCGTGCTTTGTGCGACGCTTACCGCGCTGCGGAAAGAGACCGAGCCATATGGGATAAAACCCGGTGCAATGAAGTCGACTTTTAAGCGACTTTAAGATTTTACTAAAGATCATCATGCAAAGAGTTAGGAAGACAAAACAACCCGAAATTGGAGAAGAATAATGTGGGTTCTCAGAAGGCAAAGGTACAGTAAATGCTGTGTACATGCTGAGAACATTCATTGAACGTTCTATAGAAGTAAAGACATTGCTTTATTGATTATACAAAGGCTTTCGATAAAGTAAGACATGTTAATATCACGACGATGCTTGCAGATCTACCTACACATTGATAGGGAAGACCTTAAGCTTGTAAAATAAAAATATATTGGAAAAAACAAGCGGCCATAAAGATTGATTGTGAAGTAGGTCAATATCAGCTTATTAAGAGAGGCTTACGACAGGGAAATTTAATGTCTCTATATCTTTTCTCCCTCTAAAGTGACAATATTTTCAGAAGTTTAGAAAATATCAGAGGAATCACCATTGAGGGACGTAACATCAATATCAATAGATATGCGGATGATACAGTATTGATTGCAGACAATGAAGAGGATCTGCAACATTATTAGATGCAGTTGTTGCACAAAGTGAAAAACTAGGGTTTGAATTAAATTTTAAGACGACACAAATTATAATTGTCAATTAGAAGAAGGAAACATCACAGTGTAATATGGAAGTAAATGGGAATATTCTTAAACAAGTAAATCGGTACATTTATCTCGAAACAGTCATAACATCTTATGGGAGACCCTAGAAGGTATTAGAACAAGAATCACCATGGCGAAGGTAAACACATACAGAGCAATAAAAATATGTTATTTGCAACAAGAAAAAGAGTGTTGAAGTGCTACATAGAAAATGTAATTTTGTATGGGTGTGATACGTGGACAATGAACAGAAAAGCTGGAAAAACATCAAATGACTGTGGAAATTTGATTTCTGTGGAAAATACAAAGAATACAATGGGCAGACAG
The DNA here is from genome assembly GCA_963921405.1 of Cepaea hortensis. Taxonomy (NCBI): domain Eukaryota; kingdom Metazoa; phylum Mollusca; class Gastropoda; order Stylommatophora; family Helicidae; genus Cepaea; species Cepaea hortensis. The sequence goes on from OY992881.1 coordinate 7,252,601, forward strand.
AAAAACCAATGAGCAAGTCCTACAAGAAACACATGAAAACCGTAAACTGATTAGAGAAATTAGACGTAGACGTGCACCATTTTTTGGACACGTTATGATAAGAAATAAATTGGAGCACTTGGTGACAACTGGCAAGATTCAAGGTAAAAGAACAAGAGTAAGGCACAGAAGTAAATACCTGAATGGCTTGGCCACATGATATGGTCGAGACAAAAACACAGAACTGATCTACGACTCTGGTGATCGTGTGATATGGCGAAACATTACCGCCCTTCGTTTATCGGCGTGGCACATGATGATGATGATGATGATGATGATGATGATGATGATGATGATGATGATGATGATTGGCTCAGTGGTCAAGGGAATACGAATTGCATACCGCGCTCAAACCACAGCTGCGGGTGATGTGGAAGCAAACAGCCAGGCGTTGATTTTCATACAATAGTATGAGTGCTCCCCGAAGAAAACAGCACCATATGACAGAGTGGGTACACAACAACTCCAAGCCTCAACAAGTGCGCGACTCTGTCCAGACATGAAAAACCTCATCAAGAAAGTAACGAGCGCAGTCAACCCATCAGAAGCCGGGAAGCTGACAACAAGCAGCCCAAAGTACGAAAGACAAACTACAAGCTACACCATAAATACCCCAACATAACCAAGTCGAAAACTCGAAGGCTGAAATTGGGTACTCGTACCAAAAATTGGATTGGATACACACAGGACATATGTAAACAGTGACCATATGTGTGGGAAGTTAGTAGATTAATTACTATAAACTACGACAACCCCATGCCTTTGAGTTGATGGACTCACAGGTTTTTCACTTCATCCATGTCGTGCATATAAAGACATGTCAGGTTCTGAGACGTGACATGACAGTGACAGTTTTTGTGAGTTAGCTGTTGAGTGATAGCGACTGACAGTCGCTGCTTCTGATTATGATACTCTAACAGTAGACACATCAATCCACTAGCTAATGGTATTCGGATTTCCCCATACATTATTCCTTCACACATTGTCATGGATCTGTTTGTGGTCGGTTTGTGATGTTTTTTTTTATTTTTTTTAGTAAATGTTTGGTTACTTGACGTAATAGTCTCTACACCTGTGGCTCGTTGTTGGTCGGAGTAGCGCTATTCGGGGGTTCAAGTCTTATCCTGGTGTGAGGAAATGCAACCTAAAGACTAAACTTCATGGCAGGGCAAACCAGGTCCGAAGCCCTTTTCGGGAACTGGTCTAGTATGGAAGCTCCGACAGGTGGATTGTTAGAGCATTGCTTTGCAGATCCGGCAGCTTCTGCAGCTGGTCTTATTCCAGACGTATCGGTGTTACCTTACTTCTGGAGTAAACTAGGCAGGCCGAGAGAGGGATCATGCTACATTGGCAACATATAATCTCTGCAATTCAGTCCAGGCTTTGTGTTGTGGAGAGGTTGTTATGCCTTTTTATGAGCTCAGCGTAACAAACCATCGTCTGTAATGACGGCAATGTGCCAATAGTGTATCTCGTCCATCACAGACAAATGACACAGGTTGATGGTGCCCCGAGCAGCGTCAGACTGAAATTATGGTGTGTTTAATCTCAGTGAACATGCAGTACACATAATACATCAGTAACCCACGCTTTTCGTCCTCCTACGCCTGTTCAGTCCTACTACAGCAGGGACTCGAGCTATACCATCCCTCCAGCCTGGGAGCGCTAGGGTCCCATTGCTCTCCATCTTTCACCAGATGTGGTGTCCTCGCTTCTGCTGGAAGCTGGTGTGACTTTTGACTTCACTGTCTTAATGTGCCTTGTGATTAATTTCACAATGGTATGAACGAAAGTCGTTCAGAACGCAAATGGCACAATAAAAGTTAAATGCATATCCTTTGCAAGACGTTTGCAGTCAACTTCAGCATTTTTAGCTGCTCTTGATGTCTGTGGCAAGTTTTACTTTCTGTAGCACACTACTGAAAGTAAACTTACCCAGAAAATCATCACCAAGAAAAATAAAACAAAAAAAAAAGTTGGGTTTGATTGCCATCTCCTTTAAAGGCGATTCAGTTAATAACTGATATAACTTAGGTAGAGATTTGACCCCATACCGCTGGAAGTCATTCTTTCAGCTCTGTCCAGTATACTGGTTTCTATATTTATTGAAAAGCGTATATAAATGTAAAGAGAATAGGACATGAAAAGCAAAAATAACAGCATCCAACTCCAGCGTGCACCATTGACTATACACGACTCAGGTCCTTGTTTAGCAGCCTAGAACTAACTTTCCCAATGTCCGACACATTCAACTTAATTGAAGACGACTGCAACCACCTCACCAATACTTGCCGACTGACTGTGTGTCCGTGAACCAGACAAATCCAGATATCACAATCTGATTAACGGCACCAACTCTCTTTTACTTCATTCGTCAGCTCTCTCCCACCGTGGTACAGGCCCTCAAACAACTAAATACATTCTGCCCTATGCCGTGTCATCTCCTGCAACTCCCTCAATGCAAGCATCAAGTACAGGCAACCCTTCACAAGCAGCTCCCTCAATATCAGCACCAGGTCCAACAGGCACCCATGATACAATTGATGTGGTGGATATCACTGGGGGATGTGGTGGGTATCACTTTGGGATGTGGTGGGTATGACTGGGGGATGTGGTGGGTATCACTGGGGGATGTGGTGGGTATCACTGGAGCATGTGGTCAGTAACACGCCTGTCGCCGTTGCTTCCCAAGATATTTCCCGATACTCATTTTATGCTGGGCCGATCTGGGAGCCTAGGCCAATTGTACAAATTCTGAGCGGCTCTGATGCGGATCGAACCCAAGTCCCGCACTACAGCAGGCGAGCGTCTAGCCACCACGCTATCGCGACTCCCCCTTTCCCGCAATGTCCTACCCTGTTCATCTCTGTACTTAATTCTTGTCTCTGTGTATGTTTATGTCTCCCATTATATTGTTCCATCTGTAAGTTCCGGACAGAGAACTGGTAATCTCTGGTAATCTCATCGGATGTCCTGTCCAGCGCCATCGTCTTCTCCACACCGTTTTATTCACTGGGATGTGTTTAGTTCTCGCCATTAGCTCTGTATTTTTCTTTACACAGTAATACTTTAGTCCAACTTTTCTGCACTAACATTTAGTTATTAATGTGTGTGGTTTGTTAATATTTCTTTTAGTCTTTCTTCATGTTTCTGATCCATGCCGTAATATCAGTTTAACAGTCGAGTTAAACATTGTAAGTTGAACCTTTTTCCCTATAGTATGTACCTGACGAGATACAGCAGAATATACCACGTAACAGTATGAGAAATCTATTGTTTTCGTTTTCATTGATCAAAGAGTTCGCCGTTAAACTTGAATAAACGAGCTCTATAATAAACCAGAATCAATGAGCACTACACTACACCTGTGTGAAACAGCTCTACACTAATCCGACATGAACCAGCTCAACATTAAAACTGAATTAAACAGCTCTACACTAAACCTGAATGAAACAGCTCTACACTAAACCTGCATAAATCAGCTCTACACTAAACCTGAATGCACCAGCTCTACACTAAGCCTGAATGAAACAGCTCTACATTAAACCTGCATAAATCAGCTCTACGCTAAACCTGAATGCACCAGCTCTACACTAAGCCTGAATGAAACAGCTCTACACTAAACCTGCATCAATCAGCTCTACGCTAAACCTGAATGCACCAGCTCTACACTAAGCCTGAATGAAAGAGCTCTACACTAAACCTGCATAAATCAGCTCTACGCTAAACCTGAATGCACCAGTTCTACACTAAGCCTGAATGAAACAGCTCTACACTAAACCTGCATAAATCAGATCTACGCTAAACCTGAATGCACCAGCTCTACACTAAGCCTGAATGAAACAGCTCTACACTAAACCTGCATAAATCAGCTCTACGCTAAACCTGAATGCACCAGCTCTACATTAAGCCTGAATGAAACAGCTCTACACTAAACCTGCATGAACCAGCTATAGACTAAACCAGAATGAACCAGCTCTACACCAAACTGTGTGACTGTCTGTCTATATATCTATCTATTTAACTACCTACCTGCTTACCTACCTATCTGCTTGCCTACCTATATATATATATATATATATATATATATATATATATATATATATATATATATATATGTGTGTGTGTGTGTGTGTGTGTGTGTGTGTGCGCGCGCGTGTTTTTGATATGTATATGTTTAGTCGTTTAGTCGTTTAGTGGTTGGATCAACATCACGGCACACGGTTTAACCCATAAGTGCTCCGTTTTTCTCCTAACTCAAACCTGAGTCTGGAGAAACTCAGCTCAATGCACGAACTCCGTTGCATCGGCGAGGATCCTGAAATACTTTGGGTAGATTTTTAACTCGAAATTTTGCCCGGGCAGCGCCGTTAGGCTACTATTTTTCGATTTCCACCTCCCAAGGGATATTTTGCGTGCGCAACAATATGTAACAGAGCACCATCTCTGTTAATAGTTTTATAGAAACAGAGTGGCAAATGCTTTGATTAATACTTGTACTGAGTTGTTTTGAGGAGTAGACATGATGTTGTATATTTTAGGAATAAGTTAGATAATATGGATGTAAATTCTAGTGTGGTCGTGAAGATGTATTTTTATTGCCATTTGATTTTAAGATTTGACTTGTTGAGTTTTCTTAAATAGATAAATAATTTATTGTTAGTCCGTAAAAGTGACTAACAATGGATAGGATGTATGTCATATTATTTTGGTTGATTTCCTTTATTTGATATGAGGGGAAAGAAAATGTGTTTTCAAAACGTGGGGGGTATGATATCCTGTTTTGATTTTGTTTTAAGTGACTCATGATTTTGCTTGAATTGTCTTGTGTATTGAATAGTAATTACCCTTGTTTACAAATAAGTTGAAAAATTGTTAAAATTTTGTTCATAAGCAGTTATTGTTTTGTTTAGAATAAAGACGAATAAGACGGGGCTTTATTTAAAACCCTTCGTTCAGAAAATAGTTAACAAACGACTGAGGACTAGAAGAGAGACACATTCTCCTTATGAGTAATAAGTTCATGAGTACCTTATGATAGTAAGATGGCGGCTGCACCAGTCAGCATTAGTGGTTGGATTATTGGGGGGTTAATTACATGCCATGCTTGGATGATGGGGGGCATAAAGCTGGTAGAAATATATGGTTCTGGGAGGTTGAAATAAGAGCTGCATAAAGTCAGCATTGATTGAAGGTATATGGATTAGATGCCATATTATACACGTGACTAACGTCTATAGCGGGTGATTATGATATAAGAAGCTGGGGAATGGATATTAAGGGGGCTGTGAATAGCAGTGCATATGGTTTGGTACAGGGTTAGATACGTATAGGAACAGGGATGCTTGTCATGGGATGTGAGGTGGTAAAATATAGGAGCTGTGATAAACAGCGTTAATTAATTTACAAGATGTTCATGGAAAATGAACATGGTTAAGGGTTTCATGATGAGACATAAGACAGGTGAAATATGCTCATGGGTGTGGTTCGCAGCACAAATATTGAGTATATGGAAGAAATTTTGGATTAACTTAATTTATAACAAACAGAGATGTAGATACATAGATCATAAGATGTGTTTTTGAAAAACTTTTATTTGTAAAAGTTTTTACGTTTGTAAGGGAGGTAAATGTGATTGTTTTTGACTACTCTTTTATATCTTCATATCTGGGTGCGCACCCCATCTTTTACTGTCTATCCTGTGTTGTGTTGTTGATATTGAGAGAGAATGAGAAGTTACATAACGCAAAGTATATACCAACGATTTTTATGAAGAATTGTACCGTGGTGTTTTTTTTTTTTTTGAAACCTTGTGGGCTCAGAAACGAAGAAGAAGTATCACAGAAAATAGCAGTTAGCTATAAGAGACAAGTGGAGAATTTGACTCGAAAGAGTAGAGATAAAGTTCAGAGGGGGTTAGTTTGTTAGTTTAAGATGAGTTGAAGAAATAATATTGGGTTAAGGTTTTAGTGAGGGAAAGCATAATTGGAATAAGTAGGTTAGGGAATTAAGACTTTTTAAAGAAAAGTCTTTTTAAAGAAAAGGAGGATTGTAACAGACCACCATCTCTGTTAATAGTTTGAGAGATAGTTTGGGAAATGAATAACTAATAAATGAAGGGCGCACGCGTGAGCACTATTGAAAGGGGTTGTTAAGGACGCTCACGCGTGACGCATAAGGGAAACGGAGTTCAGTTCCAACTTGCCCAGTAGATGAACAACAGCTATTTTCAATTTGACTCTACACATTTGTACTTCGATTAATAAACGTTTACCCTTTTGACGGAGGCTTTGACTTAGTATATTGTATCTAATCAGACTGTTCGTGGATCTGCAGCAAATACACACGGGCGTCCGATCTCACTACGGGCGTCCGACTCACTACCCAGAGACCAGGGGAAATTGTATTACTGGAAGTCCAGGCGGATTTTTTAAATAAATCCCGGTCCTCACCGGGGCCTGAACCCGGGACCTCCAGCACTCGAGGCGAACACCATACCTCGAGACCACTCACCCCCGTATGTGTATGTGTGTGTGTGTGTGTGTGTGCGTGTGTGTGTGTGTGTGTGTGTGTGTGTGTGCGTGTGTGTGCGTGTAATTGATACGTGTATATGTGTGTCTAACATACCCACCTGTCTGTTTATCTATCTGACTGTCAGTCTGTCTTTCTGTCTATCTGTGTATCTGTCTATCTCTACCCATCTATCGTTCTACCCATCTACCCACTCACCCACTTACCTAACTGTTTATCTGTCTAACTGGCCGTATATGTATCTGTCTCTCATTATCCATCTACCCACTCACACATGGCTACTTGTGTGTGTCCCTGCCTGTCTAACATACCGTTCATTTACACTCTTCTTACATTGTCGGCTTCAGTTCGAAGACACTGGAAGTAATTGTTATCAATATGTCACTAATGCATTAGACATTGTGCTATTTGTTGATATGTCTGTGTTCTTACCAACTAAAACATTGTTTTCTCTCTATCAGAAAAACGTACATCCGTGCTTGTATGCGGGAAAATATCATCTACTACATAATTAAACTTCTGATCAATATGTGCGGTAAAACTCGAACTTAACAGATGTTAATATTCCATACAGTTGTGATTATTTATCATTATATGTGACGTTGCAAGGTTAAATACCGTCCTGTAAAGACAAACTATGTGTATTACACCTGCCATTGTTAATATGTGAGGGTCAGATGTAATTTATGTCCTTGTATATTTTGTTGTGGCAGTTTATCATAATCTGTATCGCTGAACGGTCGTGTTTGTTGATCACATGTTTTCACGGTAACTTGTGTGGCACTGTGTAGTTATCTAAGTACAATCGTACAATATAATTAAATTGTAAGAACACAGAGATTATGGTCGTCTCTAAGATGAACGAAATACCGCAATATAATTGATATACGGGTAAATGGGAATATTCTAACACAAGTGAATCGGTACAACTATTTCGGTACTGTCATAACATCTGATGGGAGGTGTCTTGAAGAGATTAAAATAGGTAATCTCTATGGCGAAGGTAGCCATTTGCAAGATGGACAACATACTTATCAATAAAAAGATGCCAATTGCAAAGAGAAAACATAGTCGAAGTGCTACATAGAACGTGTACGTTTGTATGGATGTGAAAAGTGGACAATGAGCACACACGGTGAAAAACATCTAATGGCAGTGGAAACGTGGTTTGTGGGGAAATTGCAAAGAATACCATGGACAGACAGAAAAATAAATGAGCAAGTCCTCCAGTCAAGATTTTTAGGCACGTTACGAGAAGATATAAACTGGAGTACTTGGTAACAACTGGCAAGATTGAGGATAAGAGAACAGGGGAAAGATAAAGAAGTAAATATCTGGATGACTTGATCAAATGGCATGGTTGGGACAAGAACACAGATCTGATCCACGACTGGTGGTCATGTGAGGGGTTAAGCATGACCGCCCATCGCCACAAGCTTGTCGCGATGGCACTGGCACGCAGAAATGGCGTGTTCCACACGCTATCTTCATAGCACATAATAATAACAGCGTTTTAATCAAATATCTAACTAGAAATGTACCATTAGAAAGCAGCGCCAGCACATCACTTGAAGAGAAGACAGTTTATGTCTCGGGAATGTTGTAGGAAACATGACAAGCCATCTGTCTAATCTAAAGTCCCCATCAACAAGCATGTTCGGTTCGCCTCGACTTGTCCATCAATAGATTAGTTGTCTAGGCCAAGGGTCACTAGTGTCCCCACTAAAAACTAGCTACGGAGATGTATGTTCTCTTTGCCATCCTGTCTTCTTGTCTGTCTAATTTTCTGTCTTCTGTCCCAACTTCCATCCCTGTGTTCTGTCAGTCGACACTGCTTGGAAACTCTAAATAAATTCCACACTAAATATGCCAGTCGTGTTTCTGACAATTTAGTAAACAATGACGGGAAAGTGACGTTAGCTCAATGTTGAAGTCAATTGAAGATCGTAAACTGATTAGAGACATTAGACGTAGACAGTCACAATTTTTTGGGCATGTTATGAGAAGAAATGATCTGGAGAACTTGGTGACAACGGGTATGATCGAGGGGAACAGACCAAGCGGAAGACCTTGAAGCAAGTGCCTGGATGGCTTGGCCTTGTGGCATGGTCGAGACAGAAACACGGAGCTGATCCACGACTCTGGTGATCGAGTGAGATGGCAGAACATGACCGCCCACGCTTACCGGCATGGCGCATGATGGATGGATGGATGGAAGTCAATTGACAATTTAGTCAACAAGGAGAAAAATGAGACATTAGTTCAATGTTGAAGTCAATCGACATTTTAGTCAACAAGGAGAGAAAGGAGACATTAACTCAATGTTGAAGTAAATTGACAATTTAGTCAACAAGGAGACAAAGGAGAAGCCTGTCGTGTTTCTGACAATTTAGTCAACAAGGAGACAAAGGAGAAGCCTGTCGTGTTTCTGACAATTTAGTCAACAAGGAGACAAAGGAGAAGCCTGTCGTGTTTCTGACAATTTAGTCAACAAGGAGAGAAAGAAGACTGTAACGAGCGTGGTTTGCATCTAACTGGGGTGAATAATCTGGCTAGGAATCTGATTAGACTAGAAAGAGTAATTGGGCCAGAAAAGCAATTTGCAGATGTGAGGTCAGGAGGGTAGATCACAACCAGCGACAAACTACGGTAACCCCAGACTAAGTGTTGGGTAAAAGCACGTACGCATCATATAAAGTGTCCACAAATGGGACAAGCCTCTAAACAAGTGGTTAAGATATATCGCAGTAGATGTCATTCGAAGTCACGTATGCTTAGAAAGCAACTGAATAGATCAGTAATATGAGATGGTTAGAACACGTTCGGGGTTAAGATGGAATCACTAATGAGATGCGTATACGTGACAGGAAAACCAAGAAACAAGGGAGGTTCTAAATGTAATTTTCATGGGAACTGATAAGTGTGGTCACGGGGTTAAAGGGCACTCTCTGGGAGGGGTGGCAAGAATGAATAAATACGCAAGTCTGGAAAATGAGAGAGGGGTTGAGTTTATGAGCCAGACAGTGGATGTCTGAACTCTGAGTATTGAGTCTTAGGCTGAGGTGTGTGAGACACTAGCCAAGCTAGTGAGGATATAGTGGAGTTGTGAGCCAGACAATGAGGTCTGGCCTAGTAGGGTTGAGTTTGAGTTAAGTCAGGGGACTTAACGGACAGTCGAGTAGACTGAGCCTTAGGTTGAGTAGGCAACTGCTGTCAAACACAATCAGCAGTTACGTGTGGACATGTATCAATACTAAGACTGTGCTTGGAAATTTCATCATGTGTGTTTCATCATATACCGGTGTCCTTAATAAATAATGTGCATGAAACTGTGTGCTTTTCCAGTTGATATAGCTGTGCGGAAAGAAACCTGCAGAGTATTCATACAGATATACCACTAGACAACCACAGCCACTTCTATCTGTCACTGTATCATAATCAACCTTGTGACAGAGACATTAGCTCAATGTTGAAGTCAATTGACAATTTAGTCAACAAGGAGACAAAGGAGAAGCCAGTCGTGTTTCTGACAATTTAGTCATCAAGGAGAGAAAGGGATGATCAGCTCAATGTTGAAGTCAATTGACAATTTAGTCAACATGGAGAGAAAGGAGACATTAGCTCAATGTTGAAGTAAATTGACAATTTAGTCAAAAAGGGGAGAAAGGAGAGATTAGCCCAATGTTGAAGTAAATTGACAATTTAGTCAACAAGTAGAGAAAGGATACACTAGCTGAATGTTGAAGTCAATTGACAATTTAGTCAACAGGGAGAGAAATGAGACATTAGCTCAATTTTGAAGTCTGTTGACAATTTAGTCAACAAGGAGAGAAAGAGACATTAGTTCAATGTTGAAGTCAATTGGCAAGTTACAAAACAAGGAGAGAAAAGAGACATTAGCTCAATGTTGATGTCAATTGACAATTTAGTCAACGAGGAGAGAAAGGCGACATTAGCTCAATGTTGAAGTCAATTCACAATTTAGTGAACAAGGAGAGAAAGGAGACATTAGCTCAATGTTGAAGTCAGTTGACAATTTAGTCAACAAGGAGAGAAAGGAGACATTAGCTGAATGTTGAAGTCAATTGACAATTTAGTCAACAAAAAGAGAAAGGAGATATTATCTCAATGGTGAAGTTAATTGACAATTTAGTCCAAAAAAGGAGAGAAAGGAGATTTTAGCTCAGTGCTGAAGTTCATTGACAATTAAGTCAACATTGAGAGAAAGTAGACAATTTCTCGGACACTGGACACTCACTATCAGTTTATTCGTGAAGCGATGGTTGAGATAAACGTACACAAAATAGTTGACTGGCGCATTCAAGGCGAAGAGCTGAATTAATGTGTCAGTATTTGCTAGGTACATCTCGTGGTGGATGCCAGCATAGGAGAAGCCAGGTACGAATTGTTTACAGTAAATGACCACAACAAGAGGCGTATTGCAAGAAATGAATATTGCAGAGACACAACATACAACAATTGCAAGTCTTCTGTACTTTGGAGACGATGGAAGGTTGATGTGATGGTCGGATGAAATATGTGTGGACTTTTTCTGAAAGTCTGAAGACCGCCTTAGACAAATCATCATGAAAAAGGTGTTAATGAGGGCTCACAGAACGATGGGAGAATTATTTCATTCTGTCTTTAGAGATCTGCACAGCATGTCTGGTTTTATTGAAGCGGAGGTCGTATGTCCATTGTAAAGTCAACGTGAAGAAAAGAACTGTTTAACTGTCAGAAATCATAGGGCGCTGCCATCAAGTACTATCACGGGCGGGCAACCGAAATTGTCAGACGACTAATTTGATTTCCAGAATTACCGTCCAATAATCGGTAGTCACTGTTTCTCACACAGGGTGACGGGTAAGATCCTTTACACACCAGATCCCAGAGAGAAACTCGGGACAATATCTTTATGGATGAAATAAAGATTAAGCCCCTGGATACCCAAGAGTATAGCTGAGATTGGCTCGTTACTATGTATAATTAAATGGTACTGGTATCCCCAAAGAGTGGGAATGAGAAGTTTAGATGCCTAGATTTATGTCTACTACTGAACTACTAGACAGCGAAAGTTTTTCCCCTGATAAATCTCCCCTTCCTGGGTTGTAATCAATCACCCACCACGGTAAGCAATGCAATTGTTTCCCTTGGAAAAAAAAAGTATAACGATTGAACTTTGAGTTAAAACAAATTACAACACATTTTTCTTTATTTACTATCACTATGAAAACAAAAATTTATTGTTTGCAGGATGCTGATAATGATTAATGTAAATATACATCACCAATGAAATACATAACTGCTGTTGATGTTTGTACCACTACACATGGCATATAGGTGAGATGATGCCTCAATGAACTCCAATAAATATTAGCTAGGATCAGCTAGGATCCACTAGTGTCAGTTAGGATCAGCTGTTCGGTATTCTGAACCACTGTCCAGTCCTTTCTCCTCGTTGTCAATGAACGAGATCTCTAGAAAATCTTGTAATCTCGGTGAGAGTCTGAAAAAAGATTAAACATGTGTAGTGTCTAAGTTCTACATCAATACAATCCTAGATATTATATACAATCTATCAGCCACATACGCACACAATAGACTGTCTGGCATTGTCTCTTTTCCAGCTTTATTGCGTTCAATCTCTCTCTCTCTCTCTCTCTCTCTCTCTCTCTCTCTCTCTCTCTCTCTCTCTTTTACTGCCGAGTCGAGGGAAGACTTTCTAGTAGTCGCACACTCATGTAGTTACATCTCCTGCCTTCCCATATCTGTCCTGGGATGAGAAATAATATGTCCCAAGTCCATGTCACTCAATCAGACACCCGTTTCCTTACAGCAGCTCTGTCAAAAGTTGTTTCAGCAGATCAATTAGTCAGTGGTGTTATTAAAAAAAAGTGTCTGATCGTCGGCGGCGATCAGTTTGTGAGTTAAGCCTCAGTGAGTTAATATGAACGCTCGTTCATCACGCACTTGACATTGGTACGAACACCCATTACATAGTTTGGGTAAAGTCTACACCACTATACATCTGCTTCAAATACAGCCATGCTAGTAACATATAATATTCACCATGGGATTAACATATTACAATTAGAGCCTACTACAACGCTCGGCAATATGTATGGAGAATGCTACGTATAAAGCACAGCACACACACATACACACACACCCTGGTGCGTTACCATATGACATTTAGTATCTCAGGCATATAATAAACATTATGTATGGCAACATGACGGTATGTATAGTAAGAATTCAAAATTAGCATTTAATGATATTCATAATAATAGCATAACGAATGAGATAGTAATACTATTTTGTCTAGCAAAATGAGACAATAAACAATTCTCATTGAAACGACATACGTGTGATCAGACTAAATGAAAGTCCACCAGACGTACATACAAAATATAATAAATTATGCACATAAACATAACAAATATGCAAGGAACGTAACCTTGTAATAGTAGTATAATCCTACGTGTATAGTAAGAATAACAAGTTAATAATAATGTACTGTATACTGAGACAAATGAGAAATAAAAGTTCCCAGTCAGGTAAGATGAGCCAATGATAGTTCTCAATGAAATAACATATAATGCACAACGAACGGGAAGTCCGAAAAGGACCAGACTCACTAATTAGATGACTAGTAGCTCGGAATAATTTCCATAGACAGTTTTTAACAGAATCAGAATCAGACTTTTCGATAAATGCAATTTACACATATAAATCTTTCATACCTGATCATCCGAATATTCAAGTCTGATTTGAGACGTTCTCTACCCGAGCATTATCTGAAGTACACACAACTTGTGCCACTTGTTGACATGTCAGTTTGTGTCTTCAGGTTTATGCAGTGTCAGTGTTTATTTTGTGCTGAAGAAATTATGTTAGTTTGTTATAAAATGTTGCTTGCTTAAGTCTTTGAGAATTTATTTTTGTTATCGCATTTGTTCTCTCACAGTTCCCATTGGTGTGGGAAACTTATGTAGTCGTATTACTTTTCCATTATTGTTTTATGGTAATGTAACTATGTTACCATATGTACTATGTTACCATTTTGTTTCCATTGTTATGTGGTAAAGTAAGCAGCTGTAATACAGGTTTTATTAAATGAAAGTAAATACTTTCAGTAATTGTTGTTAACTGATAATACCAAGCCATTCTAACAGAATTCGCTATTTTGGTCATTATCTTCATACACAAGCACACTCCTTTCTATTTACAGGCTTCAACTTTATCACTCAGTGCTTGGTGATCTGCATGAGGAGCAAACGCTTGCGCTAATCTGCATGTTTCTTTATAATTTATATCAGCAGCCAAAATCTTTCAGGTCTTGAAGCATGTTTTTTGGAAATGACAATTTTACATTTTTTTTTCTGCCTACTACCAACCAACTAATTCCCACATTTTGACAAAATACCCTGAAATACTTGAAATATGTCAGTGTTTCAGGATCCTCGTCGGTGCTAAGGAGTTCGTGCACTGAGCTGAGATTCTCCGGACTCAGGCTTGAGTTAGGAGTAGACCGGAGTACTTATGGGTTACACCCGTGTGCGTGATGTTGATCCATCGACTAAACTAAACTAAACTAAACTAAACTAAACTAAACTAAACCCTTATTTGTGGCGCACCTTTCATTTGTCTGATCTGGTGGTGAGTTTTAGCGATGTGTTTTTCTAGACCAGACGTAGTGTCCGTCTATTCACACCTTGCATAGTTGAGAGTTCCCAGTCCGTTGTAAATTATTCGTGAGCGGCCAAACTGAAGTTAAAAATGTAGTACTGGCCACATAAGAAATTGAATAATTTTTTTTTTTTTTTTTTTGGGGGGGGGGGCAATAGGGTCTGCAAGATGCTGAAGAGGATATTGACAAGAATCATGAGCCCAGAGATGGACAATCACAGTAGAGTCAGCATGGCGTTGTTGGTTCTGCAGTCCTGCAGCAGAAATACTGTGATGGTGGCCAGGTTCAAAACAGTGCCTGTAAAACTGATAACTGTGTTGATAAGGGCTTTGAATTCCATTGCTAGTGTGTCCTCATTTCCACTGTTCTATTCAGTTTGTGTAAACCAGACAGAAAGTTCAACCTTGTGTGTGATTCAATAGTTGCAGTTGTCCATTGCTGTGGAAATGGAACTTCGGCGTGTTATATTACTGGCACATTTTTCACTTTATGAGTTATGAGCTAAGAACCGACATCACTACAATCAGGACATTCCCACGAGATCTCCGTTGTCTCGTTCAACAGCCAGCGAAGAGTCACACTACTAGATTACTGTCTATCTGTCTCTCTATAACTATCTGACCACAGTCTGAGATTATTGTCTTCCTGCCTCTCTATAACTATCTTCAAAATTGGTGGTCCTCCTTCCGTCATCAATTTCTTACGCCCAATCAGCAGCCTGGCTGACTGAATCCCTCAATACTTCACATTGGTAACTGACATCTTGAAATAGAATTTCTAGATCTGACAGCGCATGGGATCTCTTCTTTACGTTTACTTTGAATTTATATTTTATTTCCTCACTCTTCAGTACACAGAGATGTGTTTATGCTTATGACTAATCTATGGTCGCTGTAGCAGTCTGCAAATCGGTATAGTTTTTTGCGACTTGTATGGCATTTCGAAATCTTCTGTTGTCAATAAACAAAGCCATCTAGCAACTCTCCAGCGGCAAGGCACCTGGTCCTGACGCCATCCCGGCAGAGATATACATGGCAGATGGGCCGGTCCTAACAGAGCAGCTTCACCAAGTCTTTACAAACATATGGGTGAACGAGACCATGCCACAAGATTTCAAGGACGCGTCAATAGTATACCTTTACAAACGTAAAGGAAACCGCCAATCCTGTGACAACCACCGAGGCATCTCCTTGCTTTCAATTGCAGGGAAGATACTCTTCTTCTCAATCGCCTCACTGCCCATCTCGATCAAGGTCTTCTTCCTGAGAGTAAATGTGGCTTCAGAAAAGAACGTGGAATGTTGACATGATTTTCGCTGAAAGGCAGCTGCAAGAGAAATGTCAGGAACAGAACTCTGAAATGTTCTCCACTTTCATTGACCTTACCGAGGCTTTTGATACAGTCAGCAGAGAAGGGCTGTGAAAGATTATGGCTAAATATGGCTGTCCACGAAAGTTTGTCCAGATAGTGCGGCTATTTCATGATGGCATGCAAGCAAGAGTACAGGAAAGTGGTGAAATGTCTGAGCCCTTTCCTGACACCAATGGAGTGAAGCAAGGATGTCTCCTGGCACCAACACTGTTCAGCCTCATGTTTTCAGCTATGTTGACGAATGCCTTCGAAAACAACGACATTGGAATAGACATCAACTACCGCATGGATGGAAAGTTATTCAACCTCAGAAGGCTGAAAGCTAAAACCAAAATTAACAGCGACACTGTCAGAGAGCTCCTGTTTGCTGATGATTGTGCTCTATACGCCAAATCAGAGGCGCACATGCAACGTAATGTTTCAGCTTTGTCACATGCCTGTGCCAACTTTGGGCTCAATATCAACTTGGAGAAGACTGTAGTTATGTACCAGCCAGCTCCAGGGAATAATAACACTGTGCCGAATATCAAAGTGAATGATCATAGACTAAGTGTTGTGGAGAAATTCACATATCTTGGCAGCACTGTGACACAAGCTGCCACAATTGATGATGAAGTGAATGCAAGAATCTACAAGGCCATCACGGCCTTTGGCAGACTGTACAAGAATGTATGGGACAGAAATGGAATAAGCCTGCAAACAAAGCTGAAAGTCTACAAAGCAGTTGTATTATCCCCACTGCTATATGCTAGTGAAACCTGGACTGTTTACCAGCGACATGCTAGGAAATTAAACCACTTCCACACAGTCTGCCTTAGGAAGCTACTGAAGATTAAATGGCACGACAAACGGTAAAACGCCTTGGTAAACGCTCCCAAGGCAGCCAGAGGAAACGCTTTAAAGATACTCTGAAAATCTCACTGAATGCTTTTGGAATTCATAATGACACCTGGGAGACTGCAGCTAGAGACTGAAGTTCGTGGTGTGCATCATTACGCAAGGGTGCAGTCACTTGTGAGGCAACCAGGACTGCAAGAGCTATGAAGAAAAGACAGAACAGAAAAACCACTGCTGGAAATCCTCCTCCAGAAACGTCAAATATTCTTTGTCCACATTGTCAAAGAACATTTCGAGCCAAAATAGGCCTTATCAGCCATCTTAGAACTCACGGCTCCAAACTTTCAACCCCACTGGATGAAATGAATGGTCATCATCATTCTTGATGGACAAACAACAACATTTGACCTTCTTTAATGTTTTATGTACTATGCTTATGACTAATCTATGGTCGTTGTAGCAGTCTTCAATAGGTATAGTTTTTTGCGACTTGTATGGCATTTCGAAATCTTCTGTTGATGATGATGTAATCATTCAGGCTTCTGATCTGTTGTCAGGACTATTGTATGTCCATATGTCCATAATACTCTTGAATCTTGTTACTACTAGGTGTTTCCAATAAACACATCAAGCTCTATTGCCCACTGTACAAGTCTGCAACCTTTTTCATTACGTAAACATAGTCCACACTTGATTAATGTGCATCCATCTAGTTGATATCCAAATTTAGCATTACTGTTACTCGTTATGATATTTAATATTTATGTGCACTTCTTGAAGGCATTTTCCAAATCATTATAAAATGCATCGATATTGCCATCACTGTTGTCTGTTGTTAGTGCAAAAACTTGAATGGTGTTGAAATCAAAAGGTCTAATACTTTACAAGCAAATATTTTGCAAGACTCAGTCCAACATCCTTTTATGGATTTTTATCTCTCCTGATCCAGAATGTGCTACACCTCGCTCTCAACCAGAATGGATTATGTTATATTCTTCGGATGCTCATTATTGTCCATCTGAGCACACATATGCCTAAAATGTTAATATTCAGTCTTGCTTGCTTGATATTATCCAATTTGCCACCTTCACTCATAGTTCGAACGTTCCCATTTTGAGTGATGTTAATCGTTTTCACACAGTCACTAACTGACGGTCTAGCGTCACCTATTTCACATTACTATCCCTAACAGGCGAGGCCGTTCTTGTAAGCACACATTTACGCCTTTTCTCTGTTTCTCTGTGAATCGGATGTCAAAGAGCTGGATATATAGATAGAAGTAGGACAAAGACAGAAGTAAGGAAAGGCCAGAGACAAGACATAGAAAAGGACCGTTACAAGAGAATAGATAGAGAGAGACAGTATAAGGAGATAGAACTCCAAACAGTCTAGGACAGGACATGGATAGGACACGCACGTGTCATAACTAGGACATGACGGGGATCAATTCCCAAAATAGGACAGTGGACGTTGGCCACGGGGAACTACCCGTAAACAGACTGAACGGTAGTACAGCTGTAGGGTAACGAGTACTGGACTACTGAACTACGTGACAAGTGACGTAGCACGCAGCGCTGCTGACCGCACGAGGACTAAGGACTAGTAACTGAACTAGACCTGTAAACTTAGGCAGACCGGACTTGACAGTTAGAGCGGCAAGATCTGTGTGATGTTACTTTAGCCACTGTGTAGTTTAGACAGGACGCAGTTAGACATAGCGAGTGTGAATAATGTGTTTGAGTATTTGAGTGCGATTAATGTATGCTCGAGAAGCGAGCTGTATATATCTGTGTGCCATATCGCCTGATAGTAATTGTGTAGAATAAATATTGATTTATTATATACCATTCATACCATCGTGTTTGTGATCGTGAGGGATGAATGAAGTGGCTAGTATGCCTGTATGAATTCAGGTTCTTGACAGGCGGCCAAGAGTGGTGTCAGAAGTTCTTAATGAACCTATGACCGACTGTGTGACAAGAGAGTGATTTTTTTCCCATCAATACAACACCAAAAGTGAGATTAGACAGTTTAAATGAACTATGATTTATTGTGTGATTGTTTGAGAAGACAACAACTCCCATTAGGCCCGGAAAAGCTTGAAGTTGTCAGATAAGTACATAGATAGTTTTGATTAGTGCATCATAGAATAGCATCTTATATTTTTGAATGCTGTGAATAATTAGAAATATTACAGAAAAGGTATTTCTCATTTTTGGATGTGTGTATAAACTAACGAACAAAAATGTCGACATTAAAAGAATGCATAGAAGCGGGAAAAGACCTAGGTTTGAGTGGAGATAAATTAGAACAGTGGGCAGAGCGAAAGTACAGCGAACATACAGATAGACTGGCAACAATTGAAAAAGAAGCTAAAAACGCAGAAAGAGGGGAACGAGCTCAGGAACGACAGCATCAAAAAGACCTAGCAGAGCTGGCTGAAGCCACTAAATTAAAACAGTTAGCACTGGCTGAAGCCACTAAATTAAAAGAGCTAGAACTGGCTGAAGCCACCAAAATAAAAATGAAAGAGCTGGAAATCGAATCTCACGTACACATAGCAACAACTAAGATAAAGAGTAAAGAAGAAGAGAATAAGTTTAGCAAGTATAAAGGGATAGTCAAACCCTTCTGCCAAGGAGACTCAATTTCTGCCTGGACAGAGAATGTGGAATTCCAGCTAAAATTCCAGGAAGTTCCACGAGAACATTGGGCGATGATATATATGAAAAATCTCTCTGGGGAGCCCTTAAAAGTAATAGAATTCATTCCCCAAGAGTTGAGAAATAACTGTGATTACATCTATCAACGCATTATGCAACATTTTTTGCTAGACGTCTGTCATATATTTTTGAAGGGAGTGGGAGATCACTGTAGTGCATGCCCCATCTCTAACAAAAGATGTAGAGCCCCATCCTCTTCTATCTTCAATAACCCCAGAATATGAACCTTGAGTTATCTGCAGGCCTCGTTCTATTAAGTATTGTCTAGGAGATATAGATTATGGCCCTGGTAAGAATGGTAATTTACTAACTGGGAATCTGCCCCTTCTCCAATGATTCTGATAGCTCTGGAGCCCCCTTATTGTTTATCAAATCTGAGGAAAGTCTGGAGAAGTTTCTCAGCCTGATTTAGATGAAGAAAACATGGATGTTGAGCAGTTGATAGATCTAGAGTCTTTTTATTTCCCCATTTAGTAAGTCATTATGAGTTAATTTATCTTTAAACAATCAAACACAAACAATCACATTAGATTTTGACAACATGATGTACAAAGAAGTTGTTGGTACAGATAGGTTTGAACTTGACAAATTAACAGAAGGTCAATTCATGTTAATCATTTATTGACTGGCCTGAGCCTTCTGGTCAGTACATACATCTCTATTGTGATTTACACAAAGTAATAGAACAGTTGCACATTGGACCATTGTCCCAGACAATCAATAACAAGCATCAATATATGAGATGTCAACAAGTGTGAAAACATAGTAAACATTTTGATGTGGTACATATTAAGTATGATAGTGTTGTCTCAACCATAAACATATCAGTGTTCCTGTAATTGGGTGTGGTTCTACCTATGAGAAAAGTAACCTGGTGACTGGAGGATTAGGTAAGCCAGGGTCCATTGACTGATGGATCCACTTCAGGTCTGCCCGCATAGCTCCTCTGAAGGCCTCCCCATGCTCTGCTCATAGCGAAGTCATCCTCCTTCTCACTTGTGGTTCATCTCTTTCTCTCGGCTTCCCTCCCTCAGGTCTGATTTAGGTGGTTAATTTGCTGATGTGTTGGGTGGTTGTTGGTATGTAGCCACCAAGATCACTGATGAATATTCGCATAAATATATACATTCCTACCAATACAATAATAAGAAGTAGGTCGGAAGAATCTAAATTCCTGAAGTAGGAACTAGTTCCCCTCCCCTCCTTTTCTCTCTGAGCTAGTGTTGGGTTAAGTTGGGGTGGTCAGAGATTATCACACGGTGTACGCCTTGTATCCTTGTTCCTGCTGTATGTAAGTTCTCATTTGACCGGGGTCAGTGAACGTGTACAGTAAGACATTGACAAGAGTGAGAATATGTCAAGATGCATGTAAATAAATGACATACATTTAGAACATTTCTTCCACTAAATGGTGTTTACAATGTGTATAAATAATTCTCTGTGTTTTCCCAATTAACTACTTCTTCTTCTTGTGTCTAATAACTCTCTTCCATTACCTGTTGTTGTTGTGATGTTGAGTGTTGGGTTGTGTGGTGATGAGTGGTGTGGAGTGGTGTTGTGTTTTAAGTTATGTTGAATAATGAGTTAAGCTCACTTCGCGTGATGGTTTTTCCGCGAAGCACAACTTTCTCATGTAATGCAATTCATGTGTGCCCTTATCTAATTACATTTGACATAAATATAAATATTTATTTCGCCAAACCCTATTAATTCTATAGATAAAGGAGAAAGGAAAGATTGATTTCACTTTCAGCTTTCTAGATTGTAAATAGGCATAGATAAGTCTGTTTTAGAACAAGGCACTTGTTCTAGTACACGAACTGTCTTTTCAGCTGTAGATAGTGATAGCATCTTTTACAATGTTTCTGGTGAAATGCACAAGATTGCTTTAGAATCATCACTTCTCACAGTTGTTTAGAATAGAATGTAGTAGTGGAATACACTTCTTAAAGTTAATAATTATCTCTAAGAATATCAGAGATTGTAGTTTCATCGAAGAGAATATTCTGCCCGGGAATGGCTTTGCGTCGTTAGAATTTACAGTCGAGCATTTTTACATTTCAGAGGTTTTAATTAATAATCATACATTTCAATTGACATCACAAACATGGGTTTACATTACTTGATACTTGATACATCGGGTTCTTAGTCTAATCAAGGGCTAACAAACGTACCTCGGATCCAGACTTTTGCCTTGCCCATTGAATTTTTGGTCACACAATCTTCTCACATCCGTCCATGGAGCGAGTTCAGACAAAAGTGCGGGCTTATTAACATTTCTGATGAAATAGTAATATATGTTAATTATGCACTGGCGCGAAGGCGGGTCACGTGGTTTTCCTATCCAATGGTTTTCTGAGCTTGGTCTGATGAAATCTTTCCAAGAATCCACGTCATTTGTCACTTGTTCAGTTCCAGTTTTGATGTTAAGTTTTAAGTCCCAATCTCCAATTGCGTTTGTGAAGTCAATTTCTTTTAATGTTGTTTCCTCTTTTTGCGGCATGTGTTGATAAAATGAATAATGTTGGCTGCGTTATGCCACATGGCCCCACACCAGATTGTTCTATGGTATGGAACTATGTTTCCAACATTTTCAGTTATCAAGTTGTTCCCATTTTTCCTCCCTTGTATTCCCTTCTGCATCTGATTGACCTGGTTCATCAGGCACTGGGTGTCGACTCAGGAAGTCCGCTCCCACATTCATTTTCCCAGGAACATACTCAACCTGGAACGAGTAAGGTTGAAGAAGCAGCGACCACCTCATAAGTCGGGCATTCAGAGTCTTA
Source organism: Cepaea hortensis (assembly GCA_963921405.1). Classification (NCBI taxonomy): domain Eukaryota; kingdom Metazoa; phylum Mollusca; class Gastropoda; order Stylommatophora; family Helicidae; genus Cepaea; species Cepaea hortensis. Next base: position 7,274,578 of record OY992881.1, read on the forward strand.
GATGCTGCGAGAAACATGAGTGGTTGATGGTCACATTGCACTGTGAAGTGTCTGCCATATAGGTATGCTTGAAATTTCTGTACACTCCATACGAGCGCAAGACATTCTCTCTCGATAGTACTGTAATTTCTCTCTGCTGCATTCAATTTCCTGCTAGCATAAGCTACAGGGAATAGCTCTGATGGTACATCTCCCTTTCTCTGCAACAGCGTTGCCCCAATTCCTATGTTACTGGCATCGGTGCGCAGCACGAATGGTTGGTCGAGGTCTGGTAGATGTAAGACTGGATGAGCAGTTAATGCCTGCTTTAATGCTGTGAAAGCTCTCTCACAGTCAGCTGACCAAGTGACTTTCTCTGGTTTCCCCTTTTTGGTAAGATCCGTTAAAGGTGCTGACAGCGTATTGAAGTCCTTGATGTATTTTTGATAGAATCCACATAAGGATACAAATGATCTTACATCCTTCTTTGTTTTTGGACGAGGTGCTCTCTGGAGTTTGTCCACATTTCCCTCTTGTGGAGTTATCAGTCCATGAGATATCTTGTGACCTAGAAAGTCCAATTCTTGGAATCCTATCTGACACTTCTTTGGTCTAGCCGTCAATCCAGTTTCTCTGAGGCGCCTGAACAAAAGATGCAGGGTTTCTACATGCTCTTCAAATGTTTCAGTTGCGATCAGGATGTCATCCATGAAGTGACTGATGTCTGGATGCTGTAGTGGGTCAAGTAATTTTCTCATCATACGTGTAAAGACGCTGGGAGCATTACTTAATCCGAATGGAAGAACGTTGAACTCATAGTGTCCTCCAGGCGTGCTGAAAGCTAACCATGGTCTAACTTCCGGTTTTACAGGAATCTGGTAATATCCCTTACTGAGATCAATCCTAGTAAAGTACTTAGCTCGGTTGAGTGCTGTGAAGAGTTTATTCTGATCAGGCAGAGGTTCTGCTTGGAATTCAGTTATAGCATTGAGCTGTCGATAATCGATGCACAATCTATGTTCTCCACTTGGCTTTCTCAATAATACGACGCTAGCACTGTAAGGTGATTCAGATGGTGAGATTATTCCTGCGGTGAGCAGCTGTTGTATTTCTTCCTCTAAAGTCTTTTGCTTTGCATAAGGAACTGGGTAAGTCTTGACTCGCACAGGCACTGTGTCATTCAACTTCATGTCAAATTCCTCCAAATCAGTTCTTCCTGGCTTATCAGTAAGTACTTCTGCATATTTTGCCATAAGTTCCCTAATCTGCTTTTGCTGATCCTTTGTTAAGTTGGGATTGATTTCCACATCCTTAAAGGTCTCTTTGGCTTGCAGTTGGCACTCGACTCCCATTGTTGATCCTTCTTCGACTTCAGTAGCCACACTCATGGCCATCAGATGTGCAGGTTCGGTGGTTGAGGGTCTTTCATGATATTTCTTCAAGAGGTTTATGTGAAATACTTTCATCTTGCCTTTGACTGAAATTCTGTAGTTGGTACGTGAGATCTTCTCCGTCACTACATAAGGTCCTCTCCATCCTATTTGCAGCTTATTCTGACTGGTTGGAAGCAGCAACATCACCTTCTCTCCTACCTCTAACTCTCTATCCTTTGCCTTGCGGTTGAAGTTACGAGCAATTCTTCGTCTGGCTTGACGTAGATTGACATTCGCTTGTTTCCAACTGTGTTGTAAACGATTTTTCAATCGGCAACATATGTAGATGCAGTCACGACTGTATCGTCTGTAGTATTATCAGTCCATGTTCGCAGTAACGCCTCAAGGGGTCCTTTGATTGGTCGTCCGAACAACAGTGTGGCTGGAGCAAAACCTGTTGAGTGATGGGGTACTTCCCTGTAAGCGAATAAAGCTGCGGGTAAATACAAGTCCCAATCCTCTGTCTTCTCCTGGGCAATTTTGCGCAGGATACTAATCAATGTCCCGTTCCACCTTTCCACAAGTCCATTTGACTGAGGGTGATATGGTGAACTGAAGATATGGCGTGCATGAAAAAGTCTGAAGGTCTCTTCCATGAGCTTACCACGAAACTGTGAACCGTTGTCCGTCAAGATCCTTTGTGGGAATCCTAGACGTGTGAATATTCCTAATAATGCATCAGCGACGTGTTTGGAGTCACAGCTGGGCATAGGAACTGCTTCGGCCCACATGGTTGTTGTGTCCACTGTAACAGTATGTGTAGTTTGGGTTATAATTAGGATCTAGTGGGGAATTAGAGATACAGCACGATTGAGCATTATGAGTGAAAGCGGAGAGAGATGCTCAATCGTGACGTATTGTTGTTGGGAAGGGCAGTCAACATCCGATATTCCAGCAAGGCAGACACGGCTTGTCATCTTACGCAAATAAACAAACTTTTATTCAACCTTCGACTTTATTACTTCTTTCTACACTATGACAGAAGTAAATATGGTGCCGTGACCAGGATTCTGAATTGAGCCGTCCGGCTACCACGCGAAGTACTATATAACTCAGAAGATAAAAGTATCAAGAGGCTTTTCTAGAGCCGTGGCTGAATTGTAATGTCATCCCTGGTAATGGCCGTTAACTGAATCTCAGCCTTCAACGCTTTCCAGGGCCGCGATCTGAACTCTGGAGTTTCAAAAGAAAAGGCTTACTATTTCCAAGCGCCAGCCAATGAACGTTATCAAATTCAAGGGGCCTCCCATGGCCGTTGCATGAATCCTATCGTTTTTCAAGAAGAGCCATCCTGTCCTGGGACCTTGAGAAAATCAGAAATTCAAGTTGAACATTTGTCGGGCTCAACTAATCATGGAAAAAGCCTCGTAAATTCGTGATCGGGCTTCTTGAAACTAATTGTCATTGGACTTCGGTTGACCTTGACAATTTTTTTGGGCCTTGTCAATCCTACGACCCAAACACACCTGATCCATTTTTGGGCCTTGTCAATCCTACGACCCAAATGTATGACCCATCCCAAATGACGATGAAATACCCACTCGAGAATCAAGGAAGGGACCCAACCAGGGGTCGAAAATAATCCAGGCATCCCATGAGACGGGACCCAAGCAGGAAGAGTGTCCAGCAGCCCACGAGAAGGACGAAATTATCTGAGGACGAGAGGGGATATCTGAACTCCGCCACCGGAACTCTGGAACTAATTGTCAGTTGATGCGGGCTCGTGTAAGTGAACTGGATCCGTCAGCGAGCAAAAGAAGGTAACTGTTTAGTTAAGGAGACAATTTGTATTTCCTGGATCTCCGGTGATGTGCCGTAATTTCTTAGTAGAGCAGAGTCTAAAACATTATTGTACTCTAAGAAACAGGTACGAGGATTTATAGTGAACTTTTTGGTTTCAATATGAGTTATTGAAGACAGGGTTCTTCCTTCCTCTACGCTGACAGGATATTGATGGTGATTCGTGTAATTAATATTACAACTGGTGCTCTTTAGGGATTAACAAAGGGAAATTTTTGCGATTCTGGAACTAAATAACTAATTGAACAGTTTTATGGACTGTGGGAATTGTGTGTTGTAAATTAGTAAATTCATGTGATTCATAAATAGGGTAATTAATTAACTAGTTTTTAGAAACAAATAATTTGAAATTGTGTGCTTCTTGGTTCTTTGCTTGCTTTCTTTCAGTATTTTCAGCATGGCGGAACAGGACACCTTAGCACAAGTTTAGCTCTGTTTAGGAATATTTTAGCGGAGCAGATTCATAACGACACAAGTGAGAATTATTTCGGCTGAGATAGCATAAAGGATAAAAATGGATAAAGAATTAGGACGCGTGACTGCATGGTTGCAAGAATTGAAAGTAGCGGTCGATGAGGTAAATAATTTCGTAGAAAGGTTAAGAAGAAGAACAAATGGACTAGAGACCTATAGATATAATGTACAAGGTAGTGGAGTAGGAAAGAATAACAGGAGACAGCCATTGCTTAATAAAGACAGAAGACAATATGGTTACGACGAACCAAGACCTGATCGATATAGAGTAAAAGACAGTGAGAACAGACGAAATAGTGAAAGGTCAGACTGGTATAGTACTGGGCGTGAGAGAAACCTTGCAAGGAAATCGTGGAACTGGCCCTCTCATAGTGAAACCGCCAGAAAAAGACGTAACGACTGGTTTGAAAAGAGACAAGGACAATATTTGAAGTCAGGATCGAAAGACAGAGTGGAACACAAAGATAAGAATTATAAGAATTCAACGACACCTAAAGTACTTGCCAACATTAATATGGGACAGGAAAAGAAGACGACGGTGTTAGTAAGGAAAATAAACCGAGAGACACAGACGCAGACAAATAATACAGTAGAAAGTAGTACGCAGACTCAGGTACAACCAGTCAGCAGGTTAACAAAGGGAACTCAAACTGACTTAATAGAGAATCAGTCAAAACCAACTCAATTGACTAAGAGAGACAAGGTTGAGGATAGGAAAGATGGACAGACGAGGACCAAGAACGAAAGAAAGATAAAGAGAAGAAGTATTGAAGAAAGAAATAGTATGGTTGTAAATAGAGGTAGTGCCATGTCAAGTTCTTCAGCTATAGACAGGAAACTAATTCCCAAATGGTGTAGGAATATTAGCTGCCAGAGTTCAAGTTATGGAGAAGATATTCCTACAGCCAAATATTATAGTGATGCTGAAACGGATATTATTACTGAGGATTCGGAGAATGAGAGTGCTGCACTAAGAGCAGATCCTGAATCGAGGCGTGATGTTCCCTCATATGGAGTAGTTGCTGGTGGACAGACGGACAGAGTTGTAGTTAGTGACTATATTGGGAAGGCTAAGGGACGAAGACCGAGAAAGAGAAAGAAAGCCAGACGTTTTAAAGATGACTATGGAAATAGGGCCGACGTGTTTGCAGTAAACTATAATGAGTCTGATGAAGGAACTATTATTAGTGTGTCATCTGAGGACGAGATGGGGAAGTGTAAACGTTACGTAAGGTTGACAGGAAACAGTGAGCAGACCGACGACAGAAATAAAGGAAATAGAAATAACTCATTTAAGAAGAAGAAAAATGGTAGACAGATAGCGGGAATTTACTCAACGACAGAAAGTGACTTAAGGAAAATAGAAGACCTTATGACCTTAAGACCTGAGTACTTTAACAGGTTGACAACAGATAGTGAGGATGACATTATAAGCGAAAGACGGGTGAATGTATTGAAAGACAGTGAAGTGTTTAATTTGGACACACTATATAACGCTTAAAATTCCTTGGGTGAAGAAGAAAAATGAAATAGTTTTGGGCTTATGAGAAGAACTCCGGTTTGAGAGTATAGGTATATGAAATCTCCAAAATAGATAGATGAATTTTTGGGGTAGCATGGTACAAGGTAGGTGACAGTGATGTTGAGGTTAAGGAAGTACGGCAAATGATATTCCACGTGGATTACGTAATACAGGATATCATATCTTCTGTTTGGTTAAAATGTAGGGAGAGTACATTAAATAAAATAGGGTGGATTCAGCACTTAGTAGAGAGAATTAGTAGAGGGTGAGAGATAAATTAAGTATGAATGTTCGTATTAGAAGTGGTTTGACTCAGAGCTATGACGTGATGTCCGAGATAGTTTTGCTTGTTGGTTTGAGTATTGTTGACAGGTGAACCAAGACTGACAGGTGAGGTGGTATAGATCGAGGTGGTACTGAGCGTCCTGTGTGTAAAGTAGCCAGTTGAACACGAGAATATTAAGAGTAAAAGACTGTAGAAGTGGATGCTTGAAAAATACGAGTTACGTAATGCTTGTGGAGAAAGAAAAAGTTGTTGTGTCTGGAGAAGTATAGAATAATAGTTACGAGATTTGTGACATGTTGGAATGAAGTTTGTTTTGAAGAGATAGTAGATAGTGCTGTGAAAGCAATATAAGTTGCGAGATGTCATGTATAGGGTCTGACCTTCGTATAGGAGTAGAGATATAAGAAAACAGTGAATTGAGAAAGTCCTCTGGTTATGCGTTGTTCATACGTGAATATAACTGTAGTCAGACAGGTGTTCGGCGTAATGAAGGAAGTAGGAGAGAGGTGTGATGAAGTCGCCTAAGTGAAATACGTAGATAGAATGTAAGAGTGGCATTAATATGTCTTGTGTCAATGTGTGTAGAGGAGATCAGTACGTGTAGATATGTGGTGAATGATTGCTGGAATGTTGAGGTGGCGTCTAAAGTATTTTGTTGTAGTAATAGTATGGAGACGTTAGGTTGTCGCGATGCGAGAATAGGCGTGAGATGAGAGCGAGCTTGTGTGTCATTGTCCGTGTGAATATGAGAAGAGCGGTTGATAAGTGACGTTGATAAATCGTGGTGGAACATAGAACATGCGAAAATCGAGAGATAGAAAGAAAATTGTAATGTCTTTTCGTAGAATATCTGAACTTGGAAGGAAATTATGGAAGTTATATGCTGAATTAACATTATGAATGTTTAGTATTCTTGACAGGAAAATGGCGAAGCAAGAGTGCCTAAGACTGAGAAACGAGGAAAGAGAGGTCTGCTGTTGGTTATAAGTGGCGTAGGTTGCAGTTCTGAAAGAGTTCCGAGAAATAACAAGAAGAATGAAAGATGCGGAGGTAAACATGGTTAGTTAAATGAGTGTTGGAAAACGTGTTCCGAGGAGGTGACCGGTTTGATTGTCGTCACGATGTAAGAGTGCTAAGAGAGACTTGAGGATAGCTATAGTAGTGTTGGTGAGACGTGAAAGTATTGAAGCAGGAGGACGAAATATTAATTGCGTCGGGTAGACGAGAAAGTGGAAGTGGAATTGGTGGTTTTGGTGAGAGGTCTATAATAAATAGACAAGTTCTTTTGATGGGAGTAGCATGATGAAGATACTGTAGTTTACAGTGATTGAATTCCAAATAATGTGATGTGTAAGGAGTTAGTTTGGTAAAATATTGTGAGGGGAGATAATCAATGGTTGACTTCCAGAAAATGGAACGGTCAGTTGTGGACTGGTGATTGTGGTTGAGGAGAACAAATATTGTTCTAAATTAAAGAAGTTAGTCTGTAGTTAACAGATATACGTAGCAGTGAGGTGTTTTGTTTTCTCGGTTATGAGAGGCCAAGATTGATGGGCCACTGTGTGTAGTAATTTGAAGGGAGTTGTTTTGTTATACATGACTTGGCTAAATAGATAGGTGTTACATTGGTTAGAAAAGGAGGCTAATGTTGCTGGGTCACTTTAAGTGGTTAATTCTAAGTGAATTATATATTTTTTTTAAAAAAAAACCTTCAGTTGTGTTTATTGAAATTGAGCTCTCAATGCCTCATATGTAAAATTTTTTTTGCTTGATTTGGTCCTGTTATTATTTTAGAATAGGATTATTGTGTTCGTAGACCTTTATGTGTGAACTACTGGTCCGTAAAAGAGACCAGTAGTAGTAGGAAAAATAGAATAGGATGTATGTTGTATCATCATCACCATCATCATCGCCATCATCATCATACCTTTAGTTGAGTTGCGGGGAAACATAAATGATTGTTACAAAAATTTGGGGGGGTATGATATTCTGTTGTGATTTTATTTCGCTGTTTTGTATGTTAAATAGTAGTTAGTTAAGTTATGTTTAATTTACAGGGTTTTTGTCTAGAATAAAGACAATACATGGGCTTTATTTTAGTCCTTCGTTCAGAAAATAGTAATAAACTACTGGGGACTAGAAGAGAGACATTTATTTGGGATCCTTCGTTTAGAAAATAGTAATAAACTACTGGGGACTAGAAGAGAGACATTTATTTGGGATCCTTCGTTCAGAAAAGAGTTAATAAAACTACTGAGAGCTAATAAAGAGACACATTCTCTTTGTGAAGAGTAAGTTCATGGGTATTTTGTTGCTGTGATAATCAGCATAGTTGAGATGGTTATGAAGTAGTGGAAATATATGGATGGTTATGGGGAAGTTTAGAGTTACACTAAAGTCAGTATTAATTGGAAATATAGGGATTAGAAACCATATGAGAGAAGAAAAGATTAATATAGCAGTGGGGTAAATGAGGAGAAAGTTTTAAAAATGGTTTACATGGGGTCAGAAGAACCATGATGTACACAGGATTGCGGGGTTATAGAAAAAGAAGAGGGCAACGGGTTACCCCAGACAAAAACATGAATTGGATCCATGTTTAACTAGACACTGTGGATAACAGTACAAGAATAAAGGGGTGTAAGTGTGTAGTCGAGACATAGTGACTTGGGGTGTTTGTAGGTCCGTAAGAAAGGGACTGAGATAAAGTTGATTGCAAGCAGTCACAGATATGAGTGGTTATTTTTGCTGCTGTGGGTTACGGCACGAATTATGAATTGAGAGGTAGAAGATGTTAGAGAGGCATTGGCTTACATGGCTTGGGCAGGATGTAAATGTTTATCCCTTTGGGTGTATGAAGCTTCAGAGATAGAATAATAAGTGGGTTGCTGGAGTAGGGTATATAATGGTCAGATTTCGATGTTGTGGTTAACATTCCGAAGTTACTGGTGTTTATAGACATTTAAGGGGAGATTTCGAAGTACTAAGTTGCTGTAGATAACGGTATGAAGAGAGATGTGAGTAGTTGTGCCCATAATAAATGGACAGTAAGGGGGCAAGAGAGGTATATTATGTGAAGTGATCTGTATTTTTAATTGTGTCCTCGGGACGTGTTTTGTGATTGACATTACAATGAGAGGTTGAAGTAAGGTTCAGAGACATAAAAGTAGTAGTGTCTGTAATATATATTGGATGTGAATAGTGTTTTTGATGCTGTAGATAGCAGCATAAACGTTTACCATAATGAGTGGTAAAGGGGGTGTGTGATATTTTAGGTGAGTGTGGTTTTAGACTTTATTACATAAAGTCTCAAATGACATAGGAGGGTAAAGGAGTATGGTTTGGTAAAGGGGGTGTGTGATATTTTAGCTGAGTGTGGTCTTTGTGTGGAAGAGTTCTACTGCTTTTTTTAAATACCGGTGGCCACCGATTCTTTGTCTTCCTATCGTGTGAAAGTAATTTCAGGTTAGTTGAAAGTGGGGGATTAGTAGCGTTGGTGATAAAAATAAGGAGTTGGTGTTAGAGTTTGAAATTTACTTATGAAGAGGAGTATTTAAGAAGACGTGTTATGATGTTATGATGTATTGTATATAGTTGAATTTGAAATGTTATTAAAGATATGTAAATATGTTACGTTTGGTTAAAGGACCAAGAACGAAGAAGAAGTGAGTTGACTATATAGCTGGGGAAAGAGTTAAAGAAATAGAATGTTTAATTAAATTGGAGTTAGTTTGGGGAGGATTAGAAGAACTATGGAAGATTAGAGGAAAAAGAGGGAATAGAATAAGGGGATTAGGAGTAAAGATTTTTCCTTTATAAGGAAAATTCTTTAATAAACATGGGGAGGTGTAACAGTATGTGTAGTTTGGGTTATAATTAGGATCTAGTGGGGAATTAGAGATACAGCACGATTGAGCATTATGAGTGAAAGCGGAGAGAGATGCTCAATCGTGACGTATTGTTGTTGGGAAGGGCAGTCAACATCCGATATTCCAGCAAGGCAGACACGGCTTGTCATCTTACGCAAATAAACAAACTTTTATTCAACCTTCGACTTTATTACTTCTTTCTACACTATGACACCACAAGCGTTAATATGAATCGGTTTCGCCTCTTCGTTGCTGAGAGAGGTCCGATTATGTCTGCTGCCACTTTCTCAAATGGAATTCCAGTGATTGGCGATTCACCCAACATTGCCGGTGGTGTCCGGTGTTTTGGTGATACTTTCTGACACTGTGGGCATGATTTTACAAACCGTTGTATGTCTGAATTCATCCCTGGCCAAAAGTAGTGAGTGGTAATCCGCTGTGTAGTAGCGTTGATACCCATGTGCCCACTGAATGGTAGACTGTGACCCATCTCTAAGATCTGAGTCCTGTATTGAGTTGGTACAACAAGTTGATTAAACTCTTGTCCAGCTCGTCCTGCTTTTCTGTAAAGAAGTGCTGACTTCATGAACAGATCACCTTTACGTAGAGGTAAATGTGATTTTGGCAGTTTTCTGAAGCAGGGTTCCAAGGTGCTGTCGGCTTCTTGTGCCCTCTTCAGTTCCTCCGTTCGAGGGATTGGCGTAGTTGTTTCTGGAGTTTTTGTTGCCTGTGATCGAGTGGTCATGGTCGCCATCGCCACAGGTTGAACAGGTTCTCCTAGAACGATAAATCTACAGCCGAGGATTACAGGATATATCGGATCGTCCAAGATTGCTGCCTTGATCGTCCCAGTGACATACCGCGAGGCTATGTTCACTTTTGCCACTGGAAGAGACATATTTGTTGAACTCTTCAGTGGTCCCTGTAATTCCACTATTTCCTCTGTCACCTGTTCAGGGTGAACTAAGGATGATGAAACAACACAGTCATATGATAATCCAGTATCATATAAACAGGTCGTTTTGAATCCATTTAGTAAGATGGATTCCACAACCGGAATACGAGATGAGGTGTCTTGATGAGGTGTCTGTTTGGACGTTTCACCAGTGCTCACTTTTTTCTCTTTTCGGTTGGCCAAACATGCCGCTGTGTGTGGAGGTGGCTTCTTTCTGCAATTCTGAAATGTGTGACCTCCAATCTTGCAATGGGTACAGAATGGTTTGTCCTCCCTCGGCGCTGTTTGGACTGAATTTTGAGTGTTTTTCGGGGATTTCCCCTTTTTCCCGGTGGCTACAGTGTTTTCACCCTCTTTTGGCTGTGGAGTTTTGTTTTGAGAGGGGGTGTTGTTCGAACGTCCCTTTCCTCCCATCTCCTTTTGAGATTTCTCAAATCTCTCTGCCAGGATGATTATAGTTTCCAGGCGGTCAGCCCCGTTTTGGGTTAGGAATGCCTTCATTTCGTTCTGCATTTTCCCCTTGATCTGATCAATGATAATCATTTCACGGAGTCCTTCATAATTTTCCTCAAATCCTCCCAAGCAAGTCCATCTTTGTATGTATGACTTCAGTCTTTCCACTAGTTGTGCGTAGCTCTCACCCGGTTCCTTCCTTGCGGCTTTGAACCTGAGTTTATAAGATTCGGCGTCCACTTCGAATCGGCTCAAGAGTGCCGTCTTGAGTGTTGTGTAGTTCTGTTGTTCCTCTCTAGTGAGTCTTGAGAACACTTCATACGCCGTGGATCTTAAGGCCTGCGCCAACTTCGTCGCCCATCTACTCTCTTCAAGCCCACAGCTGACAGCCATTGCCTCGAAGCGTGATAAAAATCCTTCGATGTGGTCAGTCTGTTCATTAAAGGGTTCCAGAGGAAATGACATAGCTCCTGAATTAAGTTGAGAGACGTGAGGTGGTTCTGTCACTGGCGATCCTGATGAGGTTGAGGGTGTAGGACCACTCCCTTTCTCTATCCTCCGGATCTCCACTTCAATCTCCATTCTCCTCAACTCCAGTTGGTGTTGACGCTCTCTCTCCTTATCTTCCATTTCAGCCTGTAGTCGTTTCTCTTTCTCCTCCAATTCTGCTTGAAATCGTTTCTCTTTCTCCTCCAATTCTGCTTGAAACTGTTTTTCCCTCTCAGCCAATTCAGCCTGAAGCTGTTTTTCTTTCTCAGCCAATTCAGCCTGAAGTTGTTTTTCTTTGAGAGTCAATTCAGCCTGCAGTCTTTCTCTTTTGTCAAATGCATCCGAAACATAGTTAGCTAGCTCAAGGCCATCTAACCCGCACTCCCTACCTGTTTCTGTTATTTGGGCTCTAAACTTTGCAGTTTCCGCCATGTCTATAATTTATTGCTTTGCTCTGCCTATCAATATAATTGCAGTTAGTCTGATCCGCGTAAGTTTGTCAGTCCCTGATCTGCAAAGATACAACAGAGCATGTGCAATATTAAAAACACCCTATGTTATGTCTGTCTGTCAATGCTGGAAAAGCCAAAGGCAGCAGGCACTGAAGTAACCACAATTAATTCCTAGTAAAGAAAAGAATCTGAAATTAGACAGAGTTTTCCCAACGGATAAGATTTTCCGGTGGTTGATGAAATGCTGTTAAGTTCAGACTCCACAGTAAAGGAACACCTTCTCTGAAAGAGAAGTAGTGTTGGTAGAGTAGATACACACTATATATTTCACCTGGAGCACCTCTCTCTGAAGTATAAGCCTATTTGAACATGGCCCCCTTCTCCAGGAGTAAAGATCAGTCACCTACTCTTATTTAACTATAAATGTCATTCATATCATGTGGCTGTCAATCAATACCCCACATGGTATCTGTTAAACATTCTAGAAAATGACAATGTTCACAATCCAAAGATAATTGTGTTCATGTATTTTTAGGTGATTGTTTAAAGGTTAATATATGGGAACCATCCAGGACTTAGCCCACAATATGTCATATATTTTTGAAGGGAGTGGGAGATCACTGTAGTGCATGCCCCATCTCTAACAAAAGATGTAGAGCCCCATCCTCTTCTATCTTCAATAACCCCAGAATATGAACCTTGAGTTATCTGCAGGCCTCGTTCTATTAAGTATTGTCTAGGAGATATAGATTATGGCCCTGGTAAGAATGGTAATTTACTAACTGGGAATCTGCCCCTTCTCCAATGATTCTGATAGCTCTGGAGCCCCCTTATTGTTTATCAAATCTGAGGAAAGTCTGGAGAAGTTTCTCAGCCTGATTTAGATGAAGAAAACATGGATGTTGAGCAGTTGATAGATCTAGAGTCTTTTTATTTCCCCATTTAGTAAGTCATTATGAGTTAATTTATCTTTAAACAATCAAACACAAACAATCACATTAGATTTTGACAACATGATGTACAAAGAAGTTGTTGGTACAGATAGGTTTGAACTTGACAAATTAACAGAAGGTCAATTCATGTTAATCATTTATTGACTGGCCTGAGCCTTCTGGTCAGTACATACATCTCTATTGTGATTTACACAAAGTAATAGAACAGTTGCACATTGGACCATTGTCCCAGACAATCAATAACAAGCATCAATATATGAGATGTCAACAAGTGTGAAAACATAGTAAACATTTTGATGTGGTACATATTAAGTATGATAGTGTTGTCTCAACCATAAACATATCAGTGTTCCTGTAATTGGGTGTGGTTCTACCTATGAGAAAAGTAACCTGGTGACTGGAGGATTAGGTAAGCCAGGGTCCATTGACTGATGGATCCACTTCAGGTCTGCCCGCATAGCTCCTCTGAAGGCCTCCCCATGCTCTGCTCATAGCGAAGTCATCCTCCTTCTCACTTGTGGTTCATCTCTTTCTCTCGGCTTCCCTCCCTCAGGTCTGATTTAGGTGGTTAATTTGCTGATGTGTTGGGTGGTTGTTGGTATGTAGCCACCAAGATCACTGATGAATATTCGCATAAATATATACATTCCTACCAATACAATAATAAGAAGTAGGTCGGAAGAATCTAAATTCCTGAAGTAGGAACTAGTTCCCCTCCCCTCCTTTTCTCTCTGAGCTAGTGTTGGGTTAAGTTGGGGTGGTCAGAGATTATCACACGGTGTACGCCTTGTATCCTTGTTCCTGCTGTATGTAAGTTCTCATTTGACCGGGGTCAGTGAACGTGTACAGTAAGACATTGACAAGAGTGAGAATATGTCAAGATGCATGTAAATAAATGACATACATTTAGAACATTTCTTCCACTAAATGGTGTTTACAATGTGTATAAATAATTCTCTGTGTTTTCCCAATTAACTACTTCTTCTTCTTGTGTCTAATAACTCTCTTCCATTACCTGTTGTTGTTGTGATGTTGAGTGTTGGGTTGTGTGGTGATGAGTGGTGTGGAGTGGTGTTGTGTTTTAAGTTATGTTGAATAATGAGTTAAGCTCACTTCGCGTGATGGTTTTTCCGCGAAGCACAACTTTCTCATGTAATGCAATTCATGTGTGCCCTTATCTAATTACATTTGACATAAATATAAATATTTATTTCGCCAAACCCTATTAATTCTATAGATAAAGGAGAAAGGAAAGATTGATTTCACTGTCAGCTTTCTAGATTGTAAATAGGCATTGATAAGTCTGTTTTAGAACAAGGCACTTGTTCTAGTACACGAACTGTCTTTTCAGCTGTAGATAGTGATAGCATCTTTTACAATGTTTCTGGTGAAATGCACAAGATTGCTTTAGAATCATCACTTCTCACAGTTGTTTAGAATAGAATGTAGTAGTGGAATGCACTTCTTAAAGTTAATAATTATCTCTAAGAATATCAGAGATTGTAGTTTCATCGAAGAGAATATTCTGCCCGGGAATGGCTTTGCGTCGTTAGAATCTACAGTCGAGCATTTTTACATTTCAGAGGTTTTAATTAATAATCATACATTTCAATTGACATCACAAACATGGGTTTACATTACTTGATACTTGATACATCGGGTTCTTAGTCTAATCAAGGGCTAACAAACGTACCTCGGATCCAGACTTTTGCCTTGCCCATTGAATTTTTGGTCACACAATCTTCTCACATCCGTCCATGGAGCGAGTTCAGACAAAAGTGCGGGCTTATTAACATTTCTGATGAAATAGTAATATATGTTAATTATGCACTGGCGCGAAGGCGGGTCACGTGGTTTTCCTATCCAATGGTTTTCTGAGCTTGGTCTGATGAAATCTTTCCAAGAATCCACGTCATTTGTCACTTGTTCAGTTCCAGTTTTGATGTTAAGTTTTAAGTCCCAATCTCCAATTGCGTTTGTGAAGTCAATTTCTTTTAATGTTGTTTCCTCTTTTTGCGGCATGTGTTGATAAAATGAATAATGTTGGCTGCGTTATGCCACAACGTCTCAGGTTACCAAATTTAGTTTTCCAAATTAAAACCTAAACCTAACGAAACATTCATTAATTATGTGTCTAACGTGCAAAGTTTATACAGTAAGTGGCTGAACGCGGCAACGGTAAATAAAAGCTTTGAAAAGCTCAAAGACCTGATGATAATGGACAAAATTATCTCGATGGTCCCAACTCCCTTTGCCAAATTTCTACAGCAATCTGATGTAGAGTCGTTAGAACAGCTAGAGTAACGGGGGTCAGCATGTTTTTCTTTAAATAGGGACATATTTAAATCAACCATAGAAGAAACTGAGATAGTGGCTTTTGCAAAAATTAAACCTCAAATACCATTCCAAATGAGGGAGAAACCATTTAAAATGAGGGAGAAACCAAAAACAAAGCCACCTCAATGTCCATATTGCCATTTCTTTCATGATCAGTTTGCTATGTGTGACAAAAATCCAGGCTATCCATCTCACCTGGAGATGATGATAAAGAAACAAGAGAACAAAAGAAACACGTATAGACGTGCAGTCAAATGCTTCTTTTACCGGTCGTTTGGTCATTATAGTTCTAGGTGTGTTTGACGTCAGAGATTAAGAGCCAATAATGCTGTACTTGTCGATACGTCATCTGAGAGTGGAAGCGAGCATGAGAGTGAGAATGAGGAAATGTCACCATACGGAGAGAATGTGGTAGCTGCAAGTGATGTACTAAATTTTGATAGATGTATAACATGTCACCAGTTTCATGAAGACGGAGTGCTAAAATGCGGGCACACAGTACCGTTTTCTAGTTAAAACGCAAATGCAGCAGTTGCCTCCAGAGGCAAATTAGTATTCCACGACGGAATGGTGAATGATAAGCCTTGCCAGTGTTTGATCGATAGCGGAAGTACCTTGATCGGCCTTAGAAGGGACCTGGCTAAGCCAGAAGACTATACAGGCGGGTTTGTAATGTGCCGTACATTTTCGGGCAACATAGAGAAATACCCGTTAGCGAAAGCCCGTATAGACACCCCTTTCTTGTCCGGCACATTTACGTGCGCCATCTTGCATAACCCGTGCAATGATCTGATAATCGGGTGCCTACTAGAGTTGAAAAAGTGTACCGCAAAAGAAATAAAAGCCTGGAGAGAAACCTTATCCAATAAGGCTAATGCGGTAACCAGGTCAGAGACACAGAAACAACAAGACGACCTGCAAAAAGAAATGCTACACCTGATATCACCAAGTGGTACAATAGATAACACCACCAAAGAAAAGTTCATAGAGGCGAAACGCGCCGACCCAACTATCTCACCTTATTTTAAATTTGTGAGTGAGAAACCAAAAATGACAAAAAACGCGTCATGGTATTTTACATTAAACAATGGTATTCTCACTAGAACTTACAAAAGAGATAACCATGAGATTCAGCAAACGGTACTACCTGTCAAACATCGACAAACAGTCTTACGAATCGCACACGATTCGCCGTTTGCTGGTCATTTAGGCTATGATAAAACTAGAGCCAGAATTTTAGCGCATTTCTACTGGCCAAAATTTTGTAAAGACATTAAGTATGTTTGTCGTTCATGTACCATTTGTCAACAGTTAGTAAGAAAGGGTAAACATGTTACAGCAGAGGTTCAACCCACAACATTGGCCTCTAGACCTTTTGAATGTGTAGCGGTAGACATAGTTGGACCACTAAATCGTGTGTCCAACAAAGGAAACCGATTCATTCTAACTCTGGTAGATCTCTGTTCAAGGTGGGTAGAGGCTGTGGCGCTAAAATACATCACTTGCAAAGATGTAGTCAACGTTTTTCTACATCTGTTTTCCCGGTTCGGATTTCCCCGTACCATTCTATCAGACCGAGAGACACAATTTATCTCAGCTGCGACGCAAGCTTTTACTAAATTGTTAGGAATTAAACAGTGCTTTACTAGCCCATATCACCCGGCTGCCAACGGAATTATAGAGAAGATTAACGGCGGTCTGAAACACATGTTGGCAAAGGTAACAGCAGAAAACCCATCTGACTGGGATACACTATTACCAACAATGCTGTTTGCCAATCGAGAAATCCCGCAATCAAGTACGGGTTTCTCACCATTTGAGTTGGTATACGGGGCTAACACACGAAGATCCCTCAACATATACCACCAACTATTAACTAACACCTCAGATACACCAACACCGGTATCACCATATGAGGTAGTCACTGAGACACGCGATAAAATCATGAGAGCGTGCACCATAGCGAAAACATCTTTGGAACGAAAAGGACAGATGTACCGCCATTATACCAATAAAGGTGCCAAGACCATACACCTTGAACCAGAACAAGAGGTATTACTCATATTACCTGATAAAAGAAACTTACTTTTAACGTCATGGCAAGGGCCATTCAGAGTAGTGAGAAAGATATCAGATGTTGACTATGAAATATCAATGAAAAACAAATTCAAGATATTCCATATCAACATGCTGAAACCGTATTACTCAAGACAGGAACATCAGACGGAAGACGAACACAATGCAACCACACCAAGTCATCAGACGGAAGACGAACACAATGCACCCACACCAATTAGTCAGACAGAAGACGAACACAGCGCAACAACACCTAGCAATGAGACAGAAAACGTACTCAATGCAACCACAACAGTCAACCAGACAGAGAGGACGATGGCATGGAACTACCAGTACCGACAGTAGACACTACAACGACAATTGACAGTATACATATAGAACCGAAACTGACAGACGAACAGAAACAACAGACAATAGCGTTACTGACAGAATACAAACAAATCTTTTCAGACATTCGAGGTAGGACAGATAGAATAGAAGACTCCATTCTTCTTTCCGACTATTCTCCGATAAAATGTCGACCATATTCCATCCCTCTGAATTATAGGGACAAACTCGACAAGGAAATTCTTGATCTTGAAGCGGGTGGAATAATTCAAAAATCTCAGTCGGAATATTCCTTTCCTATCGTCCTAGTGAAAAAGAAGGATTCCACGATCAGACTCTGCGTCGATTATCGAAAGCTAAACTCTATCACAAAAACAGACGCAGAACCAATTCCTTCCTGTACCGATCTAATCTTAAACATGTCAACATCTACTATCTTCCCAAAGCTTGACCTAAACAAAGGCTATTGACAAATTCCGATGCATAAAGATTCTGTCCATCTTACTGACCTTGCAACACCTTTAGGACTATATGAGTGGCGATTTCTTCCTTTTGGCTTACGTAATGAACCTGTTACTTTTGTTCGTCTTACTAGGGATCTTTTACATGGAGTAACAAATATCCAGACTTATATAGACGATATCTGTATAAATACTACAGACTGGACAACACACTTAAAAAACTGAGACAGGTCTTCGAAAGAATTAAGTTAGTTAGTTAGTTAGTCGCAGTTCCAACTTCACAGCAACGGGTCGTCCCCATTATGCTCCATTCCTGTGCCAGTGAATATCACACAAAACGCTCCCCACTGCCCAATGTGAAAAGTGGAAAAGACAGGAGTCTCGACAAACAACAGCCCGCACAGACACACTGTGCATAATGCCGCCACCAGAATGTCAACACACCAGTCCCCCATGAAACACCCTGTTCATCTCTGATGGAATCGGCAGTCATTTTCCTATCTGAATGTTTCCTAGATGTTCACCCACACAGTCCACGAACATACAATTCATCGCTGATGGCAGTGGCAGTCAACCAGAAGCCCATCAGCCACGGAATTCTGCATAAGGTAAAAACCGGTCAACTCTGGGACATAGCCACCTGCCATCACTCCGAACATGCAGTCACGTTCCAAAACACCTCAGGCAGATTCAAAAGCATTTCACACGAAACTCACAGCTCACAGTGTCGTGCCACGCACTCACTCAGTTGCAGGGCGATGGAACCATCAAGTCTCCTTAGTCGCCTCTTACGACATGCGTGGTAGGCTACAGTGTTTCTATTCGTTGCTTCCCTTGTGGGCCCCGGCAACACACGGGAGAAGAATTAAGTTGTTTGGACTTACAGTCAAACCCACCAAAGTTGAGTTGGGATTGGAGGAAATAGACTTCCTAGGCCATACAATATCTAAAGGCCAATTGAAAACTGATAACAAAATTGTGACCAAAATTTTGAACCTCACAATGCCAACCAGCAAAAAGCAAGTGAGAAGTTTACTTGGCTTGGTGAACTATTACAACAAGTTCATTCCCAATTTGGCATCTATTAAAGTCGAATGTCAAAATTGATGTACAAGATGCTATTTTAATGAGTGCAATGTCAAAACTTAAGCATCTTTTTAGCAATGTCCCAATCCTTCGGTTACCTAACCCACATTTACAATATTTTCTTAGGACAGACGCCAGTGCAGTATCAATCGCCGGCGTATTATGTCAGAAGTATGACGACATTCTCCACCCAGTAATGTATGTAAGTCGCAAGATTACCCCTACTGAGGCTAAGTATAATATCTCTCAATTGGAGGCTTTAGCTATTGTGTACTGTGTCCATAAACTACATAGATTTTTGGCAGGGACACACTTTGTCATCGAAACTGACAACTCCCCGCTCACAGTCATGGAGACAGGAGTCCATAAGAACAACAGGATCTACATATGGTCCTTGATACTCCAGAATTATTCATTTTCGGTCAGGCATATTAAAGGTAGAAATAACACACTAGCCGACATGCTTTCTAGACCTTCGGACTTTGAAATATTTGAAGTGAAGCAGAAAGACGACACAACACCATCATCGTCATTAACACCAGCAGCAGATTGTTCTCGAACATAGTGATTACTGTGAATCAGACTTTGTACATATATGAACGACGAGCAATATCGATACCATTACATATAGTCGACACAGATGAATAGAACACTGGAAATAGACACTTCAGGAACATCGCGTCGAATATCGAACAGTGTAAATAGAAACTGTGTGTAGAATGAAGATATTCAAAGGGAAAGGACGCGACATCATCACCTTGCATGGAGCAACTTAGTTTAACTATTATACTAGTGTAAAATGCATGTATTTGTGATATATATGATAATATTTTTATTGAAGTTTCACATCATAATGTAGTTTTTATGTGTAGTTTAGTTTAGAATAACATAACAACTTTTCTTGTCAGTAAATTAGTAACACCAATTTTCCAACCCCCAGGTAAATACAGGGATAAGTAGACGTAAATATAAGTACATTACTTAATTACATCTTATAAGTCTCGTAAAAGACGATCATTCCATCGCTAATTATATAATAGTTAGGACATTTTAGTTTAATTAAGACAGATTAGTTTAACAGTATAAGGTAATTAAAATTAGGGAACAATAGTTAGATTAAGGGAACCAACACATTTCACTTCATTTCATTTAGTTACTTAGATTATCTTCCCTTAGTTAATAAATCTCAGCACACCAAAGTAGAGTATAGCATGTAATTAGAATAGTTAGTATACTTAGGATTATCCTAGTCAATCCAGTCAACTTGTAAATACTATAAATAAGATAGACAGTGCTAATATACAGCACTATTATTCGGCTCTACGGATTTTTAGAGTGAGCCAAAATTATTTCATTTTATTGTATTATTTTAATGACATAAAATTTTTTCTAAACCTGTGATGAGTGAATGTAGAGAGAGAAAGACGAGAGCAAGGATAGAGTAAGTGTATTAAATAATGTGTGAGTGAACAATGGTGCATTTTTTTTTTGCCGCACCCAAGAGTTTTTATGATTTGTCTTCGTCTTAGATGTGACACATGTACTTGTGTAGTTTTATGTGTGTCTCATCTCATCTCATCATGTTCCTCTTGTACCTTGAGGTGAAGTATAAACTTCGTGAGAGTGCCCGGTTATGGCCCGGTTACATCTGTGTTTGTGATTTAAGCACACACTAAGGGTTAAATAAACACGCAAACAACCAGATATACTTACAGATAAAGATACAGACAGCAGTATAAAGGAAAGGGGGAAACTCATGAACAGGGGACATAACAAACTTAGGAAACTTTGAGAACACAGTGAAAGATTTACCCACAAACGGAAGTTAGAGAGGTGAACATTAGCTAACACACAAAATGTAATAGAGTTGGAGAAACATTACACGGAAGCCATGAATTTTACTCATGTTTTGTACCCGTAACAGGGACAATTTGTTCGGGATGTCGGTAAATCGACATATTGAAAAGCAGGTCTTATTGACATTTTAGGCTTTGGTTCGATACAGCTTCCATATGTGTAATGAAGATGAGTGTGGGCTCTGGCCAACAATACAGTTGTGCGACGCTGACCATAAGCCAATGGATAAATACAACAGTGTGACATCAGACTTTTATAAGTCATTGATTATACCCAGGATATGATTAGTTAACCCTAGCCAGCACTTTGACAAAATTAGACCCAACTAATTGTTTTTTAAATGTTACGACAGATTGCGTCACACCCATCAACTTGAATTTGGTGACGCAATACAGGGGGGGGGGGACGATAGCGTGTCAAAGAGCTGGATATATAGATAGAAGTAGGACAAAGACAGAAGTAAGGAAAAGACAGAGACAAGACATAGATAAGGACCTTTACAAGAGAATAGATAGAGAGAGACAGTCGCTTAAAAAAAAAATAGAAAGAGACAGTATAAGGAGATAGAACTCAAAACAGTCTAGGACAGGACATGGATAGGACACGCACGTGTCATAATTAGGACATGACGGGGATCAACTCCCAAGATACGACAGTGGACGTTGGCCACGGGGAACTACCCGTAAACAGACTGAACGGTAGTACAGCTGTAGGGTAACGAGTACTGGACTACTGAACTACGTGACAAGTGACGCAGCACGCAGCGCTGCTGACCGCACGAGGACTAAGGACTAGTAACTGAACTAGACCTGTAAACTCAGGCAGACCGGACTTGACAGTTAGAGCGACAAGATCTGTGTGATGTTACTCTAGCCACTGTGTAGTTTAGACAGGACGCAGTTAGACATAGCGAGTGTGAATAATTTTTTTGAGTATTTGAGTGCGAATAATGTATGCTCGAGAAGCGAGCTGTATATATCTGTGTGGCCATATCGCCTGATAGTAATTGTGTAGAATAAATATTGATTTATTATATACCATTCATACCATCGTGTTTGAGATCGTGAGGGATGAATGAAGTGGTCAGCATGCCTGTATGAATTCAGGTTCTTGACATCGGCGAAGCATGATTTTCTAGGCATATGTAAAGAAGGTAGTTTGCCACTGATTTTCCTCTTAGATGACTCGTGAAATCGGAGACCAAAACCACCAACTATCTATCGGCTGCTCCTTAACTCCATCCACAACCTACTTTCATAGCAGCTTCGCGTCACCCTGATCGGAGAGTAGAGAAGAGGTGAAAGGGGGCTAAACGGTTACTCCAAATTGCCCAAAGATATCTCGTAGGCTAGGGGAGGGAAGGAGGCACCTTACTTCTATCATAGAGATACCCCTGTCCAGCCACTCGATTATGTCATCTCAATGTAGAGTTAAGTATGAGATAAAAGTGGCCTTAAATTAGCATTTAACTCACCTTCCATGAATGAAGCTTATAGCCCTGACATTGAACTATCTCTCTCAATTTATTCCTGAAGCGATGGTTGAGAGAAAAGTACACAAAAAAGTTGCATGACGAATTTAAGGCGAAGAGCAGAAATAGTGCGTCGATAATTGCTAGATACATCTTGCGGTAGGCACCAGTATAGGAGAAGCCATGTACGAATTGTTTACAGTAAATAAACACAACAAGAGGCGTATTTCAAGTGATGAATATAGCAGAGATACAACATACAACAATTACAAGTTTGGTGTACTTTGGAGACGATGCAAGGTTGATTTGATGGTCGGATGAAATATTTCTGGACTTTATCTGAAATTTTGAAGACCGCTTTAAACCAATCACCATGACAACGGTGTTAATGAGGACAGCTATTTCACAGAATGATGGGAGAATGATCGTGTTGGTTATATTATGACCTGTCTCAATTTTCATTCTGTCTTTGGAGATGAGTACAGTTAGTCTGCTTCTATTGAAGCGGGTGTCGAATGTCCAGTGTAAGGTCAGCGTGGAGAAGACAACTGTGTAACTCAACCCAATCAGCATCCACACAGTTGTCAGAGCTATCAGGGATCTCTTCACGGAGAAGAGAGACTGCACGTGGAGAGGTGTAATGATACACAGACACCGTTCCAAGGACACAAGGACTGTGGTCAGGCTGGAGATATCCGTGAAAATGGCCATACCCCAGACAACAATGTAGTACTGGACAGACAGATAATCGAAAGAGTCCGTTGGCAATAGGATCTGTAGTATGCTGAGGATGTTAAACACCAGGCTGCTGACCAGAACCATGAGGTCAGTGATGGACAATGACAGTAGAGTCAGCGTGACGTTGTTAGTTCTCCAGTCCTGCAGCAGAAATACTGTGATGTTGGCCAGGTTACAGACAACACCAGCCGAGCTGATAACTGTGGTAATGGGGGTCATATATTCCATTGTTAGATTGTCCTGAATTCCACGGTTTCACCCAGTTTCTGCAAACCAAACAAACAGTTTAATCACGATCGTGACTTAATGCTTTCATTTGCTTATTATAGTGTAAATGGACGATCAACTCTTTATATAAAAATTATTTACGATACAGTGTAATACAATTTAAATTAGCTGCACGTGATGGTTTTCTAAACTTAACGAGTTTGAATTAAATGGGAACATAAATGAATTTAAGAAAATTTATAATACATTCATTTCATCTCATCTCATCATGTTCCTCTTGTACCTTGCGGTGCCGAGGTGAAGTATAAACATCGTGAGAGTGCCCGATTATGGGCTTCATATATCGATATTCCCATGGACTCTGCTATTCCCTCCGATCAAAGTTTACGTGTTCGGCCTCTTCCTCTGCTTCCATCTGGTCTGTACATCATTGCTCGTTGTGGTATGCTGTTGACTGGTAACTTACTTTCATGGCCAAACCATTTGACTTGCTGCTTTCTAATAAAATCTAGTGCAGCTTTAACCCCCACTTTTATCCTGATTTCTTCATTTCTGATCTTATCTCTTCTTGATACGTTCAGTATTCTTCTCAGGAATCTCATTTCTGTTGCTGTGATATTTCGTTTCTCTTTTTCTGTCATTGTCCAGGTTTGGCATTGGTAGCATAGATTTGGTAGAACGATTGTGTTGTAAAGTGCTTTCTTAGTAGTTTCTGATACATGTTTGTTCTTTAGTATTGGTGCCATTTGTCCTATGAGTTGGTTTGCCTTATTGCACCTATTTTCGATCTTGTCTTCTGATCTGTCATTTGATGATATTATACTTCTTAAGTACTTGAAACTCGTTACTTGTTTCAAGAGATGTTTGTTTAGGTGAATTGTTGTTGTTTGTTCTTCTTAAGTTATAGTCATTACCTCTGTTTTGCTTGTGCTAATTTTCATGTTATGTTCCCTACACATTTCGTTTAGACTATTCATGTGGTCTTGTAATTCAGCTTCTGATTTTGCTATTAGTGTTTGGTCGTCTGCAAACAGGAGTTCTCTAATGGTTAGATTTGCAGATGCTTCTTCTTCTGTGTTCTCGTCATGCGGTATTCTTGCTGTCTCTGTTTGACTGGTTTCTTTACATATGTTGTCTATATATATTATGAACAAGAGAGGGGACAGGACACAACCTTGTCGTACTCTAGATCTTATGGTGATGGGTTCTGAGTGTCCTCCAGTTGCTCTCACTATGCATTCACTGTTGTTGTATAAACTTCTACATAGGTTGCTTAGATGTGTACTAACTCCATATTGTTTAAGGATTTCCCACAGCTTGTTTCTATCTACTCTATCGAATGCCTTTTCTTGGTCGACAAAGGCTAAGTAGAGTGTTTTATTGAATTCGATTGATTTTTCTATAAGTTGTCTAAGAGCAAACATGGCATCTGTGCATCCTTTGTTTTTCCTAAATCCAAGTTGTGTTTCGCTTAGGTGGGGTTCTAAAGTAGTTCGTAATCTTTTTTCAAGAATTTTGCAAAGTATTTTCCCAGTATGACTCAACAGTGAAATTCCTCTGTATTGTGTGCAGTCTCTTTTGCTGCCTTTGTTTTTTTTCAAATTGAGATAAGTATGGCGTTTCCCCAGTCTCGTGGTGTCTGTTGTTCTACCCAAACATGTAGCAAAGCTTTTCCTACTTCTCTTGCTACTTTAATTAGTTCATTTGTTATTTCATCCTGTCCCAGTGATTTGTTCAATGGGGCTAATCTGATGGCTTCTATAATTTCTTCTTTTAGTATGTCTGGTTCTAATTCTTCGGTGACATCTGTGTAGGTCTCTTGAATTTCTGTGACATCTGTTGGGATGTTGAGAAGTTGTTGGAAATACTGCTTCCATCTTATTCGGATTTCTTTTTTTTTTTTTTTTTTTGCATTGCACTTATCTTTTTGTAGAAGTTTCTAGTTGCCTCCTTTTAGTTTTTATTTAGGGTTTCTCCATACGCTTCCAAGTCTTTTTGTTTTTCCCTCTTTACTATTCTACTCACATGTCTTCTCACTAATCTATATTCTATGTAATCACATTCATGTTTGTTCTTAAACCACTTTTTATATTTTTGTCCTTTTTGTCTTTTACCGCTTTCTTTACTTCTGCGTTCCACCAATTATTATAATACATTAAATTGAAAAATTTACTTGAGTGTTCACTCACATACTTTACTTACACAATTCAATAGAACAAACATTATCAATAGATACTAAAAACACTACAGTACAATCTTCCTACCAACTCTATGCTACCAATGCCAAACCTGGGCAATGACAAAAAAGTAAAAAAATTACAACAGAAATGAGATTCCTGAGAATGTGTCAAGAAGAGAGAAAATCAAAAGTTACGAAATCGGGACTAATGTTGGGGTTATATCAGCGCTAGATTTCACCAGAAAACAGCAAGTTAAACTAGATTATCAACTACAGTGTACCACAAAAAGCAAAGCTGTACCAAGAAATGGAAGCAGAAAAATTGGCAGGCGACGTAAACGATGGAAATATGGAATAGCAATGTCCATGGGAATCTCGAAGTGAAGCCCATAAACGGGCACTCTCCCGCTGTTTATACTTCAACTTAACACCCCAATTTACAATAGAAACAAGTCCAGATGAAATAATTCAAGAATGAATTCTAACAGTAGGAGTAATACACGATCATTAAATATTTAGAACGGTGTGCATTAATCATTCTGTAGTTCAGTCAGGAGATACATTTATTCTACACCCACTTTATGCTATGGGTAAAATGGCGACAGGGGAGCTGTGTTTTTCATAGAAGAATGATGTTGTGTGTCTTTTTTTTCTGCGGAGAATGTGCTGTATTTCGTAACCATTTTCGGAATATTTTCATCAGAAAACACGGAAAGCGGGTGGATTTTAAGGGCAGCCAAAAGATAGTGGTTGGTTATGGTCTCAAGTTTCGCGACGGTAGGCAGAGGATCTCTTGAACGAGACAATGTATTCTAACGAGGAAGGAAATCGGCAACAACTAACTTCTTTAAAGATGCCTAATAGAACGTCACAAAAGGATAGCAACAATGATATTGGCAACATGGAATGTTCGTACTTTAAGCTCAGATGGAAGACTGAATAACATCCAACAATAAATGGGAAGAGAGAATATTAAAATGTTAGGAATGTGTGAGACGAGTTGGAAAAGTATAGGGATTAAGGCAGTGGAGGGTTTTAAGATTATATATTGCGAGCAGAGGACAGGCAAAGAGGTGTAGCATTTATTTTGGATCTGAAAACATCAAAATCTGTTATTAGATATTGGGCAGTGTCAGACAGTATTCTATTGGTAAAATTACTAGGCAAACCTTTTGACATAAAGGTCACTCAAATAGTTGCCCCAAAAGGAGAAAGCAGAGAAGATAGTATAGAGGAATGTTATAATGACACGGGGAATGCTTTAATGAAATGCAAAAAGTCATAAATGAGCATATTGATGGGAGACTTTAATGCTAAAGTAAAATCAAAATGGTGGATGCATAGTAGGTAAACATGATTTGGGAGAATGAAATGAGAGAGGATACAGACTTGCAGAATGGGCAAGAAAGCATGAACTGATTGTCGGAAATCACTGGTTTAAAAACATCCAAGAAGAAAATGGACATGGAGGCGTCCTGACAGCAAGTCCTGATTCAGTGCCAAACAAAAAGTGGGTTTTGCCCAAGCAGAAATTGATGGCAGAAAATGGGAAGTAGGGGTGTGTCATATTAATGTTATAAAAATTGTTAACATGGTAGCAAATATATTGTATTATATATCAAATTAAAGGATATTGCACAAGGAACACGTTGGTATTGCTACTGTTGCTAAAATTTAGAAATATAATAATAATATTAGCAGATGTTGTAAAAAATAAATTGAAGACAGAGGTGACAAGTACGTGAAATTTCCATTTACCAAGGCGGTACTGCTCCAACGCTGTTTACTGAATTATGATAACTACACCACTTTGCTACACAAATATCACTAGAACGGCTCCATAACACCAATAAATCACAATAAAAACATCTTATTTTGAAGCGTATCATTGTCACATGAAATGGAAAATGTAGGAAAATCACAAGACAGGTTTTGACCGTTTTCTGCCGATAAACACAAAATGTACGCTATTTTCTATTTAGTTATAATTATTATTCTTTTAAATTTAATTATTTAAATACTCCTTAAATACTTTGTGATAGGCAAAGCAAACTTTAGGGGCACAAGTGTGGCCCATTAGCTAATTCGACATGATGACAAACTTTCACGGTTAGTGGCTAACACCAGCTAAGGTAGCCGGTTAGTTTTTGTTTACATTCATAAATAATTTTAACCGAACAAACACATTTAACATGTGCTATCAGTTTAGAATCGTTCACAAATTCCTTTAAATAAGAATAACTACAATCTAACATTGGTTACAACTTTTATCTGATGTAAATAAGACCAAAAATCAAGGGCCCACGCAATTCCTAAAACCGCGAGTAACTACAACTTTTTAAACACAATTTTAAACACATCAAGACGACTATTTCACCAAATTTCGATATCTCGTGGCCTGTGTGTAAATGAAAAATCTTCTTTCGGCATAAAACTTCGTTTCCGGGTATTAAAAATAAGCAAGGGATCGCAAACGAAAGAAACAAACGGACTGCCAAGATCTTGCCAATATATTAATGAAGGGGTCAAACAGTTGAGACTGTTTGTCATTCGGTTGGCGGATGGCATCGAATCAGTTAATGCTAAAGTACAATCAAAGGGGTGGATGCACAGTAGGTAAACAGGATTTGCGAGAATGAAATGAGAGAGGATGCAGACTTACAGAATGGGCAAAAAAGCATGAACTGATTGTCGTAAATCACTGGTTTAAAATCATCCAAAAAGAAAATGGACATGGAGGCGTCCTGACAGCAAGATTAGAAACCAGACTGATTACATTCTGATTGGCAGAAGGTTTATAAATACGTTAACAGTCACAAAAATAGTACCAAATTCAGGCTGTTACAATGATCACTGATTGATTATAGGCACATTAAAAGTAAAATTAAAGAAGATCAAATATATCCAAGGAGACACTAAATTCGATTTGTGTACATTGAAAACTGATAATGAAATAAAGACAATTTTAACATAGAAATAAAGAATAGATTTGATATATTGTGTCAACGTCCTATAAATATAGGTAACCTTAGCTCGTCATTCTACAACTGACAGTGAGTCTTTTTACATGCACTCAGTGAAGTATCAAGCGGTCGCATGTAGTGTATCATTATTTATTCGTGCCAAAAAAGGCAGTATCAATTACATGAATACATATTATACAATTACGCACTAATTATATCACAATTTATATCACAATATTGTATCTACAACAATGGCAAGTGACACACAGCCATAGCAGTCATTCGTGTGCTCATACAACCGCTCACTCTCATTCCTCGCACTTAATATCTCCTGCTATAATCGCTCAGTAAGGCTAGCTTTCACACCGGCAATTAATACACTCGCTCGCTCAACCAAACACGCCTTTCCTCTATCACGTCCAGTCCCAGTCTGCGCCTTCTGATGATCGGTCTGATAGTCACGTGGTGCTTGATCGCATGTCCCCTGTGATAGTCGTGCTGCGTCGGTAGTCTTGCCGTACTCGATGTCCGGTCTTGTTGTCGCAGGTCCTTCAGAGCAAGGTTGCACTGTCAGTCAAGGACGTAGTCCTGTCTATCTCCTTATGTCCTGTTTATATCCCCGTGTCCTGTTTATAGCTGGGACTTGTTGTCCCACCTGTGTCCTGTCATATCTATTGTCATATCTATTGTCATATCTATTGTCCTGTCTATGACATTTCTATTGTCCTGTCTATGAAATCTCTCTTGTCATATCTATTGTCCCGTCATATGTCCTCTCTTGCACTCCCCAACACGCTGACAATTGTCTGATCTAGAGATAATATTTCAAGATAATATTTCAAGATAACAAAAGGGGAATGTTGAAGAATCCAATCAGTTTGGCTGTAGAAACAACTATCCTAAAATTAAAGAATGTAGGTCGTTAGAAATGGATGACTGAAGAAATTGTACGACTAATGGAAATAAGAATGCACGACAAACATTTTCCTGACAAATATGAATGGATTCACAGAAAAGTCAGAACATTATGTAAAGAGGCAACAGAATCAAGGCTCGAGAAATATTGCATGGAAATTGAAAAACAATACAACAGTAAAAATACCAAATTAATGCACAAGAGACTTCAAAACCTTACTAATAAAAGAACACCTATATCAACAGGCTGCCTGAAAACAAAGTTGGAAAAATCATAATAGAGAAGGATCATACTTTAGATTTGATTTGATTTGATTTGATATAGCTTTATTTTAAAAAGGTCAAACATTGGGCACGCAGACTCATCTTACATTAGCCCTTCCAATCGCTCATCTTTCGTTCATCAATAGTGCATGATACATTCACATAGGAAAAAACATTGTCTAAGAAATTATTTAAACATAAACAATTAATATTACCATGTTATGAAAGACAGACCACACCCACCAACGTATTCCCTAACTACCACACATCCCCCACCTATACACACACACATCCCAGACACACATACATACCACGACCACCCACATCCCACCAACAGTCACATCCCCACCCACACACACCTACCTACCCAAACATCCTGCACCCACCAACCCACACCCACACCCAACCACCAAGCGAAACACGCATCTCCAAACATAGTTTCCAAACCTACACAAACCCATAACCACACAAACCCATAACCACACAAACCCATACATCCCGCACCCACCCACACAACCCACAACCACCCGCACCTCCCCCAAATACACAAACATCACTCCCCCACATACCCTTCTCCCAACCACTCGCACATCCCTCCACACACACATCCCTTACCCACATATATCTCCCGACCCACAAACACATCTCCCCTCCCACACAAACATTTCCTCACCAAAACACACACATCGCCGCACACACATCCCCCGTATGCTGATACATGCCCCACCCACAAACATAACCCCACCCACTCACACACATCTCTCACCACACACATAGCCACAACCCACACATACACCCCCCACCCACCTATACACCACCACTCATCCATAACCTCCCACCCACACATACATACCCAACCCACACATATCCCCTACCATACACACATACCCCACTCACCCCCACCCACACACCCATCCACCAACCCACACACACTCCACTACACATCGACACAACCCCATCCACGCAAACACACATCCCCTACTCATCCACCCACCCACCCAAACACATACTCCTACCCACATACCACCCACCCACACACATCCCTCACCCATACACATATACCCCCACCCACACACACATCCTCACCCACAAATCCCCCACCCATGCACACATCCCCCACCCACAAATATCTCTCCACCCACACACATCCCCACCCATCTATACATCCCTCACATACATGCGCCCACCCACACACCCACCCCAACTCACACACACATCCCCACACCCCCTCACACAATTCTACCAAACAAACATCCCACCACATACACACACCCACCACACACACATCTCCCACACAGACATCCTCCACACACATATCCACCCACACACACATCCCCACACACATCCTCAACACACACCCACACACAAATCCTAACATCTAGACACATACATGATGTCTCACTTAATCACAGAAACTAATATGACAAACTCCAACACTTTAAATACACATATACACTTACGTTTATCGTGAGCATTCTCTCAAAAATATAAAAAATGGAGATAAAAAATAATACATATACATTGTATAAAGTAAAATATGGTGATGCTATTCAGTAATTTAGAAAGATAGATGGTCCGGGTACGTGAAAGAACTCTGTTATGATACACGTGAAGAACAGTTGGATATTTCTTATAATAGGGAATGGCCACCAATATTGAAGATGGAAGTTCAGCATGCTCTCAATCAAATGAAAACTGCCACGACCCCGGGTCTTCACAGGCGAAATATTTAGTGCCTTAGAAGAGTGAGGTATATATTTAGTTACCAGATTGTTAACGATTCGTATGATACTGGTGATATTCCCAGTGACTTATATTTAAATCACTGTTTATTGCAATTCCGAAAATGTTAGGTATCTTATTGATTGATTGATTGATTGATTGATTGATTGATTGATTGATTGATTGATTTAGGAACCGACATTACAGCATTCGGGGCATTTAATAAGCGCTCCATCCCCATCCTCAGAAGCCAGCGAAGAGTTCCAACCCCAATAGTACCAGTAGCAATCTGATTATATATGCGTCTAACCTTTCCTCTAAGCGTCGAGCATCGGCCAGATCCCCTCGTCACTCCACTCTTGATCAACACGAACAATGAGTATAATGAGTTACATCAAAAAGATTTTACTAAAGATCTTCATGCAAAGAGTTAGGCAGACAATACAACCCGAAATTGGAGAAGAACAATGTGGATTCGTAGAAGGGAAGGGTACAGTAAATTCTGTATGTATGCTGAAAACATTAATTGAACGTTCTGTAGAAGTAAAGACTACATTTTTGCTTTATTGATTACACAAAGGCTTTTGATAAAGTAAGACATGTTATTATCATGAGGGTGCTTGCAGATCTACAAATTGATGGGAAAGACCTTAGGCTTGTAAAATAAAAATATATTGAACACATCAAGCGGCCATAAAGATTGATTATGAAGTAGGTCAATATAAGCCTATTAAGAGAGGCGCGCGACAGGGATGTGCGATGTCTTCAGATCGTTTTTTCCTACATACTGAAAGTATTTTCAGAAGTGTAGAAGATATTAAAGGAATCACCATTGAGGGAACGTAACATCTATAACATTAGATATACGGATGAAATAGTATTGATTGCAGACAATGAGCAGGATCTGCAACATTTAGTAGATACGGTTAATGCACACAGTGAACAACTAGGGTTAGGATTGAATTGTAAGAAGACACAGATTATGGTCGTAACTAGGAAGAAGGAAACATCACAATGTAATATACACGTAAATGGGAACGTTTTAAACATGTAAATCGGTACAAGTATATCGGAACAGTCATAACACCTGATGGAAGATGCCTTGAAGAGATTAGAACGAGAATTGCCATAGCGAAGGTAGCCTTTACAAGATGGAAAACCCACTGAGCAATAAAAAATATGTCATTGGCAACGAGAAAAAGAGTGTGGAAGTGCTACATAGAACCTGTACTTTTGTATGGATGTGAAGCATGTACAATGAGCAGACAAGCTGGGCAAACGTCTAATGACTGTGGAAATTTGGTTTCTGTGGAAAATACAAAGAATACCATGGACAGACAGAAAAACCAATGAGCAAGTCCTACAAGAAACAAATGAAAACCGTAGATTGATTACAGACATTAAACGTAGACGTGCACACATTTTTGGACACGTTACGAGAAGAAATAAATTGGAGAACTTGGTGACAACTGGCAAGAATGAAGGTAAAAGAACAAGAGGAAGGCAGAGAAGTAAATACTTGAATGGCTTAGCCACGTGATATGGTCGAGACAAAAACATAGAGTTTAACCACGACTCTGGTGATCGTGTGATATGGCGAAACATTACCGCCCGCGTTTATCGACATGGCATATGATGATGGTGGTGATGATGATGATGGTGGTGATGATGATGATTATAATGATGATGATGATGATGATGATGATGATGATGATGATGATGATGATGATGATGATGATGATGATGATGGTGGTGGTGGTGGTGGTGGGCTCAGTTGCGAAGGGAATACGAATTGCATACCGCGTTCAAAGCACAGCTGCGGGTGATGTAGAAGCAGACAGCCAGGCGTTGATTTCTATACAATAGTATGAGTGCCGGTCGCTCAGAAAGCAATAGCAAACTACGTAAGCTACATCCTATAAAGGATATGCAACTAACTTTTCTAATGCTACAATAAGAAACTGCATCTACATCTGGTCTGATTCAAAGTCAGACGATCCTGTGTTGTCAACCAAGTCAGGGAGCATTCTGTAACCATGACCACGGCCAGGCGCCGGACAAGGTAACACAGAACGCTTCAGGAAATCACCAGCTGTGCGTTCATTCACATAATTTAAAATATCATGTCCGCGTACATTTTCCTGAGCACAGGATACTTGTAAGCAGCGACCATCACTAAATACAGAACATATGTAAGCAATGACCCTCAATACACACAGGACATGTGTAAGCAATTACACTCAATACACACAGGATATATGTAAGCAATGGCCCTCAATACACACAGAGATATGTAAGCAGTGACCATCCCTACACCAGGAGAGACGACAATTGGTAAAGCTCCCTGAAGAAAATTAGTTAGTTAGTTAGTTAGTTAGATAGTTAGTTAGTTAGTTAGTTAGTTAGTTAGTTAGTTAGTTAGTTAGTTAGTTAGTTAGTTAGTTAGTTAGTTAGTTAGTTAGTTAGTTAGTTAGTTAGTTAGTTAGTTAGTTAGTTAGTTAGTTAGTTAGTTAGTTAGTTAGTTAGTTAGTTAGTTAGTTAGTTAGTTAGTTAGTTAGTTAGTTAGTTAGTTAGTTAGTTAGTTAGTTAGTTAGTTAGTTAGTTCGTTAGTTAGTTCGTTCGTTCGTTCGTTCGTTCGTTCGTTCGTTCGTTCGTTCGTTCGTTCGTTCGTTCGTTCGTTCGTTCGTTCGTTCGTTCGTTCGTTCGTTCGTTCGTTCGTTCGTTCGTTCGTTCGTTCGTTCGTTCGTTCGTTCGTTCGTTCGTTCGTTCGTTCGTTCGTTCGTTCGTTCGTTCGTTAGTTAGTTAGTTAGTTAGTTAGTTAGTTAGTTAGTTAGTTAGTTAGTTAGTTAGTTAGTTAGTTCGTTAGTTCGTTAGTTCGTTCGTTCGTTCGTTCGTTCGTTCGTTCGTTCGTTCGTTCGTTCGTTCGTTCGTTCGTTCGTTCGTTCGTTCGTTCGTTCGTTCGTTCGTTCGTTCGTTCGTTCGTTCGTTCGTTCGTTCGTTCGTTCGTTCGTTCGTTCGTTCGTTCGTTCGTTCGTTCGTTCGTTCGTTCGTTCGTTCGTTCGTTCGTTCGTTCGTTCGTTCGTTCGTTCGTTCGTTCGTTCGTTCGTTCGTTCGTTCGTTCGTTAGTTAGTTAGTTAGAGAGTTAGTTAGTTAGTTAGTTAGTTAGTTAGTTAGTTAGTTAGTTAGTTAGTTAGTTAGTTAGTTAGTTAGT
>OY992881.1:7314077-7342980 GCA_963921405.1 Cepaea hortensis
CACACTACTGAAAATAAACTTGCCCAGAAAATCACCACCAAGAAAAAAGGGGAAAATAATGTTGGGATTGATTGCCATATCCTTTAAAGGCGATTCAGTTAATAACTGATATAACTTAGGTAGAGATTTCACCCCATACCGCTGGAAGTCATTCTTTCAGCTCTGTCCAGTATACTGGTTTCTATATTTATTGAAAAGCGTATATAAATGTAAAGAGAATAGGACATATAAAGCAAAAATAACGGCATCCAACTTCAGCGTGTACCATTAACTATACACGACTCAGGTCCTGATGTAGTAGCCTAGAACTAAATTTCCCAATGTCCGACACATTCAACATAATTGAAGACGACAGCAACCACCTCACCAATACTTTCCGACTGACTTTGTGTCCGTGAACCAGACAAATCCAGATATCACAGTCTGATTAACGGCACAAACTCTCTTTTACTTTATTCGTCAGCCACCTCCAATTGTGGTATAGGACCTCAAACAACTCAATACATGCTGCCCTATGTCGTGTCATCTCCTTCAACTCCCCAAATTCAAGCACCAGCTCCAGGCACCCTTCACAAACAGATTCCCCAATTTAAGCATCAGGTCCAGCCACCAGCCACCTTTTACAAGCAGCTCCCCCAATTCAATCACCAGGTCCAGCCACCTTTTACAAGCAGCTCCCCCAATTCAATCACCAGGTCCAGCCACCAGCCACCTGTTACAAGCAGCTCCCCCAATTCAATCACCAGGTCCAGCCACCAGCCACCTTTTACAAGCAGCTCCCCCAATTCAATCACCAGGTCCAGCCACCTTTTACAAGCACCTACCCCAATTCAATCACCAGGTCCAGCCACCAACCACCTTTTACAAGCACCTACCCCAATTCAATCACCAGGTCCAGCCACCAGCCACCTTTTACAAGCAGCTCCCCCAATTCAATCACCAGGTCCAGCCACCAGCCACCATTTACAAGCAACTCCCCCAATTCAATCACCAGGTCCAGGCACCCTTGATACAATCGATGGGCATACGAAGCTATACCCACTTGAGCATGGACCAATCAGCATCCACTGGGGGATATGGTGGATATCACTGGGGGATGTAGTGGGTATCACTGGGGGATGTAGTGGGTATCACTGGGGGACATGGTGGGTATCACTGTAGGATGTGGTGGGTATCACTGGAGGATGTGGTGGGTATCACTGGGGGATGTTGTGGGTATCACTGGGGGATGTGGTGGGTATCATTGGGGGATGTGATGGGTATCACTGGGGGATGTGGTGGGTATCACTGTAGGATGTGGTGGGTATCACTGGGGGATGTGGTGGGTATCACTGTGGGATGTGGGGGGTATCATTGGGGGACATGGTGGGTATCACTGTAGGATGTGGTGGGTATCACTGGGGGACATGGTGGGTATCACTGTAGGATGTGGTGGGTATCACTGGGGGATGTGGTGGGTATCACTGGGGGATGTTGTGGGTATCACTGGGGGATGTGGGGGATATCACTGGAGGATGTGGGTGGGGTATCCCTGGGGGATGTAGGGGAATATCACTGGTGGATGTGGTGGGTATCACTGGGGGATGTGGGGGTATCACTGGTGGATGTGGGGGGGGGGGGGGAAATCACGGGGGATGTGGTGGGTATCACTGGGGGATGTGGGGGATATCACTGGAGGATGTGGGTGGGGTATCCCTGGGGGATGTAGGGGAATATCACTGGGGGATGTGGTGGGTATCACTGGTGGATGTGGGGGATATCACTGGGGGATGTGGGGGGAATCCCTGGGGGATGTGGTGGGTATCACTGGGGGATGTGGTGGGTATCACTGGGGATGTGATGGGTATCACTGGGGGATGTGGTGGGTATCACTAGGGGATGTGGTGGGTATCACTGGGGATGTGATGGGTATCACTGGTGGATGTGGTGGGTATCACTGGGGGATGTGGTGCGTATGACTGGGGGATGTGGTTGGTGGTTATCACTGGGGATGTGGTGGGTATCTCTGGAGCATGTGGTAGGTAACACGCCTGTCGTCTTTGCTTCCCAAGAAATGTCCCTGTACTCATTTTATGCTGGGCCGATCTGGGAGCCCAGGCCAATTGTACAAATTCTGAGCGGCTCTGATGCTGATCGAACCCAAGTCCCGAACTACAGCAGGCGAGCGTCTAGCCACCACGCTACCGCGACTCCCCCTTTCCCGCAGTGTCCTGCCCTGTTCATCTCTGTACTTAATTCTTGTCTCTGTGTATTTTTGTGTCTCCCACTATATTGTTCCATCTGTAATTTCCAAACAGGGAACTGGTATTCTCTGGTAATCTCATCGGATGTCCTGTCCAGCGCCATCGTCTTCTCCACACCGTTTATTCACTGGGATGTGGTTAGTTCTCGCCATTATCTCTGTATTTTTCTTTATACTGTAATACTTTAGTCCAACTTTTCTGCACTGACACTTAGTTATTAATGTTTGTGGTTTATTCATATTTCTTTCAGTCTTTCTTCGTGTTTCTGATCCATGCCGTAATATCAGTTTAACAGTCGAGTTAAACATTGTAAGTTGAACCTTTTTCCCTATAGTATGTACCTGACGAGATACAGCAGAATATACCACGTAACAGTATGAGAAATCTATTGTTTTCGTTTTCATTGATCAAAGAGTTCGCCGTTAAACTTGAATAAACGAGCTCTATAATAAACCAGAATCAATGAGCACTACACTACACCTGTGTGAAACAC
This sequence comes from Cepaea hortensis, assembly GCA_963921405.1. Lineage (NCBI taxonomy): Eukaryota > Metazoa > Mollusca > Gastropoda > Stylommatophora > Helicidae > Cepaea > Cepaea hortensis. The sequence goes on from OY992881.1 coordinate 7,316,814, forward strand.
CTCTACACTAATCCGACATGAACCAGCTCAACACTAAACCAGAATGAAACAGCTCTACACTAAACCAGAATGAACCAGCTGTACACTAAACCAGAATGAAACAGCTGTACACTAAACCAGAATGAAACAGCTCTACACTAAACCAGAATGAACCAGCTCTACACTAAACCAGAATGAACCAGCTGTACACTAAACCAGAATGAACCAGCTGTACACTAAACCAGAATGAACCAGTTCTACACTAAACCAGAATGAACCAGCTGTACACTAAACCAAAATGAACCAGCTCTACACTAAACCAGAATGCACCAGCTGTACACTAAACCAGAATGCACCAGCTCTACACCAAACTGTGTGACTGTCTGTCTATATATCTATCTATTTAACTGCCTAGCTGCTTGCCTACCTATCTGCTTGCATACCTATATATATATAGATATGTGTGTGTGTCTGTGTGAGTGTGTGCGCGTGTGTGTGTGCGCGCGTGTGTGTGCGTGTATTTGATATGTGTCTGTGTGTGTCTAACATATCCACCTATCTGTTTATTTATCTGACTGTCAGTCTGTCTTTCTGTCTATCTGTGTATCTATCTGACTGTCAGTCTGTCTGTCTGTCTATCTGTGTATCTATCTGACTGTCAGTCTGTCTTTCTGTCTATCTGTGTATCTATCTGAATGTCAGTCTGTCTTTCTGTCTATCTGTGTATCTATCTGACTGTCAGTCTGTCTTTCTGTCTGTCTGTGTATCTATCTATCTCTACCCATCTATCGTTCTCCCCATCTACCCACCCACCCACTTACCTAACTGTTTATTTGTCTTTCTGGCAGTATATATACCTATCTCTCACTATCAATCTACCCACTCACCCATATACCTACATGGTTACCTGTGTGTGTCCCTGCCTGTCTAACATACCGTTCATTTACACTCTTCTTACATTGTCGGCTTCAGTTCGAAGACACTGGAGGTAATTGTTATCTATATGTCACTAATGCATTAGACAATGTGCTATTTGTTGATATGTCTGTGCTCTTACCAACTAAAACATTGTTTTCTCTCTATCAGAAAAACGTACATCCGTAATGTATGCGGGAAAATACCATCTACCCCATAATTAAACTTCTGATCAATATGTGCGGTAAAACTCGAATTTACCAGATGTTAATATTCCATACAGTTGTGATTATGTATCATTATATGTGACGTTGCAAGGTTAAATGCCGTCCTGTAACGACAAACTATGTGTATTACATCTGACATTGTTACTATGTGAGGGTCAGTTGTAATTTATGTCCTTTTATATTTTGTTGTGGCAGTTTATCATAATCTGTACCGCTGAACGGTCGTGTTTGTTAATCACATGTTGTCACGGTAGCTTGTGTGACACTGTGTATATATTTAAGCACAATCTGTGTTATATAATTAAATTGTAAGAACATAGAGATTATGGTCGCGACTAAGATAACAGAAATACCACAATATAATATACGGGTAATGGGGAATATTCTTAAACAAGTAAATCGGTACAACAATTTCGGTACAATCATAACATCTGTTGGGAGGTGCCTTGAAGAGATTAGAACTGATAATCTCTATGGCTAAGGTAGCAATTTGCAAGATGAACAACGTACTTATCAATAAAAAGATATCAATTGGAAAGAGAAAAACGGAGTCGAAGTGCTACATAGAACATGTACGTTTGTATGGATGTGACAAGTGGACAATGAGTACACACACTGGAAAACATCTCATTGTTGTGGAAAAGTGGTTTGTGAGAAAAATGCAAAGAATACCATGGACAGACAGAAAAATAAAAGAGCAACTCCAACAATAAGCAAATTAATACCGTAAACTGATTAGAGAAATTGGACGTACAGAGTCAATATGTTTTGGGCACGTTACGAGAAGATAAACTGGAGTACTTGGTGACAACTGGCAAGATTGAGGGTAAGAGAACAGGGGAAAGATAGAGAAGTAAATATCTGGATGACTTGATCAAATGGCATGGTTGGGACAAGAACACAGATCTGATCCACGACTGGTGGTCATGTGATGGGTTAAGCATGACCGCCCACGCTTGTCGCGATGGCACTGGCACTCAGAAATGGCGTGATCCAGACGCTATCTTCATAGCACATAATAATATCAGCTTTTTAATCAAATATCTAACTAGAAATATACCATTAGAAAGCAGCGCCAGCGCATCACTTGAAGAAAAGACATTTTATATCTCGGAAATCTTGTAGGAAACATGACAAGCCACCTGTCTAATCTGAAGTCAGAACGAACGAACGAACGAACGAACGAAAATCTTTATTTTCAAAGGTTTAAGAATTGGGCACGCAGGCCCTATTGACATTCTGCCCTTCTTCTCTATTTCCTCTCATACATTCTTTCATTCAACATCACTTATGAAGCAAATTTTTGACAACAAAAGAACAATAGCATTAAAACGCATGAAAAATAATCAATAACAAATGACTCACTGAGGCAGTGTTTAACATGGGCATTATAAATACCTAAGGAAGATGTAATATGCCATACATATGGGAATGGTTTTTTTTTTTTTGGGGGGGGGGGGGGGGGCTAGCTGTCGTTTGAGATAATTTACCATTATTATTGTTTGTTTTTTTTTTAATTTACGGGGGAATCTAGTCTGTACTGAGGTAGTGTTCACACAGGTTGCGATTGTATGTATAATGATTGGTGGTGTCTTTGATTTCTTGTGGAAGATCGTTCCACAACTTAGTGGCAGAGTATGCTAAGCTTGTTTTATATAAGTCTATCCTAGGTTTAGGGACATGAAGTATATTTAGTCGTTCGCTATGTCTTGCGTTATATTTAAACAATGGCCAACGGTAGCTTGGAGCATTTTGAAATAGGATTTTGTGAATTAGTTTAGCCTTATTAAAAAGTGCCGGCTTCCTGGCCTAGAGGTTAGCAACTTTTCTCCGTAATCTCGTATACTCTCGTAAGTAACGTGACGACGGTGAGAATCAGCAGTGGTTCGAATCGCGCTGGTAACTTAAGGGGTATGTGAGCCGGCCGCTCAGAAAGCAATGGCAAACTACTGAGTTTAATTTTGCCAAGAAATCAACAATCAGGTGAAAGATGCTAATGTTGACAGCAATGTCCTGTAAAGGATATGCAAACGATTTTTTTTTAAAATTAAAAAGTAGGCGTTTGTGGAGTGGCAGTAACGTAAGACGTTTATGTAGGTTAGGATTGTCGGTACCCTTTTCACCATTTATTAAACGCACTGCCCTTTTCTGGAGTGAATACAGGCGTTTTGTTATTGATTTGGAGCATCCATCCCAGATTGTGGAGCAATAATCAATATGTGTTTGTATATGGGAAGTTAATAGAATATCTTTCTTGTGTTTTCGTCAAGGAAATTTTTAATTTTGGCAAGTTGGTATACTTTTTAGCTATTTATTTAACGAGAGCATGAACATGTTAGTTAAAGGTTAGATTTTGATCTATGATAAGAACCAATGCCTTGTGCTCGGTTAAACTTTATATAGGCATGCTACCAATGTGCAGCTGTAGAGTTCTCTGCGCGATTAGCGTGTGAAGTCTTTGCCTTGTTCCTATTAACATAGATTTTGTTTTAGAAATGTTAATTTGCATGCGGTTTGCATGACTCCATTTAACTACACTATTTATTTCCTGTTGCAAGGATAATTCTAGCACATTACGATCAATAGCGTTTGTATATACTGTGCAGCCATCAGCAAATAGATCGCAGGACGACGACAGATATAAGGGAAGATAATTTATATAAATGGCAAGTAACAGAGGGCCAAGAATAGACCCCTAATGTACTCCAATATTAATGGTAATGGCTTGAGATAAAGATTTATTGTGTGATACTACTTGTTTTCTGTCTAATAAAAATTATTTTTTATTAATATCACTATATTAAAGCTTACTTTTATTGTTTCTAGTTTTTTTTTATTAGAATAGTATGATCTATCATATCGAATTCTTTTCTAAAGTCTATAAACACCGATACACATAGAGTATTGTTACTATTTTGATGCCAGTTTTCTATCATGTTTGTTAGGGCCGTATGACAAGAATATGTTGGCCGAAATCCTAAGTGACTGTAAACTATTAGTTTTTGCGAACTAAGTGCTCTAGTGTCGTTTTGTGGATGTGCTTTTCTGGCGGTTTGGATAGTGAGGATAATATGGAAATTGGCCTATAATTACTCATGAGACGATCGTCCAGAGAACCAGCTTTTAAATGAGGATACACTTTAACGATTTTAAAGGCTGATGGGAAGTGACCTTTGGTGAGACATTGATTATATATAAAAGTTAGTGACTCGCTGATCGCCGGTGCAGCATGGTGAAGGATCCGATTACTGATTCCATCTAGTCCTGGTGAGATATTGTTTTGTAGGTTACTGAGATGAGTAAATTCTTCAGTGGTGGTAATTAGCGGTATGTTGGAGGGAATGTCTCCATAGTATTTGTTCTCATAGAATGATGATAATAAAGATGTGTCATGAGGAGCATCTGGTATTGCAGCCTTCAGTTGGTTAATGTCGGACTGCAAGAATCTACTGAATCGATCACATGTAACCTGATTTGATGGTAATGATTGTGATGATTTGTGTTCGTTTGCCAAGGTATTAATTGTTTTCCATATATATATATATATATATATATGTATATATATATATATATATATATATATATATATATATATATATATATATATATAACTCAATTTTTGTTTGTTTTTTTCCGCGTTTCCATCCTGTTTTCAGGATATTGCGGTCAACACCAGCATCTTTCAGCTGTATGTTGATTCCTAGGCTAGATTACGCTCATCAGCACGCCACGACTTTCTGAGCGACCGGCTCCATACTCTCATAAGTCACTTTTGCGATTCGAACCACTGCTAATTCTCGTCGCGTCACGTGACGAGAGTATTCGGAGTTAGCGGAGAAAGCTGCTAACTCCTCGGCCACGGAGCCGGTATATATAACTCAATAAAACTCATATATATATATGTGTGTCAGGTTCTTACATATAACAATGAATACGGCTCGTATGACCTAACACATGTGAGGCGAACACAGTCACGGAATGATTTGACGTGACACACTGCAACACTAAGTTCAACACTTTATTTACACTTATCAAGCAACACAATCAGATCAGGAGTCTCGCCATTACAATATCGATATCACAATACAATTAGTCAATGAATCAATACACTGGAAAGACTCACAGACCTATACCACAGCCGCACAGTCTTCTATCCTCTCACTAGAGTTACTATCAATCGGCAGTCAGGCACAGCAAGTATACACTTCTCTCTCAAACCCGTCCGTACTGTCCGGTAACCCAAGCCTGTCTGCCGTTCCCCGCTCTGAGCACTTGCCATGTGGGGTTGAGTCCCTGCGGGAACTACGTGCGTCACGTCTGTACTGGCTTGACCGCTGTCGGGTTAGTCCAGCTCACCGGCGAACCTGTGGATAGGTAAATGGTATTCGCCTGGCGCGGGTAACGACGCCGCGGCACAACTACAGGGGAAATTATGACACTCTCCCCGCCTTCGATTCATGAAAGGTAAAACCTTTCATGTGAGCTCTCTGTAAATATGGGTTAACATATGGGTTAACCCAGTCAGAATCTTCCCATTAGTTGTCATCTGACTTGACTAAGGTTTCATTGAAATACGTAGGCATTGCAAGTTATATGTACACTCTCTCATATGATGACAAAAAGTAACACCTCCCAAGTACAATCTGGTATGAACTGTCTGTAGTAATTTAACAGTCCTAGGACACTTCTGACTTCTTTCTTTGTTGTCGGAAGCGATAGTTTTAGAATTTTTGACACGATGTTGTCGTCAGTCTTGACAAAGCCGTTAGAGATTTTATAGCCCAAAAGGGAGATTTCTTGGTAGGCTATGTCACCTTTAGCAGGTTTAACTGTCAGTCTGTGCTGTCTGATACGGTCAAATGTCTGCTGTAGTGTCGTTATATGGTCTGTCATTGTCTTTTTGTGTACCCAAACGTCGTCCATATAAGAGATAATATTAGATATGTCTGTCAGAAGCAGTCTTGTCATGCGTACGAATGTTGCGGGGGTGTTCACAAGCCCGACTGGCAATTTGCACCATTCGTACAGTCCCCAGGGTGTGACAAATGCTGTCAGGTGTCTGCTCTGTTCGTCTACCGGTATTTGCCAGTAACCTTTTGTCATGTCCAGTTTCGTAAAGTATCTAGAGTCTGTCAGTTTAGTCAGTAGGTCTTCACAGTTGGTCATTGGTTCTAAATCCAACTGTGTGATCGTGTTCAGTTTCCTATAGTCCACACAGAGTCTTATTGTGTTGTCCTTTTTACGCACAATCACTATAGGAGAACTAAAATGTGACTGTGATCGTCTGATGATGTTGTTCTTTTCTAAGTCTATAATGTCTTGGTGTAGTTTTTCTTTGTAATGTATGGGAATGGAGTATGGTCTGCATTTTATTGGTGTGTTGGATGTCAAAGTAATGTGATGATGTACTAAGTCTGTTTGTCCTGGGTGGTTAGAGAAGATGGTACTGTAGTTTTGTACTGTCGGTCTCTGTTTGAGTCAGATGAGGGTTTATTTTAATGTCTTGCAAACTGTTTGTCGTGTCAAGAGCTGGGGTCGGTATTTCGTCGGTCTCCTCGTCGTCTTCATGGTCAACGATCGTTGTGCTGGCTGCTGTCTGGTCTTGGTCCTCGACTCTGTTGTAGTATGGTTTTAGCATGTTGATGTGGAATATTTTATGTTTGTCTTTGACTGCAATTTCATAGTCAACCGTCGAGATTTGTCTTAGTACTTTTAATGGTCCTTGCCATGAGTCTGTCAGTAGATGTCGGTCACTAGGTAGAAGAAGTAGAACGTCCTGTCCAGGTGTAAGTGTTATCGTCTTATTTCCTCTGTTTGCGTATTGTCTGTACATAACACCAGATTGTTTAAGTGCTTCTTTGGCTATGATACAAGATCTCATTATCCTTTCACGCAATGATGTTACATGTTCATATGATGATATGGGTTTATGTACAGGTGTAGTTTCAGTTAACATGGAATGGTATATACACAAGTGGTTTGGCACCATACACAAGTTCAAATGGTGAGAACCCTGTGCTAGAATAAGGTACTTCGCAATATGCAAATAATATGGCAGGCAAATAGGTATCCCAGTCTTCAGGATGTTCCTGTGTGACTTTATTAAGCATATGTTTGAGATCCCCATTAATTTTTTCTATGATTCCCGTTGAGTGAGGATGGTACGGGCTGTTGAAACATTGCTTCACCCCTAACATTTTGGTGAAAGCTTGAGTTGCTGACGCTATAAATTGACTTCCTCGGTCAGAGAGGATAGTGTCAGGAAACCATAATCTCGAAAATATGTGGAAGAAAACTTCCATTACATCTTTGGCAGTTATGTTCTTAAGTGGAATAGCTTCAGGCCAGCGGCTACAGAGATCAATTATTGTAATTATGAATTTATTTCCTCTAGATGCTACATGATTTAGAGGACCTACAATGTCGACAGAGATCTTTTCAAAGAGTCCACTGGCTAAATCTGTAACCTGCTATTCAGCCTGTGAGTGTTTACCCTTTTTGACTAGTTTTTGGCAGATGTCACATGTTCTGCAATATTGTTTAGTATCATTACAGAATTTTGGCCAATAAAACTGCGTCAACAATCTAGGTCTAGTCTTCGAATACGCCATATGTCCTGCGATAGGTATATCATGTGCAAGATGTAAGGCTTGTTTACGGTATTCGACTGGCAACACCGTTTGCTCTGTGGTGCTGTTACCTCTGGTATAGTACCTTGTGAGGATGCAATCTTTTAGAGCAAAATGCCATCTCGCATTCTTAGTCAACCTTGGCTTTTGGCCTATAAGATTAAGATATTTATGCAATGATAGATCACCCTTTTGGGCTGTTATAAAGTTCTCCTTCATGGTTTTAGGAGGTAGTAACACTGGGCTTAGCATTTCTAGAGCCTCAGTTTGATCAATTTGCTCTTGCACTCTCGCAGCAGATCTAGTTATTGCGATAACATTTTCAGTAACATGACATGGTGGTGTGCTATCATCGAACGAATGCATGTTTGCTGATTCAGTAATATCATCACATGAATCCGTTCGATGATAGCACACTCTCAACAATGCAATTGGATGGAGATGATGTTACATTATAATCAGTACACTTGGCAACAGATGTTATTGTGTTATGAGGCATATCATTCACCCCAGGAAGGTCACCTACAATAATATCGCAACATGGTTTGGATAATGCTGCACATTTGACCTTTCCTGTGAGGAATGGGGTGTCAATATATGCCCATGCAAATGGATATTTCTCGATGTTACCAGAGAAAGTTCTGCATGTTACATGTTCGCCTCTATAATCTGTAGGCAATATGAATTCTCTTTTCAACCCGATAAGAGTGCTTCTGCTGTCTCGTAAGACTGTAGCAGACTTGCCATTCACATATCCTTGGTGGATGTTAATCTTGCCTTTGGAGTCTATCACCAAATTAGCTTCTTCATTGGCGATAGGTATTTAGTGGCCGCATGTCAATAGGCCATCTTCATGGAACTGATCACAGATGGTACACTTTTCGAGATTAAATACATCAATAGTCTGAGCTGAGTTCACAGGGTGATTTTCAACTTGTTCCTCATCTGAGGAAGAGCTATCAAACAAGGCTGCATTAGCCTTCCTGGTCATCTGTCTACCTCTACAGGAATGGCGCCAGTGGCCATACGCTTTGCAAAGGAAGCATTTGGTTAGCCGTTTATAGCTTCTTCGCTCCTTATCTTGCTTATCTATGTAGTTTTGCAAGTATGTTGGGTATGCTGGATTTTTATCACACATATCAGTCTGATTGTGTGGCAGCTGGCAAAATCTACATTGGTGGTATTTCTCAGTAGTAGGCTTAAATGATCTTTGCCTATTGTAGGGCTCTGATCTTGATTTGTCATAGGTAGCAGCTGCTACAAAATTTATGTCAGTCAAACCACTAGAAAAACATTGTTTGTTGGCTGTAAAATAACCTGGACCTCGTTCCTCTATCTGTTGTACACTCTTGCACTGACACTCTTGCAAAAACGTAGAAAATTGTGGTGGTAGAGATGAGATGATTTTATCTCTAAGGATGAGATCTTTCAGTTTATTAAAGTCGTTGTTAATCTTGACTGCAGACAGCCATTTACTGAAAATATCCTGTACTACAGAAATGTAGTCAGAGAACGTGTGTATAGGTTTTGGAACTACTTTACTGAATTGTTCTCTGTAGCCTGCTTCATCTAACAGGAAATGTGACAAAATTTTGGACTTAATGTACTGATAGTCTTTCCTAAGATCTTTAGGGATAGTCTCTATCACTTTCAGAGGTTCCCCTGAAAGACTTCTCATGTATATCATGTTCCATTCAGTCTCTTGGATCTGATAATGTTCCATTATAGTTTCAAAGTTCTGGGTGAAGGCTGCTATGCTGTCACCCGTGGTGTACTTTCTCACGATCCATTGGTACTTTTTGTACTGATTTTCTTTTTCAAGTCTTTCTGACTTTCTAGACTCTTTGTCTACCGCTGTCTCAGCTTCCAGCTGTTTAATTTTCAGCTGCAGTTCAAGTTCTTCTCTTTTATTTCTAGCATTAATTTCAAGCTCTTCACGTTTACTCTGAGCTAAGATCTCAGCTTTTTTCAATTCAGCGTCCGTCTCTGCCTGCTTATTTTTTGCAGTCAATTCTAATTCTGACTGTTTGGCAGCTCTTTCAGCAGCTCTTTCATCGCGTTCCCTAGCTTTTTCTTGGAGGTGCTCTGAGTATTTTGCCTCACTCCATTTTGTCAACTCATCACCAGTTAACTTTAACTTTAAACCCATTTCGATGAAATCGTTTAAAGTAGACATGATGGAATGTTTCAATGACAATGAATGTTCACATAAAAAATTTGGTTATAAGTTGTTAGTAAATTGAACAATTTATACAGTATTTTTTTTTTTTTTTTTTTTTTTTTTTTTTTTGAAATTACAGCGCGTGCCTAAAATTGCATACAAAAGTATATGAAAAAGATAATACTTAAGTGCTCTGGACACCCTGGATAATGGTGGAAAACTGGACCAGAGACTGTAAGGTCGTTACTGCTCGGAAAAATGACCTCTACTGGTAACAGTTTCGGGTGACACACAAAGACCTGTTACTTTTGGAGGAGAAAATATTAGGATCTGTGTTTTTATGAGGTGTATGCGTGTCAACTAAGTTTTGTAGGTTTGCATGCTGTCAAGTGTTATTGTTGGTCGTAATGTCGTCCGTTCAACAATTTCAACAACTTCCTTTCTTTCCAGAACTTTCTTTCCAGAACTTTCCGCTTACACACGCTTTTAATGTTAGACAATTACTTTCACGATGACAAGGTAGCCATGTTATCTATGGTTCACTCACTCAAGACTAGTTATCGACGTTCATACACTTTTTTATCCACAGTTCACACGGGGTAAGCTTCACATGCACATACTTAATTTCTACACGGTTTAAAGCTGGACGAAGCCCCCACGTTCACACATGTCAGGTTCTTACATATAACAATGAATACGGCTCGTATGACCTAACACATGTGAGGCAAACACAGTCACGGAATGATTTGGCGTGACACACTGCAACACTAAGTTCAACACTTTATTTACACTTATCACGCAACACAATCAGATCAGGCGTCTCGCCATTACAATATCGATATCACAATACAATTAGTCAATGAATCAATACACTGGATACACTCACAGACCTATACCACAGCCGCACAGTCTTCTATCCTCTCACAAGAGTTACTATCAATCGGCATTCAGGCACAGCAAGTATACACGCCTTTCTCAAACCCGTCCGTACTGTCCGGCAACCCAAGCCTGTCTGCCGTTCCCCGCTCTGAGCACTTGCCATGTGGGGTTGAGTCCCTGCGGGAACTACGTGCGTCACGCCTGTACTGGCTTGACCGCTGTCGGATTAGTTCAGCTCACCGGCGAACCTGTGGATAGGTAAATGGTATTCGCCTGGCGCGGGTAACGACGCCGCGGCACAACTACAGGGGAGATTATGACATATATATATATATATATATATATATATATATATATATATATATATATATATATATATATATATATATATATATATATATATATATATATATATATATATATATATATATATATATATATATATATATAGTGTTGGTTTTATCTATTATTAAGTTCTTAAAATAGTTTTTCTTTTCCTTTCGAATAACATATTGAACTTTGTTTCTCAGACTACGGTACATAGTTAGATCTCTATTTTTATGTGCCCTGTCCCGGTCTCTCGTGAGTTCAACTACCTCCTGTATGATCCACGGGGGCTTAGTGTGATGTTTAACAAGAACTTCCTTCAATGGAACATGCTTATCAAATATACTTAGAAAGGTCTTCAGCCAGTGGTCCAGAGCATCGTCTGGGTCAGGAAGCTGGTAAACATAGTCCAGGCTGACATTCAGGATGCTCTACGAGAAATAAGACTTTTACGAGAACCAAGTGATGACTGTGAATCTACAACCATAGCCTGACTGCGAGAACAGCAAATTAAAAGACGGGTGGCCAAACAAGAACACTACGCAGGAAGCCACAGAAGATTGAAAAACCAACACAGAACTGGTGTCATTGGCCGATACACGCTGCGGGATTTCTGAAGAAGGGATCCGAGCACTTATGGACTGAATGGTTCGATGTGCAATGAGGATGATCTGTCGACTAACTAACTAACTAACTAACTAACTAACTAACTAAACATAGTCCAGAGATGAGTTGAGCAAGTCTTGTAAAAAGACATCTCGATTTAAATTTTTGTAATTTCTATATTTTATACTTATATGTTTGTGTTTTGGAGGTTTGGTGCCTCTTTTCCATCACGTGCAACATAATGGGTAGTAAGACTCATCCATCATAGTAGTGAATTTTTCATACCAGATATTTCCTGCACTGGGGTTTCGATAAAGATAGCCAACTACTAGGGGTATGCGATTTTGAAGTTTAAACTCAAGCCATATACACTCAATCACACAGGTTTCAAAATCTAGTCTGCGGTGGGCGTTAAGCAAGTTAGAAATATAAACTGCAATACCCGTCTCTTGTTTCTGATAGGGATCTCTTCTAATGGTTTTAAAACCGCTGTCTGTACATGTTGGTTGTCAGCACATCTCGACCGTTGTTTCATCCATTTCCGATTATCAGCAGTCTTTATGTCTCCATTTGGTTCTCCCGATGTATCTTGTAGGCATGTTGGCAGCATGTTAAAGCACTGTAATTTTCCTGGTGATTTTTCTTGAAGCACTTCGAACCTATTGCTTATTTTGACGTCAGTGGGGTAGACTGCTTGTTGTTGTTTATCTTCGTCTGCGCATTGAGGTATTTGTTGTTGTTTATCTTCCTCTGCGCGTTGAGGTGTTTTCGTAGTAGTTATCTGTTCTGGGTGGAACTGGGCTTCCACAAGATTTCCCAAGAACGAAGCAGTTGCTTGGGAATTACATCCTTCTTCAGTTTGGTCGGTAGAGGGCTCATTCTGTAAGGTTTCAACTGTTTTTCTCAGCAGCAAATTATCATCTCGCAGGAGCGCGACTTCTATCTTGAGAGCATTGTAATTACCGCTTATCTTGATGTTTGCTGCAATGTTAGTTGAAACAGTGACAATGAGAGCTTTTAGTGATTGTTCTAGTTCCTTAATGCGCCGTTTACAGTCGCACGAGTGTGCATTGATAGTTAAGATGCTATTGTTATCTAAGGCAGGTACTTCTTCAACAGTGTTCACGTTGGGTTCTATGATGTTTTGGATGCGCTGCATTGGGTATTCAATGGCCAAGAGCACTGGTGGGTTGGCAGGCCTCGTGTTGATGTTGTCATGTACACTCGACGCATGAGTTAATTGACGAACATTGTTAGCTGGTGTGCTGTCTACAGCTATAGTTGCGGGCTGTGTAGATTCGGTGAATGTCTGTATCGAGTTTTCAAGCTCAACAAAATAGACTTTTAGCCAAAAATTAATGTTTTCAATACTGTGGTACAAATGTATCGTACTCACTGGCGTCGTAATCAGGTCTTCAACATGGGCCCCGCGCTTATCTTGTCTGTGTGAGAGTGAATGAGTGAGCGGGAGAGTGAATGAGTGAGAGTGAATGAGTGAGCGGGAGAGTGAATGAGTGAGAGTGAATGAGTGAGCGTGAGGGTGAATGAGTGAGCGGAAGAGTGAATGAGTGAGAGTGTCTGTGTGTGTGAGTGAATGAGTGAGAGTGAATGAGTGAGCGTGAGAGTGAATGAGTGAGCGTGAGAGTGAATGAGTGAGCGGGAGAGTGAATGAGTGAGCGGGAGAGTGAATGAGTGAGCGGGAGAGTGAATGAGTGATCGGGAGAGTGAATGAGTGAGCGTGAGAGTGAGCGGGAGAGTAAATGATTGAGCGGGAGAGTGAATGAGTGAGCGTGAGAGTGAATGAGTGAGCGTGAGAGTGAATAAGTGAGAGTGAATGAGTGAGAGTGAATGAGTGAGAGTGAATGAGTGAGCGTGAGAAGGAATGAGTGAGCGTGAGAGTGAATCAGTGAGCGTGAGAGTGAATCAGTGAGCGGGAGAGTGAATCAGTGAGCGGGAGAGTGAATGATTGAGCGTGAGAGTGAATGAGTGAGCGTGAGAGTAAATGAGTGAGTGTGAGAGTGAATGAGTGAGCGGCAGAGTGAATGATTGAGCGGGACAGTGAATGCGTGAGAGTGAATGAGTGAGAGTGAGTGAATGATTGAACGGGAATGATTGAACGGGAGAGTGAATGAGTGAGCGGGAGAGTGAATGAGTGAGCGGGAGAGTGAATGAGTGAGCGGGAGAGACAGAATGAGTGAGCGTGAGAGTGAATGAGTGAGCGGGATAGTGAATGAGTGAGCGGGAGAGTGAATGAGTGAGCGGGAGAGTAAATGAGTGAGCGGGAGAATGAATGAGTGAGCGGGAGAATGAATGACTGAGCGGGAGAGTGAATGAGTGAGCGTGAGAGTGAATGAGTGAGCGGGAGAGTGAATGAGTGAGCGGGAGAGTGAATGAGTGAGCAGGAGAGTGAATGAGTGAGCGTGAGAGCGAATGAGTGAGCGTGAGAGTGAATGAGTGAGCGTGAGAGTGAATGAGTGAGCGTGAGAGTGAATGAGTGAGCGGGAGAGTGAATTAGTGAGCGGGACAGTGAATGCGTGAGAGTGAATGAGTGAGAGTGAATGATTGAACGGGAGAGTGAATGAGTGAGCGGGAGAGTGAATGAGTGAGCGGGAGAGTGAATGAGTGAGCGGGAGAGACAGAATGAGTAAGCGTGAGAGTGAATGAGTGAGCGAGATAGTGAATAAGTGAGCGGGAGAGTGAATTAGTGAGTGGGAGAGTAAATGAGTTAGCGGGAGAATGAATGAGTCAGCGGGAGAGTGAATGAGTGAGCGTGAGAGTGAATGAGTGAGCGGGAGAGTGAATGAGTGAGCGGGAGAGTGAATGAGTGAGCGGGAGAGTGAATGAGTGAGCGTGAGAGCGAATGAGTGAGCGTGAGAGCGAATGAGTGAGCGTGAGAGTGAATGAGTGAGCGGGAGAGTGAATGAGTGAGCGGGAGAGTGAATTAGTGAGAGTGAGAGTGAATGAGAGAGAAAGAGAGAGAGTGTGTGTGTGTGTGAGCGTACGCATGCGTGTGAGTGTGTGTATGAAAGAATACAGAGAGAACGAACGAACGAACGAACAGACTTTATTTTCAAAGGGTAACAAATTGGGCACGCAGGCCCGTCTTACATTCGGCCCTTCCAATCACTCATCTTTCTTTCATCAACAGTGCATAGGAAAAAAACATTGTCACGTGAATTTTGTAAACATAAACAATGCATATTACTATGTTATGAGACACATCCACCACCCACCCACACACCCCCCATTCACTCCAACTCCCCCACCCAACCACACACACATACAATACATTCCCCCACCCATCCACCACATCCCTACACCTACACATCTCCCCGCCCACACACACCTCTCACCCACAACACATCCCATCCACCCACACCCCAAGCACACATACATTCAATAACCCACACATCCCCCACCTACACACATCTCCCCACCCACTCACATATCCTCTACCCGTCCCATTTCCCACCAACAATCACTCATCCAATATCCTCCTCCACCCACACACCTCCAACCACTCAACCAAACACATATACCTCAGCCACACACACATCTCCCCGTCAACTCACATATTCCGCACCTACCCACACATAAATTCCGCACTCACCCACATAATCTCCCATCTCCCCCAGCCCACTCACAGATCCCGAGCCCACACCTGCAAACATCCCCCACCATCTCCTAACCTGCACACACTCACCCACCCACATATCCTCTACCCACCCACACATCCTCTACCCACCCATCCCCCAACCAACATCCCTTAACCACACACCCTTACTCATATACAATCACCCACCCACACATCCTCTACCCAACCACACATCATCCACCCAACCACACATCCTCCATCCACCCATTCCCCCAGCCACACATCCCTTAACCACACACCCCTACCCATATACACACACATCCCCACCCACGCACAATCTCCCCACCCATACAAACATCCCTCACACACATCCCCACCCACCAACACATTCCCCATTCACAAACACACACCTCCCATCCACGCACACACAACCCATACATTCATCCCCTCACACATCCCTAGACACACGAACTTATCCCTCAACCACTAACACCCACACATCCCTTTCCCACTCATCAACACATACATCTCCTATCTACCCACCCACACTCACACATCCTAACCACCCATCCCCCACCCTCACACACATCCTTCACCCACCCACACACCCAACCACACCTGCACCCACCCACACAAACATCATTTATCCACACCCAGCTCCCCTCCCACACAATACCACACCCACACACATCCCAAAACACATCCCTCACCCACACACACATCTATCCACACATCTCTTACCCATCCACACATCCCCCAACTACAATCACCCTCACTACCCACACATACATCCTCCATCCAGCCACACACACCCCCACCCAGCCAGACATATCCCCCACCCACACACACACATCTCCAAATCCATCACCCACACCCATCACGCACCCTCCCCCAACCCACACACATCCCCCACACACATTCACACACACATCTCTCACCCACACACACTCCCCACCCATCCTCCCAAACATCCCACACCCATACACATCCCTCACCCACACACACATCCCCAAACCCACAACCACCACCACCTGCACACATCTGCCACCCACCACATATCTCCCCACCCACACATATACCCCCACCCATCCCATAACCCACCATCAATCATCCACCAACATAACCTCCTCCACCCACTCACCCACAACCACCTAGACAAACACACATCCCCACCCAAAAACACATCTCCCCATACACCCATACATCTCGCACGCACCCACACACAAATCCCACACCCACCCACACACAAATACCCCACCCACCCACACAAACCCACCCCGTCCACCCACACATCCTGAGCCCACCCACACACATCACGAATCCACCCACACACACATCCCCCGATCCCCCCAATCTACTATTATGATCAAACTCCCACACTTTACACACACATACAGTGACGATTGTCGTGAGCATTGTCGTAAAATTGTACATATACATTTTGTAACTTAAAAATTAGTGATGCAATTCAACTCTCTCTCTCTCTCTCTCTCTCTCTCTCTCTCTCTCTCTCTCTCTCTCTCTCTCTCTCTCTCTCTCACTAACGCTCTCACTCACATTACAGTAATGTTATATTATACATGATAAAATCAAGTGTCATACATACAAAATGATAATGTGAAAGATGAAAATACACAAAAAATATGGAATGGCATGTTACAGGACATGCGAGCACTGAATTCTCTCTCTCTCTCTCTCTCTCTCTCTCTCTCTCTCTCTCTCTCTCTCTCTCTCTCTCTCTCTCTCTCTCTCTCTCTCTCTCTCTCTCTCTCTCTTTACATACACACACTCTCACACTCATTCACTCTCTCTCTCTCTCTCTCTCTCACTTACACTCACTAACTCTCTCACTTGCTTTACAGTAATTTACATGAATTCATTTTATGCATGTTAAAATCAAGTGTATCAAATTGATAATATGAAAGAAAAAATGAGAATACACAAAACATATGGATCAGCATGTTAGATGACATGCGTGCGCTCAACTCTCTCTCTCTCTCTCTCTCTCTCTCTCTCTCTCTCTCTCTCTCTCTCTCTCTCTCTCTTTTCTCTCACACACATGTACATAAACACACCCACACACATCATACCCACGCAATACACACACCTGCACACATCCATATACTTACTCATACGTACTTACATAACACCCGAATATACACTGCCTCGCATACACTGCATGCATGCACACTTACACATACAAAGATATACAATACATACACGAGCACACACACACACACTCATCCATACACACATACACACACGCACATGCATATAAACGCATATAAACACATGAGCGCACACCTTAACACACGTACAGACATATACACAGAGTCACGCACAGATACACACATGTACACACATATACACCCATCCAGACATGCACACATACATCACACTTTCTCATGCACTCTCTCATTCAGCCACGCTCTCTCTCTCTTTTACACACTCACTCGCTCTCACACTCACTCATTCGCGCACATACACGCATACCCACAAATTCTCTCTCACTCACTCACGGTCCCTTACTCACTCATTTACTCGATGACTCTCTAACTCACACTCACTCACTTTCACACTCTATCACACAGACAGGCAGACACACAACACACCCACTCTCTCAGATTCACTCATTCTCTAACTAAATCTCTCACACATATGTCCACACACTCACTCACTTTTACACTCACTCAGGCACACGCGCATGCATACTCTCTCACTCTCACTCATACTAATTCTTCCACTCACACTCTTTCTCACTCACTCTCTCACCCACTGTCTCGTTCACACACATACAGTGAAGAATGATAGTGGAAAAATGATAGTGGAAAAATGATACTAGTAGGTGACTTATGGAGGCATATAGTCGGTATGAAGTAAGTATTGAAAGAGTTCACGGTTGAATGTGTAGGGACTCATTGGTGTTTTCAGTTCTGGTGGAAGGCTATTCCACAAGTGAGCACCAGAATATGCGAAACAAGTTTTGTATAAGTCCAATCTAGGCTTAGGAAGCTGTAATAAATTTAAGCGCTTACTGTTCATTGCATTAGATTGAATTAACGGTAGAAGATACTCTGGGGTATTTTCAGATATAATTTTATTCACTAATTTGGCTTTGTTAAAAAGGAAGCGCTTTTGAAGTGGTAGAAGTCTTAGATGGCTGTATAATTTATTACTTTCAACGTGCTTAATGCTAGAAACTAGACGTATAGCGCGGTTTTGAAGCGAACACAATCGTTTCATATTAGATTTAGGGCAGCCATCCCAGACTGTGGAACAATAATCGAGAGGTGATTGGATATAGGATGCATAGAATATTTTACGTGTGCTTTCATCCAAAAAGTGTTGAATTTTAGCAAGTTGGTAAACTTTTTGTGCTATTCTCTTGGTAAGGGCGTGAACATGAGGGCTCCAGTTTAAATGTCTGTCAATTAATTCTCTCTCAGAGAGAGAGAGAGAGAGAGAGAGAGAGAGAGAGAGAGAGAGAGAGAGAGAGAGAGAGCTGAGCAGATGCATGTCATGTAACACGTGAATCCATATGTTTGTGTATTCTCATCTGTCATATTATAAGTTAAATACCATTTGATTTTATCATGTATAATCTAAACTTATGTTCATTACTGTAGTTTGAGTGAGAGAGTGAGTGAGTGTGAATGAGAGACAGAATGAGTGAGCGTGAGAGTGAATGAGTGAGCGTGAGAGTGAATGATTGAGCGTGAGAGTGAATGAGTGAGAGTGAGAGTGAATGAGTGAGAGTGAACGAGTGAGCGTGAGAGTGAATGAGTGAGCGGGAGAGTGAATGATTGAGCGTGAGAGTGAATGAGTGAGCGGGAGAGTGAATGAGTGAGAGTGGATGAGTGAGCGGGAGAGTGAATGAGTGAGCATGAGGGTGAATGAGTGAGCGGGAGAGTGAATGAGTGAGCGTGAGAGCGAATGAGTGAGCTGGAGAGTGAATGAGTGAGAGTGTCTGTGTGTGGGAGTGAATGAGTGTGAGTGAATGAGTGAGAGTGAATGAGTGAGCGTAAGAGTGAATGAGTGAGCGTGAGTGTGAATGAGTGAGCGGGAGAGTGAATGAGTGAGCAGGAGAGTGAATGAGTGAGCGGGAGAGTGAATTAGTGAGAGTGAATGATTGAGCAGGAGAGTGAATGAGTGAGTGTGAGAGTGAATGAGTGAGCGTGAGAGTGAATGAGTGAGCGTGAGAGTGATTGAGTGAGCGTGAGAGTGAATGAGTGAGAGTGAATGAGTGAGCGTGAGAAGGAATGAGTGAGCGTGAGAAGGAATGAGTGAGCGTGAGAGTGAATGAGTGAGCGTGAGAGTGAATGAGTGAGCGTGAGAGTGAATGAGTGAGCATGAGAGTGAATGAGTGAGAGTGAATGAGTGAGCGTGAGAAGGAATGAGTGAGCGTGAGAAGGAATGAGTGAGCGTGAGAGTGAATGAGTGAGCGTGAGAGTGAATCAGTGAGCGGGAGAGTGAATGATTGAGCGTGAGAGTGAATGAGTGAGCGTGAGAGTGAATGAGTGAGCGTGAGAGTGAATGAGTGAGCGGGACAGTGAATGAGTGAGAGTGAATGAATTAGCGGGAGAGTGAATGATTGAACGGGAGAGTGAATGAGTGAGCGGGAGAGTGAATGAGTGAGCGGGAGAGTGAATGAGTGAGCGGGAGAGTGAATGAGTGAGCGGGAGAGACAGAATGAGTGAGAGTGAATGAGTGAGCGGGAGAGTGAATGAGTGAGCGGGAGAGTGAATGAGTGAGCGGGAGAGTGAATGAGTGAGCGGGAGAGTGAATGAGTGAACGGGAGAGTGAATGAGTGAGCGGGAGAGTGAATGAGTTGGAGTGTGTGTGTGTGAGTGAATGAGTGAGAGTGAGAGTGAATGAGAGAGAGAGAGAGAGTGTGTGTGGTGTGTGTGTGTGTGTGTGTGTGTGTGTGTGTGTGTGTGTGTGTGTGTGTGTGTGTGTGTGTGTGTGTGTGGGACGCGCTGGCATCACTACTTTTACGTCACATACTTTTTATGTACACATTTTTCTCCATGTTTAGCCTTGTTTATGTTTACAACATTCATTTCACAATGTTTATTTTTCTTCCTATGTAAATGTATAATGCTCTTGATGAACGAAAGACGAGTGATTGGAAGGGCCGAATGTAAGACGGGCCTGCGCGCCCAATTTGTGACCCTAATAAAGGTGATTTGATTTGATTTGATTTGATTTGTGTTCAATTAGTTCAAGCCTGTAGTATTTGAGTAGGCAAGTTCGGAATGCCTCATAATGGAGTGTGTTGTTGAAGGAAACAGTAACACACTGTCCTGAGTTGGTGTGTTTGACGACTAGGCCGGTGGGATTCATACACTTGGGTAGCTTGCTCTTCACGGTCCTCTCTTTTTTTAGTGTATAAGTTTTACTGGCAGCCGATCGTAAACCGGAGTGAGTTCTTTCACCATTCACTTCCAGTACCGAGCCCTCTCCTTCCACTGACATTATTGCATAATGTTACGAATAACTAAACTAGAAGAATGCAGCAATCGCATTGTTATCTAGCCACGCCGCGGGCAATTTAAGGTCGCGTGTTGTGGCTGGTTGTTTCTGACACGCGTCGTGCATTTCATTGATTAAAATTTAATAGTTTTCAACTATCACTTGAAATGAATATTATATATAAACACGCATTTTTGCAATAATCAACACTTGTATTAATCTAAAACCTATTTAACCGCATCCACGGAATCGCAACGAGCACATTGGGCACTCTTCCGATTGACGGGTCTAAATAGTTCCGCAGTGAATAAGTTAGGGTTAAGGGTTAGGGTCAGTGTTAGTTTAACACTAACCCTAACCCTTAACCCCTGACTTATTCACTGCGGAACTATTTAGACCCGTCAATCGGAAGAGTGCCGCACATTGATATAAACAACCATGATAGGTGAACTCAGCTGACAGTAATAATAATCCGAGAATTAGAGATACGAAAACACGTCCTCACACTGAGAAAACTTGAAGGAGGCAAAGGAGAAGCCAGTCATGTTTTTGACAATTTAGTCCCCATTAACAAGCATGTTTGGTTCACCTCGACTTGTCCATCAATAGATTAGTTGTCTTTGCCAAGAGGTACTGGTGGCCCCATCGAAAACTAGCTACGAAAATGTATGTTCTCTTTGTCACTCTGTCTTCTTGTCTTTGCATCCAACTTGACAGAAAATGCAGACAAGAAAATCCGGCTGCTGATGAGGCTGAAGTACAAGCGTTGATTTTCGAGAATTCGCTAGACTTCTACACAGATGGGTCGGTCGTCCGACATGTGAGAAGCTCATGGGCCTTTACAGCTCGGGCCGGAGGGAGAATTGTGAAGGAGGACTCTGGTGCTTTTACTGAAACCACAAGTAGCCTGACCATGGAAGTCATGGCAGTAAGTAAATCAATAACATGGCTCGAGACACAGACATTCACTAGGGCTTGTTTCCTTAGCGACTCAATGAACATGATCAAGAGGATAGAGGAGGGCTCGATCCGAAGAGAATGGTTGCTGCCTTTGGAGCGGTCTCGACTGGCAAAGATTAGTTTCATCTTCGTGCCAGGGCATGCGGGAGTACAAGGAAATGAGCGGGCTGACAAGCTCGCAGGTGAGGCTACTGTGGAGGGCGGACGCGCCATGGACCAGGCCGACATTCTGAATGCTCTACGAGAAGTAAGACTTTTGCGAGAACCAAGTGATGACTGTGAATCTACAACAATGGCCAGACTGCGAGAGCAGCAAATTAAAAGAGGTGTGGCCAAACAAAAACACTACGCAGGAAGCCAAAGAAGATTGATAAACCAACACAGAACTGGCGTCGTTAGCCGCTACACACTGCGGGATTTGCTGAGGAGGGGATCCGAGCACTTATGGACTGAATGGTTCGATGTGCAATGAGGATGATCTGTCGACTAACTAACTAACTAACTAACTTCTTGTCTGTCTCATTTTCTGTCTTCTGTCCCAACTTCCATCCCTGTCTTCTGTCTGTCGACACTGCTTGGAAACTCTAAATAAATTCCACACTAAATATGCCAGTCGTGTTTCTGACAATTTCTGACAGAAAGGAGACATTAGCTCAATGTTGAAGTCAACTGACAAGTTAGTCAACAAGGCAAGAAAGGAGTCATTAGCTCAATATTGAATTCAATTGACAATTTAGTCAAAAAGGAGA
Source organism: Cepaea hortensis (assembly GCA_963921405.1). Taxonomy (NCBI): domain Eukaryota; kingdom Metazoa; phylum Mollusca; class Gastropoda; order Stylommatophora; family Helicidae; genus Cepaea; species Cepaea hortensis. The sequence continues at coordinate 7,339,313 of OY992881.1, forward strand.
GAAAAGAGACATTAGCTCAATGTTGAACTCAATTGACAATTTAGTCAAAAAGGAGAGAAAAGAGACATTAGTTCAATGTTGAAGTCAATTGACAATTCAGTCAAAAAGGAGAGAAAAGAGACTTTAGCTCAATGTTTAAGTCAATTGACAATTTAGTAAACAATGAGAGAAAGAATACATTAGCTCAATGTTGAAGTCAATTGACAATTCAGTCAACAAGGAGAGAAATGAGATATTAGCAGAATGTTGAAGTCAATTGATAATTTCGTCAACGAGGAGAGAAAGGAGACATTAGCTCAATGTTGAAGTCAACTGACAAGTTAGTCAACATGACAAGAAAGGAGTCATTAGCTCAATTTTGAAGTCAATTGACAATTTAGTCATCAATGAGAGAAAGGAAACATTAGCTCAATGTTGACAATTAGTAGACGCTGTGGTTGTACACAGTGAGCAGCTGGGGTTGGAATTAAATTGTAGGAAGACACAGGTTATGGTCGTCACTAGGAAGCACGAAGCACCACAATGTAATATACAAGTAAATGGGAATATTCTTCAACAAGTGAATCGGTTCAATTATCTCGGAACAGTCATAACATCTGATGGCAGATGCCTTGAAGAGATTAGAACAAGAATCGCCATTGCGAAAGTAGCCTTTAGCAAGATGAAAAACATTCTGACCAACAAAATGATGTCAATTGAAACGAGAAAAAGAGTGTTGAGGGGATACATAGAGCCTGTTCTTTTGTATGGATGTGAAACTTGGACAATGTGCAGTCACGCTGAAAAACATCTGATGGCTGCAGAAATGTGGTTTCTGAGGAAAATGCAAAGAATACCATGGACAGATAGAAAAACCAATGACCAAGTACTACAAGAGACAAATGAAAATCGTAGATTGATTAGAGAAATTAGACGTAGACAGTCACATTTTTTTGGACATGTTATGAGAAGAAATGGACTGGAGAACTTAGTGACAGCTGGCAAGATCGAAGGGAACAGACCAAGAGGAAGACCGAGAGGAAAATACCTGGATGGCTTGGCCACATGGCATGGACGAGACAGGAACACTGAGCTGATCCACGACACTGGTGATCGAGTGAAATGGCGAATCATGACCGCCCACGCTTGCCGGCATGGCACATGATTGATTGATTGATTGATTTTCTGAAAGTCTGAAGACCGCCTTAGACAAATCATCATGAAAAAATGTGTTAATGAGGGCTCACAGAATGATGGAAGAATTATTTCATTCTATCTTTAGAGATCTGCACAGTATGTCTAGTGTTATTGAAGCGGAGGTCGTATATCCAGTATAAAGTCAACGTGAAGAAAAGAACTGTGTAACTGTCAGAAATCATAGGGCGCTGCCGTAAAGTACTATCATGGGCGGGCAACCGAAATTGTCAGACGACTAATTTGATTTCCAGACTTGCCGTCCAATAATCGGTAGTCACTGTTTCTCACTCAGGGTGACGGATAAGATCCTTTACACACCAGATCCCAGAGAGAAATTCGGGACAATATCTTTATCGCTGAAATAAAGATTATGCTCCTGGACAATCAAGAGTACAGTTGAGGTTGGCTCATTACTATGTATAATTAACTGATCTTGGTATCCCCAAAGAGTGGGAAGGAGAAGGTTAGATGCCTAGGTATATGTCAACTACTGGACTACTAACTAGGGAAAGTTTTTTCCCTGATAAATCTCCCCTTCCTTGGTTATAAACAATCACCCACGAAGGTAAGCAATGCATTTGGTTCCCTTGGAAAAAAGTATAACGATTGAACTTTGAGTTAACACAAATTACAACACATTTTTCTTTATTTACTATCACTAAGAAAACAAAAATTTATTGTTTGCAGGATGCTGATAATGATTAATGTAAATATACATCACCAATTAAATACATAACTGCTGTTGATGTTTGTGGCATGACACGGAGAATACTGGTGAGATGATGCCTCAATCGACTCCAATAAAGATTAGCTAGGATCAGCTAGGATCCACTAGTGTCAGTTAGAATCAGCTGTTTGGTATTCTGAACCACTGTCCAGTCCTGACTCCACCTGGTCTCTCCTCGTTGTAAATGAACGAGATCTTTAGATAATCTTGTACTCTAGGTGAGAGCCTGAAAATAGATTTAAAATGTGTAGTGTCTAAGTTCTACATCAATACATTCCTAGATATTACATACAATCTATCAGCCACATACACTCACAATAGACTGTGTGGCATTGTCTCTCCTCCAGCTTTACTGCGTCCACTCCCCTCTTTCTCTCACTATCTCTCTCTCTTTCACTGCCGAGTCGGGGGGAAAATTTCTAGTAGTCGCACACACCTGTAGTGACATCTCCTGCCTTCCCCTATCTGTCCCGGGATGAGACATAATATGTCCCAAGTCCATGTCACTCAATCAGGCACCCGGTTCCCTACAGCAGCTATGTCAAAAGTTGTTTCAGCAGATCAATTAGTTAGTGGTGTTTTTAAAAATGTGTTAAGCCTCAGTAAGTTACTATGAACGTTCGATCATCACGCACTTGAAATTGCTACGAACACCCGTTACATATTGAGGTAATGCCTACACCACTATAATCTGCTTCAAACACAGCCATGCCAATAGCATATAATATTCACCATGGGGTTAACATATTACATGTAGAGCCAACTACAACACTCGGCAATATGTATGGAGAATGCTACTTATAAAGCCCAACACACATACACCCTGGTGCGTTACCATATGGCATTTAGTATCTCAGGCATATAATAAACATTATGTATGGCAACATGACGGTATGTATAGTACAAATTCAAAATTAGCATATAATGATATTCCTAATAATAGCATAATGAATGAGATAGTAATACTATTTTATATAGCAAAATGAGACAATAAACTATTTTCATTGAAACGACATACATGTTATCAGACGAACTGAAAGTCCACCAAAACGTAATACAAAGTATAATAAATTATGCACATAAACATAACAAATATGCAAGGAATGTAACCTTGTCATAGTAGTATAATCCTACTTGTATAGTAAGAATAACAAGTCAATAATAATGTACTATATACGGAGACAAATGAGAAATAAAAGTTCTCAGTCAGGTAAGATGAGCCAATGATAGTTCTCAATGAAATAACATATAATGCACAACGAAAGGGAAGTCCGAAAGGACCAGACTCACTAATTAGATGACTAGTAGCTCGAAATTAATTCCATAGACAATTCTTAACAGAATCAGAATCAGACTTTTCGATAAATGCAATTTACACATATAAATCTTTCATACCTGATCATCCGAATATTCAAGTCTGATTTGAGACGTTCTCTACCCGAGCATTATCTGAAGTACTCACAACTTGTGCCACTTGTTGACATGTCAATTTGTGTCTTCAGATTTATGCAATGTCAGTGTTTATTTTGTGCTGAAGAAATGCTGTTAATCTTATATATAAAAAAGGATCTCCGTCTGTCCGTCTGTCCGTATGTCCGTCTGTCCTTTATGCGCTCGCGAACGGCCCATCCGATTGAGATGAAATTTTCTACACGCCTTCCTTTCATTCCAGTGCAGCCCACTGTCATAGTTTTTTTTTCTTCTTCCTCCTCCTCCCTCCTCCCTCCTCCCCCTCCCAAAATACGTACGTCCAGGAAATGGTCTT